>JAVJGG010000029.1:35174109-35194193 GCA_035590195.1 Aviceda cuculoides | reverse complement strand
GGTTGTGGCTGCCCCATCCCTGGCAGTGTTCAAGGCCAGGTTGGATGGGGCTTGGAGCAACCTGGTCTAGTGGAAGGCATCCCTGCCCATGGCAGGGAGGTTGGAACTGGATGGTCTTTAAGGTGCCTTCCAACCCAAACCATTCTATGATTCTATGAACAACCCTTGGGTCAGCTGTCCCAGCTGTGTCCACTCCCAGCTTCTTGTGCACCCCCAGACTACTCACTGGTGGGGTGGGGTGAGGAGCAGAAAAGGCCTTGCCACTGTGTAAGCACTGCTCAGCAATAACTAAAACATCTCTGCCTTATCAACACTGTTTTCAGTAAAAATCCAAAACATGCCCCATACTAGCTACTATGAAGAAAATTAACTCCATCTCAGCCAACACCAACACAATACCTTTAATAAAAAACAATCTAAACACAAGAGTCTGACTTTTGACACTTTCAGTCTCCCTAACTGCCATTTGGCACAAACTGTGCTCAAAATTATTGTGATAATCTACTGATAATTTTCAAGAATGGATGCTAAACAATAACAACAAAGTGCAGCCAGCTTGAGCAGTATCTTAAAATAGTTTTTTGTATTAGTTTTTTATCAGCTATTCTTGTGATGTACAACCTGTTAAAGTGGTTCTTTTGATAACATCAGTTGCTTTAGAGAGCAGGAAAATTAATTGCTTTCCAAATCTTTATGGAGCTGATAGCTCCGGGATATTTGTCTGCGTTGCATACAAATACTGATTCTTTGTTGTAGTGCTAAAACCAAATAGCAATTAAAAGAGAGGTAATTTTGGAGATAATTTGCAGTCTTTAGACAATTTTCCCTAAGTGTATTTCTTTCAGCACTGCACCTCTTACCAAAAAAAAAAAAAAAAAAAAAAAAAGTACATTATCACAAATTCTTTTTATATAGCAAATACAAGAATGTACCATACTACTGCAAAATCCTGTTTTAAAGTTTAGCGTTGACTGCCTTAAATTGCAGCCTTTAGTCTGCAAAAGCATAGATTTCCTATGTAAATTACATAGTTTACTTATGTTCCTATTCATGTTTCTATATAGAGTGATTCTATCATTAAGCAGTGGTCTACATTCTGCTATTGCATGCATGCCATTCATTAGACTGCCCACTTGAAGATGTTTTGAGTTAGCACCGATTACATCAGAAACACAGACAATACACATTAGAACTACTGGTTGTGTCTGGAAAACAGAGCTGAGCCATGATGTCCTTCCTGCTGTTAAATTCTCCATAATCCCTCTTTTTGTCTGATTTTTATCTTGTCAATGACTACTCTGTGCCAAAAAGGCAACTTTTTCCAATTACTCTCTCATGCTCTAGGTTGATGTTTCTCCAAGGATTGAAAGAACAGACCCATCTCTCAGTACTTTCCAGAATGGTTTTGATATCAACCATTGAATTTCACACTAAAACATTGAAACTTGGTGGAGGGAGGAAAAGCATAGCTCTGAACTCATTAAATAGCAACATCTGAAGTTTGAAATTTTTCCTTTTTGTCAAATATTTTGTAAGCAATGTTACTGTACCTCTACTTTACCAGAGAACTCAAACCAACATTTGCTTCCTACTGTACTTCTTTTTACTGATATGAAATGTACAGCGATGATGACCCTTGTTCCAACACTAAGAATTTCTTCAACCAGGTTTGAAAGACATAGAAAAGAAGTGGAAAAATAACATGGTACTAGGGATGCCTGCAAGTGTACCTGGAGCTTGAGAGCCTCTGGTTCATTAAGTTATCTGGTTAAGGACTATTCAGTATGAAAGAAATACCAGATAAGAAGGAAACTTCACAGACATTAAGGACCGGGCTGCAATGGAGACAACACAGAAGACCAAAGGGAGGGATGAGCCCTCGAAAGTCGCAGGGCTCAGTCAGACACCTGCTTACAGAGGAGCAGATTGTTCCTCCTCAGTCCCTCCTGATCCTCCTCTTTCCTCACCTTTGGCCCTTCTCCTAAACGTCCCATGGTAAGTTTTGCACAGTCCCACGAGCCCCCTTAAATAATCCATATTACTTGTGTTAGTCTTGGTTCTCCCTTTGTGTCAGTGGCAAAGCTCAGGCTAATCCTGGAGTCTGCAGGATTCTTCAAGTCGCAAAGCTGGAGAAACTGTGACTTCTGACCAGTTCAGTCCATAAACACAGTGCTGCATGCAGACACACACAGGGTGGGTAGCTTTGGACATCCACACTGTAGATTTAAAAAGCTGATTTTGATTCATTAAATTCTTTTCATGAGCAGGAAGAGAATAGGCCCTTAGGCACAGCTCAGTTCTCCTCAGGCAAATAACTAAACCAGGCAAAAGGCAATGCGATAGACATGCAAGGATATCTCTAAAATACATGAAATAATTATTTGTCCTTAAAGATGTCTATATGTATGTGTATAATTTATATTAGTACCTAAAATGAGATTCTATATCAGGCTGTAGGCACCTGGATGCTTCTCTGACTGCAGTAGTATTTAAACTGTGTGTTAGTCATTAGAGACAACAAGTTTTGATTCAGTTGCCTAAATGTAGACATCTGAGGCACCCTGGCATGCCTGGGACATCCACCTAGGTCAGGCAGATACAACACAGGACAAGAGTGAGACCTGTGCTCTTCCAGAGCAGGAGGTCGGCGCCAGGGAAGATGCCCTATGGCATGGCAAGTGATATTAGACACTTGTATTTGCACAAATTAACTGCACCCTCAGCCAATACAGTCAGTAGAGCTTGCAAAACTGTCTAGTCAGGTATAGGTGTCTATTTTAGGGTGAGCTGAATACTTCTGTCGACTCCACTGAACATACTGCTTAGAGCTGCTTTTACTATAAGTGGAGTTTTGACACAGACTTAATGTGAAGAGAGACACATTTCAGTGCCTACAGTACATCAAGGAAAGGCAAAGACAGGTTTGCACATAGAACTCCTTCAGAAAGTCATCATCCTCCATACAGTTAACTTCATACGTGACAGGTGTTCCATGGGACTGACCAGCCTGGGAATAGGATCAGCACAATGATTAAGTGAATTCCATGTGTGGTTTAGGATTATAGATGCTTTTCTCACTCCTGTGTAATTCTGTTGAACTACTGTTCCAACAGTGACAGAGAAGAGAACCAGACTTCTCCATCTCACATGTCAGTTTATCTCTCCATTGTCCTGGGGCAAAGTACATAGCTTTAAAAGTGATTTTATGTCATAACTCTCATAACTCTGATGCTTCTAAGTTCCCAAATAACAAATATAAATCCATTACCCTTTAGAACTGATACCTCTTTAAGTACTTCTGTTAGTTTGATTTCATCAGACTTTGTTGTCTTTGAAAAGCCCCTTGATGGACATGGGCTCACAGTATTGGCTACTTGGTTACTTATCTATGAGCAATTATTTACGTGGATGAGCATAAAGCCAATGGAAACACATTATTAAAGCAGCTGTGTTTTCTAAAGATGTTAAACCAGTAAGCTCTCAGGAAAATTCCCATCAAAAGATTTTCCTCCTATTGGATTTTATTATGCAAAATTTAAAAGTTTTTTTCAAAACAAGTAATAAAAAATACAGTTGTCATAGGACCAAATATAATTAAAGCTTACAGAACCCATCTACTGAATAGAATAATGTTAATTCATTTCATCAATCTGCTATATGGTATTTTTTTAGTATTGCATAATAGTTGTTTATTCTAAATGAGCTATTGTATATAGCTGTGAACCTAAGTATAAGTTAAACAGAGCATCTTTTCAAAGCTTGTTCACTTGGGTTTTACCATTTATTAATATGATCACAACTGCTATGTTACATATACCTTTGTAATGTTATTTTTGTGTAAATAGGAACCTAACACAGTATTTGTGTTTCAATGTGTTACTAACAATCCCCATCTCAGCCTTTTGTGAGAAATGTCCACAAACAATGACTTGATTTTTTTTTTTTTCATTCATAATGGCCTGTAAAAGCAATTCTCACACTCCTTTTCGGTCCCAAGTTGACATGTGTATTTATTATTACAGCAACAGCACCTGCAATGGAATGTTTTGCTTTGAAATCTATCTATGAGCATTGCCTAGTTTCCCGAAAGCAGAATTGTCTGATTCCTTTTTTCAAGAGCTTCTTAGCATAATAGAACACGATTAACACTTTTTGATTGGCATACATGGTGAACCACCATTCAGTGACAAGGCACAAGTGCAGAGCCCAGGTGCACCAGCTCGGAGAGGTACGTGACAGCTCCCGCGCCTCTGCACCATGCCTGGGGAGCAGGGAGCATAGCAGAGTACGCCGCGCAGTCACCGGCAAGGCTCAGGCAAAGCCAGGCAGCCGTGCCAGTCCTGTCAGCCCTGGACCAGAGCCATGGACAAGGTGGACGTGGGAAGGAGTCGGGTCCAGGACAGCATGCAGCTTGGCCGGCTTCTGCGGGCAAGGTGGGCTGTGCTCGGGGAACCACGGTTGGATGGTGTCGGGGTCAAACGCCAGCCAGTGCTACGGCAAGGGAAGTGGGAAGGATTAAATGGGTGGCTTTGCTGCTTTGCACTGCGGAGAGGTTAAACCACAGAGCTCTTTTGTGGTTTTGTTTTTTAAGTTACAGTCAAAGGTAGGGATGATTCCTGTGTTCTAATGTAGCGTAGCTACATATTATGGCGCTGCGACTAGATCACTGGTCGGCCCGGACTAGGGAAGAGACAGATAGCACACACGGTGTGAGCTTCAACTTCCTCGTTTATTGCACAGTTAACTCATTTTATACTAGCAAAGGTAGGCGGGATTACATATACGTCACAGGGAGGCAGTGACTAATTCTTTCTCTTTTCGTGACATCGCGAGATCTTCTGAACACCGCACCCTACATTCTAACAATAGGAACCTCTTCAATTTACGCTTTTTTGACTCTCAAGACTTTGTAGTGAGATTCCCCAGTAAATACTCTAGTTACAGAATTAGGAGGGAAGCTTTTTAGTTTTCCAAGAGCTTCCTTCCAAAGAAGAAGGAAGGAGTATGTCCCAGGCTAGGAAATTGTACAAAGTGAGCGAGCCAGAGCAGTCATGCTTCCTCTGACATTTTGAGCCTCAATCACCTCCCTCCTACCTTCCCTAATTCATAGACCATCAGGTAAAGGGCCGCCCAAGTGCCAGTCCGAGGAAGTACAGAGTATACTAACTGAAGGCAATTGCTTTTGTCCCTAAATATTCACTCAAAGGAAGTGCACAGAAAGGTTTTATGTTGTTAAAAATTGTGTACTGATCTAATCAGGTATTTCTGTACTCCAGCAGTAGGGGCCTCGCAAATCAGATTTCACCTAATTTTTTACCATCCTGTTAGCATTTCAACATGGACCTGCCCTCATCTTTGGGACTGAGAAATGAAGTAGCTGTTTGGAAGCAGGAGACTTTGGTGTAATATTCATGTTCAAACAGGGGAGAAAAATCCAACAGTTTGACAGCTTTCATTAAAGGTTCACTTTTATTGTTTTTTCTTTTATGTTTTTCTTAATATTTCAGTAAGGCTAAATATGGACACTTTAACATTTTTTTTTCCATAAGGTCTCTGTGCCAATTTAGCCCGTAGTTATAGTGACCTGTGACTCTAACAGCATTCATTTCAAACCACTTTGTTTTGAACTGAATCAGTGTTCATTAACTCTGATCCTACCATGGGAAAAATATATTCCTTTAGGATTTCACTTCAAGTGACTCTTTAGACTGATAGCAGCCAATCCCCATAGCCACCAGCAGGACAGAACTTGTGAGCAACAAAAAGAACCATTTTAATCCACTGCGTCTGTCTCAGCCTCAGCCTCTTCACAGAGGTTGATCAGCAGTGACCCAAAGCAGCCTTCCTAGTGGAGGTTGACTTTCAATCAGTTACTCTCTCTCTAAAGAATAAAAACTTGCTGTCACCAAAAAAATGGCAGAGCTATTAAAAGAAAATACTGTTTGGTTCAACAAAGCTTCCCTATCTGCAAGAGTTTAGAAAGGAGGCTCCTGCCTTCATTTATAATGAAGGCTTGGCTACCAAAATAATTTCCATTCAGATACACATCCATCAGACCAACAATGAAATTAAATGTTTGTTTTTCTTTATTTCTTCTTTATTACTTGTTATTCTTTACCATTGCTGTTTTGTACTTCTACATGGAAGGAGGTCAATAAACTGAGAGGGAAGAGGGGATAGTTTCATTACAGTGTAGTAGGCATTAAATTTGACTTTTTTTTCTGAGACCAGAAAGCATATTTTTCTAGATCTTGAGTTTCTATAAACCATGACAGATTGATATCTGTCAGAGATGGTGTAAAAAAATTTTTTTTAGGCTATTCAGTGTTTAAAAAAACTATCCAACACACTGGCAAGTGCTCCAGACGTTGGCTACATACCACCATTTATCTACATGAACTAAAAATGGGAGCTCCTATGGCAAAGAATAAGACTCCACAAATTCAGTGGAAGGATTAGCTATTTTGCTGTAAGACATTAAGCTTATTCATATCCTTGCAGGTAGAAAGTAAAACATGACCATATGCACTCAGCTGGTGTGAACAGTGGTTTACTTCTCACAGAAGCAGCTAATTCTCTATACCTAAATATTAAAGCCTGTGAGGTTATTCAGCAGTGAAACTGGATACTAGCAATGCAATTTTAGACAGAGGTGGAGGCTGGACTGTGAAAACCATAAGTACAAATATGAGATAAAAAATTAACAGCTATAAAGTCAAATATAGATATGCTAATAGTCTATCAATATAGTCTATATACTAACAGTCAAATACAAATATACAAGCCCAGCCAAGGGGTCAGTACTAGGTGTCAGTAGGATAGATTTTTATATCACTAGAAGGACTTCATAATATATTTAGAAACATTGTGGTCATAAGATGCCACTAGAATCGATGGGAATTGGTTGCTGGAATCTCTGCAGGTGCCTTTCTGTGGCTTTGGGCATCTCAATACTTCAGATACATCTAGTGATAAGATCTCAGCAACGTTCAGACACTTGAAGACAGAACAGGGAAAGATACACCGGTTTAGGAAACTTGTGGTGGAATACCACAGACCCACAAGGAAAGACATTTAGGAACAGCCCTGATGCTTCACAATCAAAACGTTATTGCTCTCTGATGGTTTATTGTAAAGTAAATGATCAAAAAACATTTGAAAGAAGGGAAGTATACACAGAATAAAAAAAGAAAAACATAAGAAAGAGGAAAAAGAAACTTCAGTTCTCAAGCTTTCCAGGAACCACAGAAGTCAAAGACCGGGTGCAGCTGAAGATGGAATTGCCTTGGTATTGCTCCAGAGGATTTTAATAGCCAAACAGGTCAGCACTTGGAAGCATACAGGATTTGTACTCTGTAACTATACAGTGTCTCAGGCTATCAGAGAAGCATTACATTTTTCTTTAGGCCAGAAAAAGCAAGTGCTGATTTCTCATGGCAAAACTGTCACTTAATGCAATCACGGTTGGCAAAATGAGTAATATTTTATCTCTGAAGCAGTAGGAAGAGCAGGTGCAGATGTCCCTATTTTCTTGCTTCCATCAGCAGTGTCACTTGTTATTTTGTTGCCATCTGGCAAAGACAGCAGGATCTACTAAAAAGTATATCTATTATTTTTTCTTTAATAATATATGGTTACCCAGTTACCATTGGCCCACAACCTAGCATGAAGTGCATGAAGTGTGATTTTTTGATAGGATTTTCTAACTTACTAATTTTGCATCCTGGCAGTTTTCTACTCTGATAAATCTTTTCTCCAAGGAAAGTTGTTGACCTGTTACAAAAAAAAAAAGGGGCGGGGGGGGGGGGAAATATTCCTTTGGCTGCCATTACCATAGTCTTGAGGAGTCTCAGTCTTCAGTATTTCATCTTATAAAGCATGCTCAGCTAAGGAAATACTGTTTCTCCTTTGTGCAAACAAGGTTTTTAAATGCATCAAGAGACTTAGTCAAGATAACAATTATAACACTGGTGACAGCACAAGAAATAGCCAGTACAGTGGGCTAATGAAAACTGGTAGACTGGTTTTCCTTGATGTTATATGAGTGCTGCTCCTTTGTCTTAAATAGCATAAATTAGTTCTGCTAGTTATGTCAGCTACTGGCCTAAGGTCTGAACCTGTCCTAATTAAAATACTTAGTGCAGTAATCAGAAAAAAACAGTTAATTACTGTATGTCCCATTGTCGTGCACATATTCCAATAGCAAAACTACTCCCTCAGGCTGCTTAAAGAGGTGGGAGCAAATGGAATTTCACTTTGTGTGCCAATCCAAATCATGGATTATTTTAAGACTGCAGAGCACCAGCTTTGTAGAATTTCATACTATTTATTAAGAAAAACATGCATGTTCTTGTGTAGAAAAAAACATCTTAGAGTTAAAACTACAATGTGACATAGAGGTTTTGGAAACAAAAGAGGCTGACTTTGCTCTGAATTATTTCTCCTTGTTGAATTGTACTTCACCTAGTCCTCAACTTTCTTTCTGTAAAAATGTATCTGCTAACTCCTGAAACTCATTTTTCAACATAAAATATCATCACAATTTTACACCAATATCTATAACCTATAAAATATCTATAATCTATAAAATCGCTTGGCTTTGTTAATTATTTAAATTCAAGAGACATTGCAATTTAAACTGGCTAAAGTCACATGAGTGAGACTAAGGAAACAAAGCAAGCCTAGAAAATAGAGATGCAAAAGAACACCTAAGTCCTCCACTCCATTCACAGAAAATATTCTTCTTTCCCCAGTTTTTCAGTCAGTCTAACCAATAAGATTCAAGGGATAGGAAAGGATTAGTAAGAGATGAAAACTATTTTTGATCATTTAATTTCCTCTTCAGTGTAGTTAATTATAAGTTTAAGCTAAAATCCCCAAACACTTGCACGCTTAGTGAACTTTGCATGTGAAAAGTAGCAGAGTTGGGTGGGAATTTTCCAATAAAGTCACTTCAATATGCAAAAAATGACAGGTCTTCAAAACACTTCTCAGAAATATTTTCTACAGACTTTTATGAAAGACCCTGCCAGCTCACCCGGAGGGCTCCATGGCTTCTAGAATACACGACACCAAGGAGACTGCAATACCTGCTGCATCACGAGGTGGATCCCGGGTCCCTGTTGCAAAGACTGCCTGATGGAAAGCATGGCACACATGAACACACACTTGGAGCTGGGCCTCCAGGGCTTGCAAACTCCCCACTCCATCACAGAGTACTTAACAGTCTGTGCCTACTCCAGGAAAACTGAAGAACTGAAGAAAGCTGACTTACTCTCCCACTATTGTCTGCCTTAAAAGTCAAACTGGTTTGCTTTTATTTTTTTTTTTATTTCCCTAAAACTAAAAAGAATTCCTGCTACAGGAATTTTATAAATTACAATCACTTTCTCTGAATGGCAACAAAATCTTTCAGCAGACTTTACAGAACGGAAATTGCCAGGATAGCCACTGCTAAGATGTAGTATCGTTATTCATGGCAGGACTAATAAAGGCTGTAAGAGGATTTAACAGTAGAATAGTTTTCCTTAGGTCTAGATCCTCCCTTGTAAGGAAGGGGAGTGGGCAGTGTTTGGTGTTGCTCCACATGAATGCTCCTTCGTTGTCCTGTCCTTGGCCAAGGTGACCACAGGTATCTCATTATCCCATCAGTTATCCTGTGAGCTCTTGCCATCCCCCTCCTCCCACCATGATATTCCACATCCTGGTGTCAGTGTCTTTTGGTGTGTTTGCCTTGCCCAGAAAGCCCCTTTTCCTCTCCCAGTAGGCAGAGGTCCTCCATTTTCCACAGCCACACCGTAACAAAAATGTCCTTACAGCCTTTAAGTCTGGAAATCTGGCCTTATTGTTGCTTTTGGTGCCCTTGACCTTCACTACTGCCACTTGTGGCATGAAAAATAAAACAGGCATCAAAAGGTAAGAAAACAGAGTCCCCATCAGACTGGGAGGAAGAGGAACTCCTCCCCACGGCATGCAAAGACCCCCTCCATGGCAATATCCCTTCTCATTTAGGCATCTGGGCTCAGGTAACTGCCCAGAGAGCACGTAAAGCCCAGCAAAAGGGATGGACACCTCTGGGTCGTATTAGGGAGGATGTATACCACCCTTTTTAAAGAGATAGATAAACAACCCTTTGATTACATTTACACTGCTGAGAGGCTAGATGATACTTTTATATTTTACAGTATATATTTGCTTGAGAGCCGAGAAGTGAAATTAAACTATCTATCATATAAAACAGGAAAGAGCCATTTATAGTTTCTTGAAATACACAAAGTAATATGAGCTCTAAAAGTTCTTTCTGAGAGTAACTCTTAATACCATTTTAAAAAAACCCACTCAAATCAGAATGTCATTTCTTTGATACACATAGATTGATTACCCAAAACCAAATGAACCCAGAGATCACTAAATAATATATTGTGGCATAAATAATTGAAATAGGGCAGGAATTCATGTGGCTTTCTAAAATACATTTAGTTCAGCTGACTCAATAAAATATGATTTTATAAAGACTGTCTTGGAAGTTACTGTAGGAAGAAAAAGAAAATTAGTTTGAGCAGCAGAGCAACAGACTTGCACGTGGGAGTACAATAGACGATGTCCTTGGCACCAGCCCTTGTCTTACTGTATCATTGCTACCCCTTCTGTTTTCTACTACTCCTATTTCTAGTTTCCTCAATTTTCACCCTTTTCCTTTACTGGTTACCTGTTACCTGGTGGTTTTCATATCATCAGTAGATCTCTTACCTTCCTAAGCTTATTCTGCTACAGAGGGAAATCTAGAATTTAATTTTCCCCAGGACTCCCATTTATCTTTTCTTTCCAGATATACATCTTCTTTCACAGATGGCAAAAGTCATTTGAACTGAGCTCATGACTGGCAGTGTCTCTGGATAAGGAATTTTTAGCGCACACTAATTCAGATGAGACATACAGGACAAACTTTGTAATAAGCGATAAATGGAAATGTTTAAGTAAGATAATTATTTTATCTTGAAGTGAGTGGGAGTGTAAATAGTGTTTAGAGAAACATTAGAAGCTAAGAATGAACTTGTTGGTTGTTATTTTATCCAGATTGTCTTGATCTAAAGGGTCTGGAAATGGGTTGCATAGGAATATACTACTTCAGTTTTCCTAAGAGCTTTTGGATAAAAGATTATGTTTTTGAGAAGTATATCAATATCTTTGTGCATGCACCAACCAAAACTAGTAAGAAAGCATCTAAGTACACAGCAAGCTCTTCTGAATGAAAGTTTTTCCCAGTGAAAAGTGGTGTTATTTTGGAAAAGATAGTCTGTGCCATAATCTTCCATTGAAGAAGCTTCTTTTGCCCCATGAAAATTTGGATTTAAATAGAACATGGAAAAGAGCACACAGGTCACTGGATGTGGTCCTCATAGTTACCAGTTGCCACACCACCACACAGGTTTTCTCTCACTTCCCTTATCGTAATTCCAGCAGTCCTCTTCGGTCCCATGCATATATTTCACTAGTGTCTTGTCACTGGTAGTTTCTAAACTGCTGCTTTTATTAGTGCAAGGAGCACTTCTAGGTGCTCAAACTCAATCCTCTACATTGCTAAATTGTTAAAAAGCTCCTTGGCACAGGTTTAGTGCAGCCTGACTAGCACTCTCCCATAAAGTTCCCTCATGTATCTAGGGATTAAGGAAAATCATCAGGTTTTTTAGCATTTTGCAGCATTTTAGAGTGAAAATATGTTCAATAGTAAGAATACCAGAAGCTTTATACCAGCTGACCTCAGTACCAGACAGCATCCCTGGTTCTTTTAATGTACTGGTACTGATAAATCCTCATGCTAAACTGAAATTTCAGTTGGTGTCAGTGGCTGACTAGCACTGAACTACTTATTTAGGGTCCCACCATAGACAAGGAAGAGAGATAGGCATCTGTAAAGGCTAACCACTCCATCGTTCCTACACACTCACCTTAGGAAATGATGAACTTAAGTTTAGAAGTGCCTAATCTCTTTCCATTGACAACTGGGTAGATGACTAATGGCATATATCTAATGAACAAATCCTGCCCTTCAGCGGTATACAGAATATCTACTCTATATGCCTTGTAAAACTGACTTGCAGACTTGATTTTCAAATTCCCAGACTTCCAGAGACATTTAAAGTTTACTTTTTAATTTGTGCTTGAATGCATGCCTGATCTGTGTATTAAAGAAGGCAAATGCTTAGTGACAAAACTGAATCACCTAGCTACTTTGGCATATGTCTAGCTTTAGGCACAGAAATACTTCCTTAGATTTCTTCATGAAGGTTAACTCATCAAAATGTCTGTGAAAATGACTAAACTTAATCTTGTAGAAGTTTAAAATAGAGGGGTTTTTATTACACAAGCCAAAAGAGTTATTCAAATATTTAAAGTGAAATGCCAGAAGCTGGACTCACAGACATCTGATTTAACTCCTGCCTAGGTAGCAAACTCTCCACACCATGCCTGAAAATGTTCTTTCTGCCAGACAATGGGTGTGCAAGAGAGAGCGATCACAGATTTAAGTACCTGGGTGATGGTAGGACTATTTCATGCTCAAGTGAATGGTCACATGCAAAGCAATCCTTGGATAACACAGAAATGTGATGGGTTTAGAACCATAAATTTAGCAGTTCATTAATCATTTTGAGGGGCCCAGTGAATCTTTAGAGTTCATCTGTTCATACTTCTATGTGTTTTCCCTGGAATAGTAGCAGCTAAATTTAATTAAAGTAGAGCTTTTCAGGTACTCACCTCTCCTCTGAAGCAGGTGTGCAAAAGGGAAAAAAAACCACCATGGTGGATTTTTTTACATCAAGTTATTTGAAATACCAATACTGATCTCTAGAAAAGGGATAACACAGTTGAGATAGGAAATGGTAAAATGTATAGGTATTGCATTATTCCAAAGGTTGCTATTGTAGTACCCTAAAGCAGTACAAGCTAGATACAGAAAAACAGGCTTAGGTACCTTAATGGCTCCATCGCATGGAGCTCATACTCATTCCACGTATCACATGTCCTGTTTTGTTACTCTGCTTTATTTAGTCTCGCAACAAATCATTGCATCCCATATGGCTGGAATAATCTAAAGTCTTACATGTTAATGTTGTCTGTCCACCTGCAATTATTGGTATAACACTACAAATTTTAAACAGTTCTAACTGCTAAGAATAGGTCATAAACCTCTTTTTATTTCTAGACATTAAATCTTGCCTCCCCATTCTCCAGGAATGTAATGAAGTGATTCATGTCAATGAAACAAGTAGGGGACACCCTGAGAGCCTAAAATCAATTAATCTGTGTTTTAAAAACATATTGGACTGAGAGCAAGGAAGAAGATATTCTGCTTTTTACTAAGCAAGTGCTTGCACTTTATCTGGCATTGTGAGAGGGCTGCAAAAACTACAAAAGATTCAGGGTGTAAAAATTTCATTCTGATTTTCAAATCAAGTTTGATAGAACTCAGTTAATGTGGTTTTAAAGTTTCCAAGAAAAAAAAGTTATACATGTACCTAAAACATTAAAAATGCTCAGAGAATCACATCTGTACTGGTTTATCCAGTGCTGCCATCCACTGAATTGCAGAAAATCAAATTTGTTAATTTTCACCATTTATGAGAATTTCTTCCCTCAAAAAGTTAAAAACCTTAAATTCTTAAAGGGTCTTATCAATTTTATTTTCAGAAAAGAAAAATTGCTATATCAAAGAGAACATTTGGTGGCATGAATGTTTGATTAGAAGCCTTTGAATGTTACCCTCAGAGATGGAGACTCTCAACAACAGTCATAAAATATACATCAAGAGACTTGAAAGATATAAAATGTATTTTCAGTACTTGGGACCAAATGAAAAAATCATGGCTTTACATTCTATCCAGCCACCAGTAAGTGGCACAGGGAGGTATGGATGAAGACAAAGGGAATGGGAAAGGATGAGGGAAAGTATGAGGAGAGGAAGAGCAGAGAAGAGGACGCAGATGAGAAATGGTAGAATCTTCCTGAAATCCTAATTTTTTTCTCTCTATCCATATAGAAAAAAGACCGAGCCCACTACTTCTCCTGAACCTGCATTACTGTCATTTTTGTAAAAATTGTTGTAGTCAGGTACTATTTATCTAGAGCAGTCTTTGCTAGTCAGAAGAAATTGTTTTACAATGCCCTAAGAAAGCATGTGGGGAAACACAGTCCACATTTCCACAGTGCTCAAGTCAGAGTGCTCCCATGAGCAGTGTTCTTTTTAGCTGGGAAATTCACTTGTGTAAATGGATAGTGCTTTAGGTATGCCAAAAGTAAATGGAAAGAGCTTTAAATTTTCAGAGACTCCATTCTATATTGCTCATAAATTGTCATATTTATTCCAGTGAACCAAAATGAACTCTTCACGAATGCTAATAATGAAATTTTTAAATGGAAGTCAGCAACCTAGCTTCCTTGAAGTCCCAGCATGAAGGACACAGGAAAAGCCAGTTGACCAAATATTCCAAGTTGTCCCTGTAACATTTGCTTTCTGAACTGGGTTGATGCTCTTTTCTATGGAACGTTACTTATAATTCAATTGTTATTGGCTTATCTCTTTGTTCATTTATTTTCATTACTTCTGGTGCATTTGAAATACAAAAAGTACTCTTATAGAAAACAGTGCAGGGAGTGATGCCACTTGCTTGCCTGTACATGCACACCTATCAGTCCTGTAAATGTTAAGGATCATGTCTAAGAATACAAACAAAATTTGTCCTTTCAAACCCACATATGTGAGCTCTCAGAATCTTTAGGCGCAATGGATGGGACTTATTTGCTTTCAGCTGCCTGAGGGTTAGAAATAGTCTGAGTTAATTTTTCACATTCTTTAAATAACCAAAGAAAAGAGAGAAAATCTTAGGTCAGGATGAACAGCCTTCTGTAGTCTGAGAAGTGCCTCTCAAAAAATTACATAGAAGACCTAGGTGATGAAAATTGATAGCTAGCTCTATTAATTTCCGTAGGCATTTTTAAAATAACCAGTTGTTAAAAATTAGTCTTGCAGAACCCTTGTCACAGTTTAAACACCTGAGTTCAGAATAAATACCTAAAACCTCATTAATTATAGTTTTCCGTAGATAGTAGAACTATAAACAGTACTCAGTTTAGGATTTTCTGTGTGTGTATATGTTTTCTTTTCATTCTGGATCACCAGATAAAGACTGAACTAATAAACTTTGAAATAAATGACAGTTTTGCTACTGATTGGAAGGCTCAGACTCATGGTGCATTATCTGCATACTTGAGAAGAGGTGAAATACTAAATAAAACTTCTTAAAATATTTGTCTTGGTTTAAAAAAAAAATCATCACTGCACTACCTGAAGATGCTCAAGTCAGCTCATTTTGTTCCATGAAAACAGGTTCTTCTTTATTTTTGTGTTCTACATTTGATCTGAAACAGAAATAACTAGTTACCTTTAAAACAGAGGAACAGCATTTTCATATTCCAGGTTCCCACCTTAATCCCATCCTGGAATGTAAATAAAAAGGATCAAATTATGAAAATAGATAATCAGCTCCCAAATGCAGTATCTGCTCTTCAGGCATCTTTGGTACAGGAATTATTCAGCTTGATCTCACAGAACACTCTTGGAAAAATGTAATGGTGATAGGACAAGCCACCAACTACTTGATCAGTATCAGTTATTTTTAGACAGCATCTGACAGTTATCAAGGCTTTTAGAGGGCATTCATGTTTCTGACTGTGGAATTGCAGCAGTGGAACAAGCACCAACTTATCCATAGTGACATTAACAAACAAAAATGTTTTAATAAAAGCAGCTTAGAACTGTGATTTCGTTGCAGACCAATGCTCTGTGTCATATGAACTTGTAATTTTGGACTGAGTGCTAGGAAACCTGTAGATGAGTTTCCTGTATCATCAAATCTCAGTATACGGGGGCAATTTAAGAGAAGTTACTCCCCTTTCCTTGTTACTGAGCTGTTCTAGTGACTAGAAATTAAAAAAATACAAAAAGAAAATCAGACAGGACAGTTTCTATGTGCTTCCCACCTTAACTCCATTCTCTGTAATGAAATTAGCTCGATATTTTTTAGGATATCAAATCAAGACAAAAATCAGCTATTTCTAGTCACCTACAGTCTGCAGTTGCTTAACTAGGTGACCTCCAAATCCAACAAGAAATTAGCTTTCCAGTCTTCCAGTAATTATTTGGATCTCATTCATGAAGACATGACTTCATTCACAGATTGTCAGTAACCTGCAGGGGATACAAAAAGAATGGAAAATCTCAGTCTTGCCATGAAATGTTGAATGACTCCACATACTTGCAAAGTAAGGTCAGTATAACTTTATCATGGAGTTAGCTGACAAAATCTTTGTTGCTTTATAAACTAGTTCACTGGAAAAAAAAGTACTTTCTACATTATATATGCTTTGAGACCAACAAGGAATCCTCTGTTTTCAACACCTCTGCTCAGTCTTGATATTCTCTGTACAGACACTAGTGCTTTGCAGACAGACCTTATCAGACATGTTTTCAGGCAGGGAATGCCAGTCAAGACCAGTTCAGCACTTGCTGAGTGCAGTGGCCCTGGTTATCTACCACAGTTTGCAGCCCTGCAGAGCAGCTTGCCTTCTTACTGATTAGAAAGTGGATTTGGCCATAGGAGGCAGGCGATAATAAAATGCATCCCGTCAACAATGTCTACATAACAGGGGCATCTCATGGAGCAAAGCACAATATGACACTTTCTGTGTTTGCCACCTGGCCAGACGTTACTTCACAAATCTTTCTAACCCAAAGAAAACTGATGACTGTGACAGCAATGAGGACGCCATCTCCCCCATGTCTGGCACAGCCTTCTTCCAGAGACTCCTTGGCATCCTCATGTTCACTGTCCACTATATCAAATTAGGGGTGAGTTCACACTTCTACCAATAACCATTAGTTTCTTCCCAGCCTGAATGTCCCCTTCCAGCAGGCATTCCAAACTGCTAGTATAATCAGCAGTTTCCTCGTGATCCTAGGTATTAATGTGAAGCAGGCTGCTGTTCACGGGAGGATTTCCCAGCAATGTGAACAGTTCAGCCTGTACTAAGTTCACCTCCACCTCTGCCATCTGCCGTGGTCAGTGGTCCGTGAAGAGTAGGAGAGTGAGTTGTGCCATAAGTCTGGGTGCAGCTGTGCCATCACAGCAGATGTGGATCCAGGCTGCTAATGCTGTACTTGCTCAGGTGGGAGATGAAAAGGACACATCACTCCCTCTGTACTGAAATGCAGAAGGCAGCCTGCCTTTCTCTACTTTAAATATTTAATGTGTCTGGTTCCTGGGTGGTGGCTGGTTTGGGAAACATCGTCCACCCGTGCACGTCACTTCTGCCTTCAGAGAGCTGCCCAAAACACCCCAAAGTGCAAACCAGCTGGTGTTCCTCAGTCCCTAGATCAGAAAAGGACTGAGTGGACATATGCAGTCTGCTATACATGGCAGCATGATTGAGGCATTACTGAGGCATCTTGCTAGTCTTATAATGCACATTTGAACTGTGATTGTGTAACCATGAGTAGATTGGCTCATAGTTGTCCTGTCAATTGAGTTGGCATTGCACAGATCTGGGGTTAGTGGTGGTCAAGCAATGTCAAACTAGAAGCCTTGCAATAAAGCATCACTGAAAGGAACAATACGCGTTCACAGCTGACCTTCAGATGCACTTTCTCTTTT
The DNA here is from genome assembly GCA_035590195.1 of Aviceda cuculoides. Classification (NCBI taxonomy): domain Eukaryota; kingdom Metazoa; phylum Chordata; class Aves; order Accipitriformes; family Accipitridae; genus Aviceda; species Aviceda cuculoides. The sequence continues at coordinate 35,176,485 of JAVJGG010000029.1, read as the reverse complement.
GCTATTATTCCCTTGGTTCTGCCACAGCAATCACTTGTCAAAAAATGTTACCAGGGAAAAAAAAGTCTTGCAATCAATACCAGAGAAAACAAATAATATTATAATTATCCATGGATTGCTCTGAACACATGCAAAGTTGAATAAAAAAATCCTAAAAGAGGCAGACTTTTTCCACGGTTGATGAAAAATTAAGTTTTAGAAAGAATTCAGTTTGCAGTTGGTAATTTTCACTTTCTTACACATTGGTTTTTTCATGCATAATTTCAAGTGACTGACAATAACTCATTCATGTCTACAAATCATATCCTGTGTTCTTTTCTATAATTGCAATAGGCAACAGTCTGCTATTTGTCATGTTAATCTCAAGGGGAAGTCATTTACTATATGGGCTAGTTAGTTAATTAGGCTGGAAACATTACTCATCTAACCTTAGAAAATGTGAAATAGATTTTGGATGTGAAAAATATAACAATAATATTTTGCTGTTGTATAGTTCTGCGCATCCATAGTTCTCAAAAAAGGAATAATGTTCCTTCAATAATATTCCATTTTCTTAATAGTGTGCCTTGGAGCTCACACTTTCTTTGAAAGAGCACTGGGTTTCCTTATTCAGGTAGGGCCTTTGTTCTATGCTGACAGAAAGCAAAACCTCCTGTCTTGCAAGGAGAAGGACTCACTGTAATACTACCAAGGCTTACATGAACCATCCAGCATGGATTTCAGATAACGTCCCTTAACCTGAAGCATTAACTGCAGGACTCCTGTCATTCTGTTATTAAATCACATTCTAGGCGAAACAAATTAAGGGAATATTTTTCCACCATACAGGAACTAGGATGGTATCCAAGTTGGAAATGTGGAGGAAATTCACACTGCAAATTCATACTCACGCATTGGGTTTTTTTTTCTTTTTTGTGTTGCTGTTGTTTATTTGAATTCATTATTTTATAAACTAGTTTACACTTTTAACCTAACTTCCTTTATAGGTTAGTTCTAATAAGACCTTTACTTCAGATATGTACAGAAGAAATCCCCAAAATATTGTTATTGCTGGATTGTATCTCTGTCAGCTTGCTTGGTTGGCCAGGCTTTTCTCAGTAGTTATCTCCTTTCTTTGTATATGGTCTGTGTGGATATTTGGACTTTCCAGACATTAAATATGTATTTTTACTGGTCCACCAAAAAGACCAGGGCACAAGTTCTTGCATAAGCACAGAGTTCGTCCACAATAACAGCACCATCCCTGGCATGTTTTTTTCTATCCCCTTAGCACTCACCCAGACAACACCTGGGGTGGCTTAGGAGTTTGTAGGAGCCAGAAACCATTCACAGGAGGCACCAAGGACCAGCCATCCTGTTCTGGAGGGAGAAGGAATTTGGCTGTATGGACATAAACTATGAGATCGTACTTGCCATGAGAAGCAGAGAATGACATTGTCCCTCTGGTTTCATTAGTATACACATTTCCTAAGAGTCAGAGTCCTTCCTCATTGCCTGACTGGATTTGAGCTTGTACTACTTCCTCTAAACTAATTTTTTTTCTCTGAAGTCTGTTAGTTAACTCATGCTTATTAGTTAATGCATGCTTCTTTTTCATTTTGCTACTGTCTCCTGTGTCAAAGAGGAGCTTTTGTTAAAATCTCTGAATAGATGTGTACACATAGATGAGACATCCAGGCTGTACATTAAACAGTATGAATATTGTCATCCAAGTCATTAATCACTGAACTAACAAAGGAACTTCTATAAGAAAAGGTAAATGCCATTAGTTGCCATAACAATTTGTCTTCACTCAACACGTCTATAAGTGCATCTTAGTATGCTTGCAGTATAACTTTTAATGAATAAGAATAATGCCTCAATTTTTGCTCTACTTTCAGGTTAATTAAGCTCAGCCTTGATCTCTCCAGCTATCTATTATTTTCCCCAGCATCCATTTGGGCAAGTAATTTACAGCTGTCACTGCAACCTTTTCTAATATCGTAGAATCACAGATAGAATCGTAGAATCATTCAGCTTGGAAAAGACCTGCAAGATCATTGAGTCCAACCATTAACCTAGCACTTCCAAGTCCACCACTAAACCATGTCCCTAAGCACCACATCCACATGTCTTTTGAACACCTCTAGGGATGGTAACTCAACCACTTACTTGGGCAACCTGTTCCAATGCTTGACAACCCTTTTGGTGAAAAAAATTGTCGTGATGTCCAATCTAAACCTCCCCTGGTGCAACTTGAGGCTGTTTCCTTTTGTCCTATCTCTTGTTACTTGGGAGAAGAGACTGATACCCACCTCATTACAACCTCCTTTCAGGTAGTTGTAGAGAGCGATAAGGTCTCCCCTCAGCCTCCTCTTCTCCAGACTAAACAGCCCC
>JAVJGG010000029.1:35131251-35152371 GCA_035590195.1 Aviceda cuculoides | reverse complement strand
TCCAACCTGGCCTTGAACACTGCCAGGGATGGGGCATCCACAGCCTCTCTGGGCAACCTGTTCCAGTGCCTCACCACCCTCCCAGTGAAGAACTTCCTTACATCTAATCTAAATCTACCCTCTGTCAGTTTAAAGATATTACCCCTTGTTGCATCACTACATGCCCTTGTAAAAAGTCTCTGGCTTTCCTGTAGGCCCCCTTTGGGTACAGGAAGGCTGCAATAGGGTCTCCCCAGAGGCTTCTCTTCTCCAGGCTGAACAACCCAAACTCTCTCAGTCTGTCTTCACAGGAGAGGTGCTCCAGACCCCTGATCATTTTCATGGCCCTCCTCTGGACTCACTCCAACACGTCAATGACCTCCATGTATGTACATATGTATATGAAAAACATTCTGGAAAATGTAAAGATAAGATTTTAGAGCTGGGAAATGTTTATCAGGACAGATATTTTGTCTAGTGAAATGCTACCACTTTCCCATCTGCAAGGGTGCTCTAAGAATCATCACAAGACAGTGGCAGCACAGGGCAAAAAGAAAGGTGGTAGAGAACTGCTTTTCCTAGCACTCTTTCCTCAGATGTGAAATGTATGTATGTTACTTCAGAAACTGTCTGCTCAACTGACTTCCTACACAAGAATGATTTACAGTTGCAGAGACTACTTAATGAGACAAAGTGCAAATAAGGTTAAACAATGCAACAGCACTGTCTGAGTAAGATGAACAGTCTTCTTGGTATTATGAGTATGTAGTAAACAGTCATGGAGCATCAAAACTTGAAAATTCATCTATTGTGTGTTTGCCTGGACCTTCTGGTACTGTATTTTTAAAGGAAATAAAATTTCAAAGCATCTAAGGGGTTACCATCATGTGATCCTGCACCTATAAAATTTTAGGATCTTCAAATATGTTATGCTTTCAATAGCATCTCAGTTTTTGATGGTGATATATATCTGCTATTTCTTTGGCATATTTTACCCCAGTTGTGCACTTTTCAGTGTGTAGTTACAGGCAGAAGCCTTAGAATATTTGGTATCTCATCAGTCATGTTTTTTGAGTCTCATCCTTCAGCTCCAAACTAATTTGTTACAAGCCATTTATCCTGCATCTTTAGCATCATTCATCATGTTTTGTGGGAGAGTGTAGGACTTTAACAATTTCTTACTGAACCCATGAATGATAAGTTTGTATTCTTAAGACTTCAAAAACACTGTTGTCATGCTGTTTCTAGTTTTTAAGTTTTCTATAAAATACGTCTACTTGCGCTCTTTTCTGAAATTTACATTTACATTTACATTAAGTTGAAACTGATGTCTTTACTAAACATCTGAAAGAACCCAACAACATCCTTTACTCCATTACTATTTGCTAATAATTTATTGGTTTTCAGGAGCAGATATTAGATATGCTATTGAATTGGTTATGTCTTTAGAATCTATTCTTATGGACGACTATATTCTTCCTCAGTGGTTTATTGTTTTAAAGAATTCAATGTCATGACTTACACAAAATGTACACAACCTTTATTATATCTGTAGAAATTGCCGAGTGACTTAACTTTTTTTGTTAAAATAAGGATGGACTGAAAAAAAAAAGGCGGGAAAGCAACAGGTCCATTAATGGGAGCTGCACCAGATCAGTGCCACTAAAGTCCTATAAAGAAAAGTGCTCTGTCTTGTGTTATGTATTCCTACATACATACTCAGCTGTTTTCTTTTAACTGCTGTTTGAAGCTCCTTGCCAGAGAAAATACTAGTCAACCCAATTGTATTCCTTAAGGAGTAATAGTAATCATGTAAAGGTCAGTTTTGTAAAATGTAAACTGGTATCTCAGTTAGAATTTTTAGAAACAAATTGTCATTTAAAAAAAAAAAAAGATTGTGTACATGAACAATAATGTTACAGAAGAGATAAAGCAGCAACCCTGAAAATACAAAATGGTTTGTTTTAATATATTTATTTAAAGTAGCCTAAACGAGGCTTGAAGTTACAGTTGGTTCCCAAACACAGAAGAAAAAATTGGTATGACTACTCTGCTAACTTCATGTAAAATGAAAGGCATAGCAGTATTAAAGCCATTTTTTAATCCATTTTGTTTATTTGATTTTTCAGGTAATGATGTGATTCTCAAACTGTCTGGGAAAAGGTTATGTATTTAGTTATTTATCAAAATATTAGTTTCTACATTCACAGAATCACAGAATGGTTGAGGTTTGAAGATAACTGCACACTTTTCAGACACAACTTTACTCATCTGTGAAGCAAAATTGTGCAATAAGAAAGAAATCCAGACTGCTTGATACTCTTAAATTGATATGTCTGTTACTTCATGTTTGTAGGGCAAATTACATTCTGCCAAATCTTATACCTATCTGGTACACCTATATTTAAAACAGACTAATACTGCAGAGAGTGACTTTTTGCATTAAGAACTAACTAGTGGACAGGGAGTGAAGTGAAAAGGCAGAAGGCTGGAGCTGTAGCTTGTAGGGTGCGGCGTTCGGAAGATCTTGCGATGTCACGGAAAGAGAAAGAATTAGTCACTGCCTCCCTGTAATGCATATGTAATCCTGCCTACCTTTACTAGTATAAAAAGAATTAACTGCGTAATAAACGAGGAAGTTGACGCTCACACTGTGTGTGTTATCGGTCTCTTCCCTGGTCCGGGACGACCAGTGATCTAGTCGCAGCGCCACAATATGTTAGCTACGCTACCGTAGCTCCATGTCTACTAGCCAATAGTTGAAACTTCTTGCCTTTCCTCTTTAGAATTCAGGACCTCTGAGTCAAAGCATGCCACCCACTAGGTGAATGTACATCACATAAAACAAAAGGTATGGCAGTTTATTTGTACTTAGAAATAGGAAAAGTCAGGAATGAGATTTTGGAGGAGAATATTTTGTTTGATTTTAGATAATATACTGGACTGTGTCTCATTTTTGTCTTTTACTGAGATATAGAAAAAGATTTTAAAATCAAGAACAATCCAAGAAATGTACACACACACACACACATATATATCCTTAAGTTTGCATCAAGTACATTAACATTGCTTATTTCTTCTTCTACACTTCAACTTCCCCCAAACCAAATATGTCTGGATTTCAGTGGGATTTTACTTAATTTGAATTGGCATTCAAATGTCAATAAATGTGATTGATATGAGTGACATTTTATGCAGTTAGAGATTATTTCAGTTTTCAAGCCCTAAAGTTCATTCAGCTAACAATTTCCTCCTCCACTGTATTTCAGTGTAGGAACTCTGTATGTCAATACATAGATAAGTAGTTCTTTCTGTGTTCTGAACTGGCTAATTACTGAGGAGCTTAATTATTATATTACCGGAAATTAGTGAGTGTAAAGGAGCTTGGGCTGCAGATTGAGGAAAGAGTGTGCCTGGTACCTTCTTCTGCTGAGCAAACCTCTGATATAAGTTTGATTTATCTTTTTTCCTATGTATGGGTTTAGGTGGAAAGATTTTGGTAGCAGAGGGGCTTCAGGGGTGGCTTGTGTCAGAAGCTGTCAAAAGCTGCCCCCATGTCCAACAGAGCCAGGACCTGCCGTCTCCAAGAAGGACCCACTGCTGGCCAAAGCAGAGCCCATCAGTGATGGTGGTAGTGCCTCTGGGATAACTTATATAAGAAGGGGTAAAAATGCTGTGCAACTACTATGGGAGAGAAAATATGCAAGAGAAACACTGTGCGGACACCAGGGTCAGTGAAGAAAGAGGGGGAGGAGGTGCTCCAAATGCCAGAGCAGTCTGTGGAAGAGACCATGGTGAGGTGGGCTGTCCCCCTGCAGCCCATGGAGGTCCACACCAGAGCAGACATCCACCCTGCAGCCCATGGAGGACCCCATGCCAGAGCAGGTGGATATGCTCCAAAGGCAGCTGCAGCCTTTGGAGACCCCACACAGGAGCAGGTTTGCTGGCAGGACCTGTTGTCCATGGGGGACCCACACTGGACCAGTGTGTTCCTGAAGGACTGCACCCTGTGGAAGGGACCCACGCTGGAGCAGTTCTTGAAGAACTGCAGCCCATGGGAAGGACCTACATTGGAGGAGTTTGTGGAGGACTGTCTCCCATGGGAGGGACCCTACTCTGGAGAAGGGGAGGAGCATGAATAGGAAGGAACGACAGAGACAAAGCATTACGAACTGACTGCAACCCCATTCCCCATCACCCTGTGCAGCTTAGGAGAAGGAAATTAGAAAAGTCAGGGTGAAGTTGACCCTGGGAAGAAGGGAGGGGTGGGAAGAAGGTGATTTTAGAGTTGTTCTTATTTCCTATTATCTTGCTGGTTTTACTGGCAATGAAATAAACTAATTTCCCCAAGTTGAGTCTGTTTTGCCCGTGACAGTAATTAGTGAGTGTCTCCCTGTCCTTATCTCAACACATGAGGCGGGGCACGGGGAGTTGTCATATTTTCTCCCCCTGTCCTGCCGAGGAGGGGAAGTAATAGAGTGGCTTGGTGCTTACCTGGCAAGGTCAACCCACCACGTCCTGATTGATTGTTTTCCTGGTAAATTGCATTTTGTTTTATTATTGTAGTAAAGAATAAGTATATGTGATTTGCTTATTACAATAACTTTCTAGATTTTAAAGGCAAGTAGTCTCATCAGTCTTTCACTTAGATGTAGGGAAATTGGGAGATGCTTTTTGTACAAAATATAAAAATATTACAATGGTATTATGAAGTACTTTTTTCACTGATACACACTTCTCTTCCTTAATAATATCCCATGAAAGTTAACTAATGTTGAGAAAAAAAAGGAATGTATAGCCTTTCATTGTAAAATTCTATAGATGTTAGATACCTTGGGTTAATCAACTGATAAGGTGCTATTTTAAGGACCTTGTTTATTAATTCATTTATTTTTAAGGCAGCTAGGTCCTATTTTAGACAGCTGTATCTTGAATCTCTGTATCTAGTGTTGTAATTAAGAAAACTTTTTATAATATCTAAATTTACTCAAAAACTAATTAAAGGAAGAAACAATGAAGTAATGCAGCCAGAATTGTATCTCTTGGTACATTCCTTTGTTCACTACACAATGCTTTGAGCAGTTTAAATAATTGGATTAAACTATATGAATTCTCTTTCCTTTAATAAAGATGTTGGCAGAAAACTTCCTATTGTCTTTTTAATCCATTTAGCAATTCCCTGCTGAATAGCACACTCATTACGAATAGTAGATTTCTGTGAAAAACAGATAGTAATTTATTCTCCTGTGTCAAGTAACTTTACATTCAGACATGCAGGACCTTGTAGAGTACAAGAGTATCATCTTTCTTGTATTTTGAACACATGTGTGAACAAACAAGATAGCCTATGCATATGTTTTAATTGGAGGAAAACACAATTAGTTTATCTGGGAATTAAAAGAATTGTTAGGGCACAGGTCACTATTCTGCCCTCAGCTATCTTATTCTAGAAAATAATTAGTTGCTATAGGTCACTCAAGTTTGTTTTCTACCCATTGCTGATATCCCACAAGCAGGCATTTAAATTATTATTAATTGAACATGCTGTGCTGGAAGTTAAAGCTATATGAAATATTTAATAGAGCAACAAGTAAACTCAGAAACATTAGGGCAGGAAAGGTCTTGTGAGGGTGAAAAAGGGATCTGCAAGACCTACACAGACTATTCACCACTGAAGTCTATAAAGAAATGGCTTAAAAAATAATGTCTCAGGTTTTACTGCATTTTGTCAAAAGACTCTTAGGGCCCACTTACCCCACCAGTCATGGTTTTATATTTATTTTTATTTTTAAGTAAATTATTTGGGTAATCCTTTACTCTCCATTCTCAGTCTGTGTTGGTTTTGAAGAATAACTAGGTTACATTTATCCCTACACCTGTGTTAAACCTGGGATTAACACTATAAAAATATCTATCTCATTATGTGATGGAACTAAAGCTAAAAAAATGATATTTATTTTCTCTTCTGGTGGACAGAAGTGAGAGAGGAATGATTATCCTCAATTCTGGGTTAAAAAAATAAAAAAAAACCCTTGGACTCCATCAAGATTATATTTCTAGTGATCATCTCAAAGCAGATTTATTTCACAGTTAATACCTATAGATTACCTCCCCTGAGACAGGAAAACCCGATTTTGCTTGAATCAAAGGATGTGACCGTGTTCAAATAGTTTTGTACGATGTAATGAAAATGTGAATGCTAAACAAATCCCTCTGTATTTAGGATCACTACACTATTTAAGTGGAACGAAACTCTGGAGGTCACCTTTTTCAAGCTCTTGCTCAAAGCAAAGCTAACTTCAAAGCTGGATCAGGTTGTTCAGGGTCTTGTCTAAGTGTTGATTATCTCCAAAAATGACGATTCCAGCTTTTCTGAGTGACTTGTTATGCTGCTCTGCTAGATTGACCTTGGCTGACTGCCAAACACCCACCCAGCTCCTCCCTTACTCCCCCTATGCAACAGTACAGGGGGAGAAAATAAGATGAAAAAGCTCAGGGACTGAGATAAAGACATGGAGATCACTTAACATTTCCACCATCAAGGGCAAAACAGTCTAGATCTCATGAAAATTAATTTAATTTATTGCCAATTAAATCAGATTTGGAAGTAGAAAAACAAAGACAAAACTATAATGGCATCTTCCCCCTACAACTTTTTTCCCCAGGCTTACCTTCACCCTTTAATTTCCAACTCTCTACCACCTCGCCTTCCCCAAGCAGCGCAGCGTGGATGGGGAATGGGCATTACAGTCAGTTCATAGTGGTTCATCTCTGCCACTCTGTCTTTCCTCAGGCTGTTCTGCTCCAGCATGGGATCGCTTCTTCAGGATAAACCTGTTGCAATGTGGGTCCTCCATGGGCTGCAGTCCTTCAGGTATAACTGGTCCAGCATGGATTCTCCATGGGCTTCAATTCCTTCAGGAAATACCCACCTGCTCCAGTGTGGGGACCTCCATGGGCTACAGTGTCAATAGCTGCTCTGGTGTGATCCTCACAAAGGGTGGCAGGGGAACGGCTACTCCCGAGCCTGAGGCACCTCCTCCCCCTTCTTCTCTGACCTTGGTGTTCACAGGATCATTTCTCATGTTTTTCCGCCCCCCTCACTCCTCTCTGCTCTCTGGCATTTTGCTCTTTTTAAAATATGTTCCACAGAGGCACCACTAGCTTGGCTGACGGTCTCAGCTGTGTTTGCCATGGGTCCACTGTGGAGTGAGCTGGGACCAGCTGCATCCAGCTAAGGGCAGCCCCTGCCCTCTCCTCACAGAGGGACACTGCCCCAAACCATCTTCTAGTTAAATTTAAGATAACTTTCCTTTTCTTCCACACTGATTGTATGTAACCTTCATGTCCAATACTGAATTTAAAACCATTTATGAAAGAATTAGGCTTGTGAATCTGTATTAAGGACTGTTTATCTGTAATTGAACACCTGGTGATCCTCGACATAAAATAGTTTGGCTTTGTTTTTTTTTTCCCAGTAAGTCAAAATCCTTATCCCTGTCTCCTTCCACTTCCTGTACAAGCTTTCACTGTACCAGTTTCACTAGAAAATTCTTGGGTAGAAGTGCTGTTCCTGGCCGAGGCAGAGTTTCAGTGGGCACAGACACCAAGAGCTACATGTTCCAAAATTAGAAAGAAAAAACAAACCAACAACAAACCATAAAATAAAAAAGAATTTAAAAAATGATCCCATGCACAACCTAAGTTATTTTTCTCCATCACTCCTGTAAAAGCCTGAACACTAATACTTACTGGAGAACAGTTATTCCATGATACTCTGACTAATACTTTTCTGACAGGTTAAGTCACTCTCGGTTTATTTTTGTATTAATACTGATATGCAAGACAAGATTTTTCACATTCTCTCTAAATTTGTTCTTCCTGCATAAAATTTCAACTAGATTAATTTAATGTCAGCCCACAAAAACACAGTCATAGCACTGTTTTCCAGATTGCTGCATTTAGATAATGGTATAATCTAGAAGATTGTTATTTGTTTTAGTGAACTCAGTCCTGAAATTGTTACTTATAAGTAATCTTTATTTTTCTTTCCAAAGAATCTGCCCTCATAAGTAAGGTCTATGATAGTTGAAGATGTAACTCAATTTTTGTGGAAGTCAGTGAAAGGATTCACATCAACTTTCAAGGAAGCTGAATCAAGCTTTTACTACTATGATAACCACATATGGTCTTTATTCACATTGCAAAGATAGCATCTTTACAAGTTGTCTGCCCACACCGTGAATTTATGCTATAGTCATCTGGTCTCTAACATATTTAGTGCGGTATCAAAATCTACTGCAAGGGACAAAAGATCAAAAAATATATACGGCCATTAAGAATAATGAACGTTCTGCATCATGTCTTTCTCAATGATACATGTTACACAGGTCAAGCCCTAACAGAGATATAAGCTTCAAAAGATTTAGTGGATACAGTTGGTAGAAGCAAAAAGTTAATAACTAGAGAGCCTGATGTGCAATAGAAGATGTTACAAAACCCAAATCTATCTCATAGTAAAGATACTTACAGCTAGTAGGAGGCAGGTTACTAATTATCTGATGTACATCTCGGGGTGGGAGGGAAGCAAAATTGCATATCTTAGTGCATTGTGTTTGGCTGGGATACAGTTAATTTTCTTCACAGTAGCTAGTATGGGGCTATGTTTTGGATTTGTGATGAAAACAGTGTTGATAACACAGGGATAACATGCTGAGCAGTGCCTACACAAAGCCAAGGCCTTTTCTGCTCCTCATACTGCCCTGCCAGTGAGTAGTCTGGAGGGGCACAAGAAGTTGGGAGGGGGCACAGCTGGGACAGCTGACCCCAGCTGACCAAAGGGATATTCCAGACCATAGGACATCATGTTCAGCAATATAAAGCTGGCAGAAGAAGAAGGAAGGGGGGATGTTTGGAGTGATGGCATTTGTCTTCCCAAGTAATTGTTACACGTGACGGAGCCCTGATTTCCTGGAGATGGCTGAACACCTGCCTGCCCATGGGAAGTGGGGAATGAATTCTTTGGTTTGCTTTGCTTGTGTGCACGGCTTTTGCTTTATCTATTAAACTGTCTTTATCTCAATCCATGAGTTTTCTCACTTTAACTCTTCTGATTCTCTCCCCCATCCCACCTGGGGGGAGTGAATGAGCTGTGTGTTGCTTAATTGCTGGCTGGGGTTAAAACATAACACTCAGTCACAGAATCAAAGAGCATTTCAGGCTGGAAGGGACCTCAAGAGATCTCTAGTCTGCCCTCCTGCTCAAAGCAGGCTCAGCTGTGAGAGAAAGAACGTTGCTCAGGCCTGTATCCAGTCAAGTTTTGAATGACCCTCAGGACAGAGACTGCACAGCCTCTCTGGTCGACCTGTCCCATTGCCTGACTGTCCTTGTGGTGAAGAGGTTTTCTTTATACCCTTGAATCTGCTATTGCTTTGAACATATAAAGTGTTATATAATATTAGCTTCAGACAATTTTAAAAATCAATCCCTGTTTGTCTAAAGCTGGGCACCAGAATTAGGTATTATCCTCAATCTTCTTTAGCCCACTGTCTGTAAAATAGGATTAATGTAACATATTCCTCTCATGGTACCAGGAAATTAAATTCATTATCTTTTAAGATTATTTTGTATCAATCGGATGAGGAATACATAGCTCTGTTTTTAAAGCAGGATTTGAAGACTCAGTAATAATAATGTTCTGGGCCAGACACTAAGAAAGAAATGCAGTCATGTGGGGAAAGAAGTATTATCTGTCATGGTCATGAACAAAATATTGTGAACTAAAACATTTGTAACTTTATATTTCCTGACATTTAAATGCTTTTCTTTCCATCCTCAGTAAGGTCATTCCAGTAAAGTTTCTTTATATACTAGACAATAATAAAATTACTCACACAAATTCTCTTTAATAAGACTATGTAAAATAGTTGGGGTTTTGCTTCAGACATCACAGGTGTAGAAACCATGAGGAGGGCTTTGAAGTACATGGTGGCCTTGATTTGGGGTGGAATAGGAAAATGTTCCACGTACAAGGAGTATTGAAGCTGAAGATGTTGCCCATTAATATTTGCCACCGCCAAGAAATACGGACCTCTCAAGGATCCATGCCACTTCATTTCAAAACATATCCTTTCTCTTCTGGTTTTGTTTCTTTTGCCTTTTGTTGTTGTTGTTTTATGTTAATATTTACCTATATTACAGATGTAAATATGTAAACAGGTTCCTTAGAAGCCATTCCTGAAGCTCCTTTTGTTATGCATTCAGTGTTCACATTTGCATGAGCCACTGTAAAGTATTACATTATCCTGCCCCTGGATGTCAGCATTTGCCTTCATTTGGAAGCATTTATAAATTTCCTTAGAATCATTTGTCTTCAAGAAACCATGAAGCCAGACAGATTTTAGCAGATTCCAGCTCTCATTCTGAAATAGTCTGAACAGTTTGGTCTGGCTTATAAGCGTTTTCAAGCAAACTGGAATAACCAGCCTGCATCAGAAAATTATATTCTCTGTGTAAATTGAGAAGGGATTTTTTTTTTTCAGGATTTCACTTCTAAAATGTATGAGGAAGAAGGTTCAATCCTGAATTCACTTTTTATCCCAACATTCAGACTGCAAGCCATGAGCAAGAAACAAGAAATGAGAAGAAATAGCACAGGTTCAAGCATCTGCTATGCTAACCACTTGCTGATACACTATCAGATGAGCAAAGCTATGCACAGTTTTTTCTTCCCATCTAAAGCTTACCTCTGAGGCAAGAGCTGTATGAGGCTGCATTATTCCAGCTTGCATTATGGCCAGGTGGTGGGGACAAAGCTATAGAAAAGCAATCTTGCTCTCCATGTATATTGTCAGAGTGAGGGCCGTCATGTGGAGGGAGAGCAGGAGCGTAAAGAGAGAAGAGAACAGTGATTATTTAAATTGACGGACCATAATTATCCAATCTAGCCTGCGTGCAATCTCTTTCCTGGTGCACACTAGTAAGCTGTCAAACCCTGTGGGTTGGTAGTGTGACTCCTGCAGGCTCAGTCATAGAGGGTTCTCCATAACACCCAACTTGGTGACACCCAATAGATTTGAAGGAACTCAGCACATCATGGGATCAATTCTCTGCTTTTCTGTAGCTCCTAATATGTGAGCTCAGAGGCACTGCTAGTAAAGTTTCTCCATATCTCAGTAACTGGCTATCAGTCATGTCCTGTGGAAATCTATCCACCTAGAAGATTTTTGCTTCTTATTTTGACTCAGTTAGACTCACAGAATCACAGAATATCTCAAGTTGAAGGGACCCATAAGGATCATCAAGTCCAACTCCCTGCTCCTTGCAGGACTACCTAAAATTAAACCATACGACTAAGAGCATCGCCCAGACGTTCCTTGAACTCTGACAGGCTTGGTGCTGTGACCACTTCCCTGAAGAGGCTGTTCTAGTGACTGACCACCCTCTCAGTGGAGAACCTTTTCTGAACGTCCAATCTGAACTTCCCCCAAAGCAGCTTCGTTCCATCTCCTTTTTCTATCGCTGGTCGCCAGAGAGATCAGCACCTCACCGTCCACTGCTCCTCTTGAGGAAGTAGTAGAGACTGCAATGAGGTCACCCCTCAGCCTTCTTTTCTCCAAGCTGAACAGACCAAGTGACCTCAGCTGCTCCTCATAAGTCTTGCCCTCGAGGCCTTTCACCACCTTGGTCGCCCTCCTCTAGACACACTCTGATAGTTTGATGTCGTGTCCAAAACTGCACACAGTACTCGAGGTGGGGCTGCACCAGTGCAGTGTAGAGTGGGACAATCACGTCCCTCAACTGGTTAGCTATGCTGTGCTTGAATCCAATAACATAATACATAATCCAATAAACTCCAATGTAAAAACCAGAAAGCCCTACATAAAATCACTGGAAGGAAATTATATAGTTAAGCTTGAATTTCTTGAGAAAATAGAAATAAGTGATAATTCATGCATGCAAAGAATGTTATGTCCCATGTAGATTTATATTCCTACCATCATACATTAATAAGTTCAGTCTAACAAACACGGTGTGTTGTTAGAATGCTGCCCCCTGAAGCATGACCTACAGTTTTATGCTGAAATTCATGGAATTTTCTTTTATTTTTATTCATTGCACTGGCATGTGAGCTAAGACAAGACATGCCTTAGAAGGAGGGAACATTCAACTGTCCCTGTCATCTTTTGTATTGAAAGACACTTGTTTTCTGATCAGATTTAATGCATGACAGTTACTGAATAACTCAGTCAGGCATAATTGTTTTGTTTAATTACAGCTGCCAGAAGTAAGATTCAAATTTAAAAAAATAAATTCTGAAATTTATAAGAGAGGAAATCCCTGCCATGCTAAATGTAGTCTGCTTTAACCTAAAGATGGTATAGCAATATTGTCATAGCCCACTTCACTCCCCTTTCAATCATTCATTAAACTGTTTTTGATTTACAGATGCTTTTACAACCCCCAAGTGTAATGACAATGGTGTAAATGCTCTCATATTAAGATACAAGTGTGAAGATACTTTCCTGCTACACAGCTGCCTCTGGCCTTTTGAACTAAATTAGGGACCACTTAAGGAAAGTGGATGCAAACAAGCCCATAGGACTGGATGGGATGCATTTGTGGGTGCTGCAAGAGCTGCCATACGCTATTGTAAGGCCACTCTGAATCATTACTGTAAGGTCATGGAAATTAGGTGAAATCCCTAATGACTGAAAAAAAGGCAAATGTCACACCCATCTTCAAAGGGCAAGAAAAAAACCTGGGTAGCCAGTTCACTTAATATCTGTCCACAGGAAAACAAAGATGCAAATCTTCCTGGAGGCCATTTCCAGGCACATGAAGTACAAGAATTTGATTGGGAGCAGCCAGCACAGATATACCAAGGCTACATCATGCCCGACGAGCCTGATGGCTTTCTATGATGAGATGACTGAGTCATTGAACAGCTGGAGACTTGTAGATGTGGCTTTAGCAAGGCATAAGTAGCCCATGATATCCTCACAGCCAAACCGAAGAGACAGACTAGATGGTCAATGTTGCTTTGAACAGCTCTCAGAATCTGCCTGTATTCATGAATTTATCCTCTTTTTGCTTCAGCAGCAAAGAAGCATAAGCGCTTATTTCCAACAAGCCAATCTAAGTGAATTACTATTATTACTTGATCAGTTCTGACACTCCTTGGTGCAGCATAGTGCATGAAAATACGGTCTCTGCTGAAAAACAGCCCCCATTACAAGCTCAAGGAAAGCCACCTGAAAGCCACGCCCTGAAAAATGGAAGGTGGTTTAGTGTTTGTGATCTTTGCTTACTTCACTTAGTTACTTCTTCTGTCTTCTATTAAGACTTTATAGAAGGGGGAGCAGGGCCTTTACAGATGTATTTGTGGTCTGGTAACTGCTACTCTATTTGTATCCTATTAACTTTGAATGTAAGAGCAGAAGTACTCAACACTGAATTTAGACAAACCCTATATCAAGGATGGCCAGCACATTATAATTTAAAAGAAAGGCTCATGATTTTTTTTAAATACAATTTAGTCTGAATACAAAATATCTGGGAGGTATAATTCTGCAATGAATAAAATTGCAGATAAAATACAGAACTGATATGATGCTTAAGATTAGAAATAAAAGTGCTGCTGAAACAAGCTGGTTGTTGACAAAACCAGCTCAGAAGAATCAGTAAGAGGACTATCTGGGTCAAGCTGGGATCTCTTCAGATCAACTCACATGGCAAAACCCACATTGGGAGCTATCAGCTCCAGAAATCTCTGTGTTACACAGGACCCGAACAAAAGGGATTAATGTGGAGAAAGGAAGAGATGCTGTCCACATGCCTAAGGTTTTGTGATTCTTCAATAATGAACACAATGGAGGTTGCATGAGGGTGGATACAGAGTTCCTCAGCACAGAGCATAGGAATTTTGTAAGATAATGAAAAGATAAAAAGAAAAAGTTTGAAGTGCTCCTGTTTGCTGTCAATAGAGAAGGGATGATGAAATCTTATGGAATCCCTGGGAAAGCCAGCAGGCAATTCTATGGGCTTTGTTTTCACTGCAGTGTTAGAAATGGGTTTGATTACTGAGATGGACTACAGTTTCTGCACATAAATAACCTTTGTTCTAACATGCAATCACTGTCAGGTAGAACATCTGATCAGTGTTCAGCTTCCCTAATGTTCTTTTCTCTCTTCGTCTGATTTCTTTGAAGTTCAGTAGCATATTCCTAGCATGCTATCACCATTACTTCTCATAAAAAGCCCAGGAATCCAGGCTAGTAATGACAAATTATATATAAGCTAAGCAACTGTTTCTTTCAAAGGCAACACAGATTGGGGTAAGGTGTACCCTTCCACCTGGCTGGCAAAAAGGTACATTTCTTCTGCTTTGTATTTTTCTAACTTACTCATAAAATAAGAAGGAAAATTTCTTTCCTGACTATTCTCATGGAGTCCCACTAGGACTTCATGGAAGTATTTGGCATGAGAGGAAAATACGTACGACCACATTTCCCTTGATACTAAATGGACTGGGAAAATACAAAGTTAAGTAAACATATTTCCTTGAAGAAAGGAGGATTTTTTTCCATTGCCTTGCCTCTTAACTTTACAGTAAATACCTGCCTTCTTTGTATACCTGCACCTTCATTAAATTCATACTGTTGTCACATGGTTGTTTTACAGTTTGTGCTTTAACAGTCATTTACAACCTTTTATCTTCTCTTTTATCTTATGAAAAATGTCCAGTTAGGGAAGCACCAAAGCACAGGTTGATTGACTCATAGAAGTGCACAACTTTTAAAATAGGCAAGTGGTTGAGATCATCTTTTTCTCTTCACTGTGTAAACAGCATAAGTATACTCTAATGCTGGGACTGACAGCTGGGAACGTCCTACTACCAATGTTCAAGACACAACTCCAGTGTCTTTCAAGTTCTCCAGATAATATCAAATGAAATGAGCTCCCAGAACAGGAGATAATCTTCTAAAGATCTCGCTCCATGGCAAGCACTTGAGCTAGCATCTGAGTCGAACTGGAACATGAGAGCTTTGCATCACTAATACCATCAAGCAGTTATCAGATGCAGTTCAGTGGATATAAGACATTGTAATATATATCAGGCTGACAGCTCTGGGAGCTGAAATCCTCAATCTACAACATAAATATAAGGTAAACCATGACTGAGCAAACTTCTCACAAGCATGGTTCACCTATCATCACAAGTGAGCAGCTTTGGTGACAAATGGCAGTTGTTTATATCAGTTCCACTGAGATTATCAGGAAGAGTATCCATGTTTTATCCTCCTTCCCTCTGTCATAATACAAGTTCTTCTGGTACTGTATCAAGCACAGGTGATTAAGTTGTGTCATTTGCTTGTTCCTTTACCTTCAGTCATTGTGTTCAAGCTAGAAGGTTAAATGACTTTTTAGACTCTTTGAACTCAAGTCTTTTAATACTTTGAAAACAAGAGACAAAGGTTTTGAACTTGATCTGATATTCTGTGGGAAGGCAGCACTCTGCTGAAAGTGGTTCCATATGTTTGTAGCAGCCATTGCCACAAATGCTGTGGTGGTATGCACCAACCGGAGCTTCCCAGGCTCTGGGGGCTCCAGATCCATGAATGGTCATGGAGCTACATCACAGCTGTAGAGCCAGTAGAAAAATGTGAAAAACAGAAGTTGGCTTGAAACAGTTGAGACTTAATGTCAGTGAGGAATATAGCAGTGATCTTCATTAAGGGACTAAATTAGGCAATCACAGGTATACTGCTTCTAAAAAAAAGGCTGCACCAAGACTGTCTAGAATTGCTCAGTTTCTACCTGTTCTTCATCCACTGGCAGACTGTATACTAACACTTGTAATTTTTCTAACAATCCTGTTGCTATATGTGGTAAAGCTCAGGTAGCTCTGTATCACCTGCCATTACATATTATCTTAATCTATCTGAAAGTAGAAGTTAAATTGGATTATAGAGAAACAGCTAATCCTTGTACTATTCTGTAAGTAAAACTAATCCTCAGAACCGAACTTTCAATCACTTGCCTCCTGGAAGTACTCAAACAAATTTACCAAGTTGCTCTGAATTTCTGCTAACTCTCTTAAACAAGGCTGTACTATCACATGATATAGAGTGGTTAAGGAGGAAGAGCATGGATGTCTTCCCTCTGTCCTTTGACATAAAACCATCCTCTCTTTGCACCACTGATGCAGTTTGGATGCCATGTTCTGGTCTGAAGCCAGAGCATTACCTTCCAGTGAAAGGCTTTGTGTTTGCCTTCGGTTAGCTTTTCTGTGAGCCTTTTCCAGAAGGAGGGACCTTGGGCAACAGCCGAATGTATGTATCTTGAGTTTCTCAGGCAGGAGTAAAATTTGTGGGGGACAGCTTCAAAATATGGACTCCTTTCCAATGGGTCATGAAAGGGCCTTCAGATGGTGGGTGCTAGACCAAAGGTATTCTAAAGAATGGAAAAGCTCTGTAACCTATGAATACCTGGTGCTTTTTTAAAACTCCTTAAAAATGTTTCCCAATAAAATGATGTAAAAGGAACTTGCCAGTGTGAAATGTGTTTGTTCAAACTGAATCATACCGTGGTGGGTCGACATTGGCTGATCATCAGATGCCCACCAAGCCACTCTATCACTCCTCCTCCTCAGCTGGACAGGGGGAGAAGGTACAACGAAAAGCTCATAGGTCGACATAAGGACAGAGAGATCATTCACCAATTAAAGTCATGGTCAAAACAGGCATGACTTCAGGGAAATTAATTTAATTTATTGCCAACTGATAACAGAGTAGGATAGTGAGAAATAACAACAAAATTAAAAACACCTCCCCCTCCATCGTCCCTTCTTCCCAGGCTTAGCTTCACTCCTGATTCTTCTACCTTCTCTGCCCCAAGTAGCACAGGGAGATGGGGAATGTACATTGGGGTCAGTTCATAACTGATAACTTTGTCTCTGCTTGTCCTTCCTCCTCACGCTCTTCCACTGCTCCAGCATGGGATGCCTCCCACAAGATACAGTCCTTCACAAAATTCTGCAGCATGGGATCTTCCCATGGGTACAGTCCTTCAGGAACAAACTGTTCCAATGTGGGTCCTCAGCAGGTCCTCTCCACAGGCTGCAGCTTCCCTCAGGGTGTATCCATTTGCTCTGGTGTGGGGCCCTCCACGGGCTGCAGTGGGACAGCCTGCCTCACCATGGTCTTCTCCATGGGCTGCAGGGGAATCTCAGCTCCAGTGCCTGGAGCATCTCCTCCCCCTCCTTCTGCACTGACCTGGGGGTCTGCAGGGCTGTTTCTTTCACATTTTCTCACTCCTCTTTCACAGCTGCAGCACAGCATTTTTTACCCTTTCTTAAATATGTTATCACAGAGGTACTACCAACAAAACGTAAGGAACTCAGCTTTGGCCAGCGTTGGGTCCATTTTAGAGCTGACTGGAACTGGCTCTGTCTGACACGGGGGCAGCTTCTGGTGTCCTCTCACAGAAGCCACCACTGCAGCCCCTCTACTACCAAAACCTTGCCATGTAAACCAATACACATACCCATGTCAATAACAGCTGGCTTAGGGATTTATTCTCAGATCTCTTACTCACTGAATTCTCAGGCAAAACTGCTGCATATCTGTCCTGGTTAGGCTCCAGCACAATCCTTTAAATAGTAGTAGTTTTTCTCTTACAAGCTAAAGAAAAATCAGTCCCATTATTATTGTTTTTTACTGTTCCTTTAAGGTCGTCATAAGATTTGTTTGCTTCAGTGAGCACTGTGATCTGTGTACATTTTGTATTTTATAAAAATAGCCTACCCTCTTTTCCCTTTGCTGCATGGAGGCTACTTGAAGATGAGACTGGCATAATAAGGTCAGTGCTGCTGGGTAGTGTAACAAACTTGTCAGTAAATGTTAATATCAAAACCAGCATCTCGGAAACATTTTCTTTATTCTTCTCACTTGCTTAAGACATGCAGTTTCATGTCTCACCACTTGCTGTCTTCAGTAAAAAAAATATGCACAGATTAAAAAAAGAAATGCAATTAAAATATTTAATTTAAAGCCAGGAAAAGATTCAGAATCTAGTCATCAGAAGGAACAAGTATAGGCAGCTATACATACTTAATTTCCTGTACATACTAGCAATAATGTCTTTGGGGGTGAATTTCTGACATGTTTATCACCATCATATCTAGGAACCATGGGTTAAATCCTTGACTATGTATAAATCCTCTTTTCAATGCCTCAGTGGAAGATTCACCATTACAGAAAAATGCTATGCAAATCAGATTACATTTTACTGCCCTAGTGATTCCAGTCCTTCTGCCCATTGACCATGCCAACATTCTCTATAAGGACACAGTAGAAAATCCCAGAAAAAGAAGCAATAAAAATAATAAAACAATGAAAGCCTTACAGCACAGGGAGAGAGACAAGAGATTAATTTTCTGGGAAAAGAAATGAGAACGGTGACAACAGAAGGGAGACATCTGAAAAACGTGGAGAAGAACTAGTCACACTTTCATATTTTCCTAATGTATAGGCAAAGGAAAAGGCAATCACATTTCCAGCTGTGGGTCTTTGCATCATGTTCTGCCCCTGGTGTATGCAAACTTGAATCTCAAGCACGTGTTATGTGAAATGTGGTGCCTGCACCCAAATTTACTGCACTAAACAAGGAACAGAATACGTGAAAGTCTTTGTGGTGTATCAGCATGGATGTCAGTGGCAACGCTGAGCTCACGTTGCCTGCATCCCAGAAGCTGTGGTGTGCATGACAGTCTGAGCTAATAAGCATTGATAAGAGGTGCACCATAGTATATCTTTACACTAATATAGTAATCTGGGTACGATTTAGCTTGGAGGGAAGTGGAGAGATCTGGTATGTGGGTATCACAGGCTCCGGCCTGCTGCCAAAGATCCACACACATGTACCCACCAGTCACCAGGTTCCAAACTGCTGAAGGCTTTTTAGATATTGTTTAGAAAATACCTTTTCCCCTTTGATATTTTCAGGTAATTTAATTTGAACCCATTTTTGCTTTCCTCTTTGGTAAAGAAAAACAACAGACTTGTCAAAGTGATTCACAGAGGTGGTTGTGGGTAACATGCAGTCTGATCCACCTCCTTTCACTAAGCAACTGAAAGATTTACAGCTGAGCTCCCTGGGTGGGGAGGGAACAGAGGGAATCTAAAAGCATGTAATAGCACTTAATTCTTTATTCAATAAGCGCAGGATTTATTCCACAATCTTTTCAGCAAATACGTTTATGGTTTTTACATTTGTGATGGCTTCACATTCTGACAGAAAATTTTCCATTGTTTATTCAGACTTGTCCAGCAGTAAAGGATTGCTCTGCAATCTCTATATTTTCAGATGGTTTAGGGCAAAAGGAAGGTTCTTTTTGGAGACTGCACTTAAAAAATCCTGAGGCAAGAGGTTGCATAGCAATGGGAAGAGTGCATGTTCAATACTGAATCATCATCCTTGCCTTTCTGTTACTATGGAGATAGTAACTGCTGCTTCACAGCTTATTCTGCCATCTTCACAGCTGCAACAGGAGCTTTGGTAGGGTGCATATGATGTCTCTGCTCCTCCTACTTTCTCTGTCCTTCACAAACACAACAGAAGAAACTGATTATTTTTCAGTTTGTGCTTAGATCCTGGCTTGCTGAAGTACCATGTCACTGCTGTGTCTACCAGTGTCAGTGCATCCTGGGACTGTGTGAAGCTCAAGGGATTAAGACTGATCCTTTAAACACATATACTTCTAAAAGTACTACTGTGAATTATCTCTTTTCACTCTAAGAGCCTACATACAGGATACCTTATGCACCAATTTTTTGAGAACTTCATATATACATTCAACTTAATATTGGAATGTGAAAACCATTATAATTAATGTTCAAGCACAATGTACATTTGTCAAGTATTTTGTATTCTAGGGCTATAGTGAGGGAGAAAGAGAGGGGAGTTAAGCAGCTGATGACTCCAGGTATGAGAGGGAGGCATATGGCAAGGAGCCATCTCTCTCTTGTCATGCCAAAAACATTTTAGCAAACACATTGAAGTAGGTCATATGATGATTTCTTTTTATGAACAGCACTTGACAGGCTGCACTAGTTCCGAAGTATGTCTGATTTTTTGAAAGGCATTTCTTCTTTCAGGGTTGGAGAAGCAGCTACAACATTTAATGTGCTTCCAATAATCTCAAATGCTACTTTAACTCCATCAAGACAAGACCATTTCTTCATAATCAGGCCCACCATATATTCAGTTTTTTACGCTGAATATACACAACCCTTTTCCACTGAGCTATCTTGCCTGCATGGGCTTTGAAGAATTGCCTTGTTTTTTGAACTTTTGCCTGTATAATACTTTGTTGCAGACAAAAGGGCTCAAACTACTCTGCAAGTGCTGTATGACAGCAATGACCATGTGAGTTCAGAACTTTCATCAGGGGCCAAAATCTAGCAAGTATGGAAATCATGAGATAGTCTCATGGATGTGCCCCACAGCCGGAGGTACATATGCAATAAAAGAAAAGCTTTTGAGAAAACATCAGTCTTTCTGCCCATTTACTAAGCAACAGAGCAGCACTGCTATCACCCAAGAAGCTTCAGAAAGATTATCTGCTTGATGTTATTTTATTACCTTTGTTGAATTCAGTGTACAGGCTCAACCCTTTGACCGACATAAGATGTAAACAATGTTTTGCTTATACCTTTTCATTTTTGCAATTCATACTGTCTACCTTTGAGCATAAATTTTGTGAAGATTACACACTCTCTGACTCATCTAAGTGAAACACTCAGGTTATGCTGAGAACAAAATTATCTAATGTTAACGCTGAGTGGACAAATACCTTGGTGTATTATGCTGGTCTTCTGCTGTTTCAAAGCCCTCTTGACGTTACATTCAGCAAGGTGCAAATCACTCTCAGCTCCTCTATTTGCCCTGTCTAAGGGCGAGTCCATTCCCCATTATCATCAATCACGCTCCTTCCCTAAGCACAATTCCCGTAAGACCGGCGTCTGGTTTGCATCCCATTAGGACTAATGGCAGCCGCATGCATACATCATGCGTGCCTCGGAGACCAAATGGATTTCGCGAAGGCCGTTGGGCTAGCGTTGCCGGGCGGCGGGGCGA
>JAVJGG010000029.1:35115353-35131089 GCA_035590195.1 Aviceda cuculoides | reverse complement strand
CAGGGAGGGGGCGGCCGCCCCACGGGCCTCGGCTGGGCCCACGGGCGCTCTCCGCGGTGCTGGAGCGGGCGCCGCCGCGGGAGCACCAACGCCAACCGCCAACGCCCACCGTCACCGCCCACCGCCACTGCCAACTGCCACCGCCACCACCGCGCCTCCCCGCAGGCACCGCAGCAGAAGGGAAACACTTTTGGCACAGCAAAAGCTAGAAATGGTATTAATTCCCTGACTGCAAACAGATCGAAACCATGTGAGATAGTCTCACCTGCGCTCATCAAAACAATAATCCTCACTAATTAGTCTGGGAGAATATTAATACTTATACAAACATCTTTATACGATGTCACCTCCCATGGCGGGGGGGGGAGGGTGGGACATGGGACTAGATGATTTTTCAAGGCCCCTTCCAAACCAAACCATTCTGTGATTCTATGATTATTTAAGCACATTGAAACAGTTCTAATCCCGTTCCAAAACAGACACATTTGGATGTCAAAGTCACCAGAATAAACCAGCTTTCTCCAACAGGAGGGGAGTCACTCTTCTGCCATGATTTTTGACAATGACTCTTTCAGAATCTGCTATAGGTTTAAAACAAATAATCATGTTTAATTTATGGCTGGGTTCTTGTAACCAAGTGTTAGTTAGCAGTTAGCTGGTTTTAACAGAGCACTTTAAGAGATTCCACATTCTTTCTTGAAAACAGAAGAACACTGAGGCTGAATTTAAGAAGAAACCTAGATTTTTGGTTATATTATTTTTCCTCTGGGATTAATAAAGTAGTTCAAAGAGATCAGAGAAAGACAAGATCAAACATCTGGGTCAAGGAAGCACGGCAACAGGGTGATAGCGAGCCCTTCGTATGGGGAGCCTAGGAGTTTTGAGAAGGAGGCTTATTAGGAAGATAAATGGGACATAGGAAGCTGTTCTCTGGTTGGCAAGTGGCCAGAGAAAAAGGACATGAATGAGAAGAACATAAACAATGGTAATACAGCAGTCACACTCATAAGCAGTGCAGAAAAGCACTCCTGAGACAAAGAAAACAGGATGAAAATCAAAAAGAGAGATACCAAAGAAGGGCTACCTAGCTTGTAGACCTGGGAAATCCCTGGGGACCTTTAGGAGTGCCTAATTAACTTCATTGCTATCCTACGATTTGATTAGCTGTTACTTTTCACTCTTTTTTTTTTCCTTCCTTACTAGGAGTTTGTAAATATTTACTAAAGAGTGAAAAAAAGGTCAAAATTAATGGATTTGAATCTCCAGGTAACCAACTTTCTTTCAACTTACAGTATTCAAAGCATGTGAGTAGCTTCATTAAAAAGATGGATTTTTTCACAGTCTCAGCTGTGACACCTGCCATGGGACAGATGGTACTGTCTAAAACAGATTCCACTGATTTATGCCATATAGAATTAAATTACTCAAATATTATCATGGACTTCATGGAAAGAAAGTGGTCTTAATTTTACACTATGTTTTCCTTGGCTTCATTCATCTCCTTACTCCTCTTTATAAATCTTTTTCATTTTAAACAATGTATGTCCTTCAAAGAAGGTGTATAGTACTCCAGAACAGTACTGACATGTCTGACTCAGCTGTCTTTGAGACAGGCTCACTGTAATTGATGTGAGCATGTTAAAAAAGGGATGGAATTACTCAACATTCAAATTTTATTTTCATTGCTTGAATATGTTTTGTAGGAGAATTTTTTAGAACGGCAACAAACAGTACCATGGCCAAGGCTTTTATATCCTACAGCTTCATTTATTCGTGCCCTTAACTGTTGCTGGTTTTTTGTCCACACCTCTGAAAGGGTGCAGCACAGCAGGTCTTATTTTATTAACAGGATATTTGGCTAGAAGGTCTCTACCAGATCAAATCATTGCTCAACAAAGTAACAGGAGCAGTGTGAAGTAGCAGGTTTTCCATTAGCATTCTGCCTAGAACAAACATGCAGTTCTGCAATTAAGGACTTAGTGCATGTCTCTGTTTTCTGTTTTGAAAGGGGCACAACAACCACATGCTAAGTACATTTAAACAGCTTCATTCTTTGGATCCAGATCAAGAAGGAAGATACCTTTTACCAGTGTGCTCAAGACAGGATTCTCTAAGAAGAACACAGCCATTGCTGTGTTATCTCATGTCTTCTTCTCAAAAGGCAAGTCTTTTCTTGTTTAAAGTGTGAAGGAGATTTATCATTCCTATTGTATGGACATTGCTGGCCCAAGCTCTGCTTTTTTTCCTGAATCAAATCAACAGGATTTGTTCCAGGAGTCAGTACTAAAAAGATTAAGAAAATAATGTTTGTGGGAGGGAAATAATTTTGGAAATCCTTCATGTTCATAACTTCAAAATAATAGAGCAATCAAGAAATCAGCATGTTTCATCTCAGACAATAACACAGAAATCTTAATCTTTGACTTAATCCTTAAAATATTATTTTAGATACCTTTTGGCCTTTTAGAAAGCATTTCATACTAAGTGATTTTAATAGTCTTCATCAGTGTAGGTAGCATTTCCATGTGAGTGAAAAACAGCCCAGATTTGCTGTACAATCCAGCATAACTAGACTGTGTCCAACAGAAAAACAATGGTTATTAGTCTGATTGCAGTTCCCTCATGTATTTTTTAAGGATTATTATTTAGACTTACATTATTTAGCCTTATAATTTTGCAGAAAGATGTAACATTATTGGAGAGTTCTGACATACAAAAATTTATCTTTTTTGAAGTTTGCTGAGTATTGAAGTGTATAAAGGGAACATTCCTTTACCAAGAGGGTAATCAAACACTGGAACAGGTTTCCTAGAGAAGTGGTCATGCCTGTCAATGTTCAAGAGGCATTTGGACAATGCCCTTACTAACATGCTTTAACTTTTGTCAGCCCTGAAGTGGTCAGGCATCTGGACTAGACGATTGTTGTAGATCTCTTCCAACTGTTCTGTTCTGTTCTATCCTGTTCTACATAATTATTTGATTTGATGTAAAATATTTTTACCTTTTGCTTTTATAAAATCTCGGAAGTGTTGAAGTCAGAGTACCTTGAGAGGTCAAAATGTGTAAATGGGTACAGTAAGTGTGCTTAACTCATAACATTGCCTAACTGGCAAGGGAGGTGCTCTTCTTTGGAGATGTGGGCTCACAAGCAGTGGCAAATCATTTTGCTTTGGATTCTAAGGTCTTCCTGGTGCTTAGTGTGCAGTTTAGAAGAGCAGCATGTGGTATATGCAGTTCTTTCTGACTTGATCTGTTTTGGATATATATTGAAGTTCATTGCTGTTACTTTCTTCCTTGATGTTAAGCCGTAAATATGCTATAGGGAGGAAAGGAAGAGCAGTGAATTTTTATGGGAAGAGCTCATGATTTTGAATAAAGTGTAAGCAACACCATTACAGACAGGTGCCCTAGTTTTTGCTGTCATAAGTTTTTGCAGTCAGAAATAGCTCGGTTTCCTCTTCTGTGCTATCTTCATAGGAAAATGAAAGCTGAAATTCTCATTTATATTTTAAGTCCCCCCCATGCCAAGGATGCCCACGGGCATGTGCTTCACTGAGTCACACTCAAATTCTGCTTTACTCCACAGCTACCCCTGCTGAAGTCAGCATAAATAAAGGAAGTACATGACCTTGAATGTCAGCTTTTACTCTTGTATAGATATACACAGTCTCATTTGACATTTACTGGAATTATCTGGCTCATATAAAAAGTTCATACAGAGTTTCTGTACAAGCAATGTTTTGGTTCTGTAGGCTAAAAAGAATGGATACCTTAATGTATCTAGCATCTGTGAAATCTATGCCTCAAATATTCTCTCAATTCTTTATTGTTTTCAGTTTTGTTGCAAAACCACTTATAATATCTTTGCTGTTCAAAACACCTAAGAAAAGGTTCTCTGTAGACTCTTTTACCTACATTAAGTTTATATGAAACAAGTTTATTTCATCCTTATTTGATGAAACTTGTGATTCTCAGAAACAGTTAAGAAAAAATACTTTTATCAATAATTCAGGATTAAGAAGGAAAAGGCTCTCCATCTGATTTGCCATGCTTATTTGCTTTAAGTTCCCCTAATAATTTACAGTAGTTTTCTCTTTCCCAGTCAGTACTGCTCAGGGAAGGCTGTGATACTGCTCAGCTCTTCCATTTCACACTTGGAGTTTGAGTGCACAGAATAAGCTACCACACATAATTTTTTCCACAGTAATTGTTCATGTGCCCTCTTAACCCTAAAAAGTGTGAAGTAATTTAAGATAGCTTACTCTTTATAGATTGAAAGGCAATTCCCCATTCATCTGAGAGAAGCAAACAATTCCAGAGCCGGTTGCTTCAAAGCCGCTGATGTATGATAGCTTGCTGATGTGTTGGTTCACCTTAGAACCATCTTCTGCGTGGGAAGACTCATGATCAGCTGTCTAATCTGGCATACACTGAAGCACCAGTCATGTTTTAGCAAATATTATAAAGCTCAGAATTTTGTACCATTTTTATACACTCAAGATCATGATTAAATCTCTACAGACTTTAAGTAAAGTATCTGTGTATAAGCATAAATTATCCTCACTCTTCAGAAAGATCAAATTTAATAGTTTCTAAAGTATCTCAATTTATTCAAGGAAAATACAAACAAAGTACTCCGTACAAAAAGACAACTGCCATCTATGGACTGAAAGAAGTGATCAAATCTATCAGCTGAAATAGAGGCTTAACTTCCCTAGTCTGGCACAAGGGTGATGTAATTCAAGTCATTTTAGCCTGCATTGAAAAATGGCTAAATTAACTCAAATGACTTTGCATCTGTCATAAAAATAAGTCTGTAATTCATCACTACAGCTCAATTAATGCAACTTATCTTGCTATGTTATAGAAACCTTGTGCCTGAATCCTTTCATTTATTAGGATCATTTAAGGACCAGTTTTAGTGTATGGATAATTTGCTTCATCACCTGTGAAGAGGGAATATGACAGTAATTTTGTACAGCTATCAGCTGTGCACACAGTTTTGTCAGTAAGAAGATGCTATTCCCTGTTTCGCAGCCTATGCTGACTATGGGAAAGAACAAGATGTCAGCCTGTGAAACTGTAACTTTCCATCGCACCTAGCACAGCCTTAGAACAAAAGCATGGCGACTTCACTGGAGTCAGCCTTTTGTGCTTTTACAAGTAAATATAGCATTGGGTTTGAGGTTTATGGAGTTTTTCAGAAATTCACTAGTTTCTGATCTGTCCACAAGCAAAGACATTAACCTGTAATAAAACCAAATTATAAGTGATGCAAAATAACTGTGAAGTGTTTCATATTGTGAGATGTATTTTCATTTACTTTACTAAAGTTTTTACATTGCAAAAATAAATTAATTCTGTCACATAAACTGTGAAAGGGAACAAAGGAGAAATTTACTATGAACTTAATTAAATTGGTATGTATACTGCCACGGAAGATCACTGGCAACATAATATATCCTCTTGGACCAAAGGTGTTTAAAGAGATAATTTACCTGATGATAATGCGCTTTGAGATTATAAATGGTGGTTATTTGCTTTGGAGCTAGCTATTTCTCATGGAATTATCATACTAAATATATTGCTTTTATGAAAGAATTAATCATAATTGCTTTTCTCTAAGATGTGCTGAATACATATAGAGCTGAGCAATTAATAAATACCATGTTGTGTCATTTGTGTATGCCATGGATTCAGAAAATGGCAAAAGAAATTATTTTCCTTTCATTTGCATCTATGAAGATTTTGAGCATTCTCAATGAATGCAGCAAAATTGCATCAACAAACATTAGCATAGAAGAGGAAAATTGACTCAGACTGCACTAACTACCCATCAGCAGACCCTAAGTGCCTCTGTGAAAAATTGTTAGATAATGTGACAAATTTCTTCAGTTCTGTGCTCATGGAAAGAATTTGACCCTTAGTCTTTAATCTTCTTCAAGAAAATAAATAGTTTGAAAAATAATTATGGAAATGAATGTCTGTTTATTTAGGCAGGCATGGTTTTTCCAGCTCTAATTAATATCTTGCCACTGATTGAATGAATATAGAAAATGGGTTTGGGAGACCTCCACCTGAGAATTATCAAAGCCCTCAAGTGTTGTCCTTTCTTTGGCCGTGGGACAACCCTGCAGCTGAGGTAAAGGAGGTACTACCATATCCTGACTAAGGTACTCAATCATCTGAGCCATCAGCTATATGCAAGGGGACAGGGGGAAGATGTGTTTCAGCAAGTCTGTCCTCAGAGCCAGTGACCTAGCCTGTGGGTTGCAGAACAGTCCTAGACATTGATTAGCTGCACACTATGAAATCTCAGATGGTTGTGCATATGCCAGTCAAGAGAAGTGAAGGGTCCATGGATGCTTTCTTACTGAAAATTTCAGAAAATTTAGGATGGAGAGCAGGTAGTTGATTGTCTGAGGAACTAGATTTTTGGCCATCTCTCCCAAATATGCAATCAATGCCTAAGGTGCTCTCCATAATGGTGTAAGGAATGCAGTTGTGCAAAAGAATTTAAATGCGAAATATAGACAAAGAAGCAGGAGACATCATATTTCTAGATCCGTGTGTCATTTTCCATATTTCCACTGTCCCTTCCCCCAGTCATACACACAAGTCAAAAGGCCAGACAGTATCTCACACTAGATACTGAAGATGCATTCATTCAGACATATGGATGTGAAATACTACTTCTTTTATCAGATTCCCTCTTCCTAAACTAAATAATTTCAAACATTTTGGATTGGGATCTCCACTGGATTTTTTTATAAATACATGATTAGCAATTGCAAATGATGTCCACATCTAACCCACAGTTGAATTTTTAGCAGAGCTCCACTCCTAGTACGTATTCACCAAAAACTGCATGTTGTGCTTTCCTCAGAAAGCAGTACATTCCTCTGTATGCATTTCAAAGGTTGTATGGCTCATGTTGCCTTCATCTTTGCCTAGAGGAAGAGCAGCTGAACAGTAAACTCATTTTAAATCCTTTAAAATTATCTATAAAGTTAAAAGAATTTAGCATGCTGATAAGACATTAAAATCAAGTGAGTTTTTACTACAGTTCTATAGGATAATAAGATATGGAAGATCATTTATCATTAAATCTCAATATGAATAGAACTGACAATATTATTCATGAGATTGACTTTGAGCCTAAATAATAATAGTTAATTCAAGTCGTGAGCTACCATGGTGTTATGGTGACCGGGTCACCCAAATAGTGTTACTTCAGTGAACTGATTTCAAAATTGGTAGCCTGGAAACTTCTATAATGTCATTAAACTCTGTAAAATTGAGAGTAGCACTGCATTTTTCCTGACCTACATTTCTGCAGTATTTCTGAAAGGCATTAGCGCAATTGGTTTGATGCAGATGTGGGATTTAGCAGCAAGGTGTAACAGATCTCATTATTATTTCAAAAACCTTAAAATAGAACCTGATATCTAATGCTTTATATTAATTCAATGATATCACTACAATTTGTATTTGTGTTGGATGGGATGAAAGTAATTACCCTCTATCTCAGTCCTGAAGGCTTTAGCAAAGGAATGTTAACTACTGCAGGAATTTTTGCCGCGCTCTAGATTATCAAGTTAATCGCCACTAACTATACTTTGTTCTTCACGGAGAATTATTACATTTAATTAGTACATTTATTTTCATCAGCAAAAATTTCTAGCACAATTCATAGGAAACTTCAGTGTCTGTTAAAAGAATGAACAGTGCTTTTGCCCACCAAGAATCATTAGCTCAGATAGGTCAGGCTCTCTGATGAAGCCCATGAAAGCAGGTATGTTTGGCAGCTGTGGCCAGAGCAAGGTTCTTCCTGTTCTCTGAGCTTTTCCATTTACGAGCCTCTGCCACGCTTCTTCTGTAGCGGTGGTTGCTACCAGCTTGGTCCCTTGAGACTGCTCTGTAATTAACGCATTGGACAGTTGCATTTATCTCCCTAACATCCGGCTAAGTGAATCTTTAAGGGACTTTCTTTTCCCCTGCACAATTACAAAAGATGTGATTTCTCTAAAACCCTAAAAATAGCTGGCAAAGTAAAAGAAAACTGATAAATTAGTTACCAGGAATTTTTATTCCTATTCACATAGTAACAGCTTCTCTAAGACTTGAAATAGATGTGCATTAGGAAAAAAATCTCTTATTTCCCATTGTTCATACAGCACAAGGGGTATGATTTTATGTCAAATTAATGTGTCTGGAGACATTGGTGTGTGACTATAATTACTCTGAGTGGAGGACTGAATTAATGATTCTGAAAAAAGTTCATTTTCTTATACCAGCTTGAATTATCTTTGTATCTGTATATGCATATAGAGAGAGATTTACATATACATATGAGTAATAATATATGGGCCTTTAGGACTTTCTATTGATACTAAGATCTGACAAGTTACACAAACCACTGAAGAATATAGGGATACAGATATTTTTACTTCAGTTTCAGCATTTCTTGTTCAGCAATTGTGACCAAAGTTACTACACCTGTTTCAAGACAAAATGACTACAATACTGCCAAATAAAATGATAAAACCGCAATTACAATTTACACACTGCTCATTTAAAAAACTGTTTCTCAGAAACATCATTTTTAGGTCATCCAACCTGCCCCTCTTCTCCCATAGCACCTAAAGCCTTCGTACAAAGTAAATTCTATATATCAGGAGCCATGTAAAGAACTGAAAGAGTTCTATTTATAAAAGAGTCACTAAATTAATTTTCAGTGTTGGACAATTTGGAGACTTCAGTAGCTAGGAACTATGAGAAGCTAGAGGAGAAGCCAGAGGTCCAACCACAGGAACCCCCCACCCACTGCAAAGATCACCGAGGGACATCACTTGGTTGGCGACATGGAGCTCATTACCCTGGTTGCCATTATCCTCTTCCGGATGTTGAGGAGGGCTACACTGTCTCTGGGCATTTTCCTTTTCCAAGCATCAAGGGTACTTCCCCAGAAACATCTCCACGGCATTGGAGTGTGGTTCTTCCTGGTGCAGCCATTCCCATCCCCATAGCCTAATTAAAGTCACTGTGCCATGGGACAAATATAAGCATCCTCATATGGAGTCAGCTGGGAAAGGTGTGACCTGCAATACCTGGCTGTAATCACTGAGGTGTCATTTCAGTAACTAAAATACTTTCTTGGGTTTTTTAATGTGTTATTCTTCAGACCAATATTCTAAGGATGTTAAATACCTTCTGATCAAAGACAGCAAATTTCTGATAAACTAATGTCTTACATCAGCCTTGTTCTTGCTGTTATGAGAAAATGGCTGTCAAAAGCCTTGAAAATTACTCACTTCTTCGTATTCATTTAAACATATATTTTATTTCTTTTAGAGATAATCTTTTATATATGTATTTATTTACATATATATTATATGATTCATTTAACCTTATATATTATATGCATGTTTAAGTATAAACCTCCTTACAAAATACCTTCAAGTCATGAAAAACATTTAGCTTTCATTTCTCTGATACTTTTTTACAATCCAGAATTTGTCAACATTTTCTTAAAATGGCCTGATCTTAAGAGCTTTGCCTTTCATTTCATGACACCTTAGCAATCATATGCACCAAATGAAAGACTAATACAATTACTGTGGTTTAGGAGTATATGCTCAACTGAAGTCAGCAGTTACCTGATTAGAAAGCGTTCTTTCTCTCTCCGTTGTGCATACTTTGTAGAAATTATTCATGTTAGGCATGAGACCAACTTTGGCAGTACAGGGGTTTTGTTTTACAGCTCCCCTCCTTCCAGAAGAACAGCTAAAAGCCCCGTGCTGTGTCCCCTGGGAAACATTGTGGTTAGTGACTGGAAGCTACGGCTCGGCAGCTGGGGAAGGCACGGGGAGGTGGGCTTGTTTGTACCCACTGGATTGCTTTCTCCTCTGCAGCGCCGGCACGGCGGCCTCACAACATACCGCAGGTGGCTATTCTGGGTCTGTTTCTGAGCATCTGAAAATGCGATTGTATGATTTCATTTCCCACACAGCCTTATCAAGTGGCCATGAATAAGATTTTATCACAAATTTAACCCCTCTACAATCCTGTAGGTAGGCTCAGGGTTGTTGACAGAGAAAAATAATTTAGTTTCTCTCATCCATTTCACTCCCACTTTGCCTTCCCATTCAAAATGTAGGTGTAATCTGTCATCTTCACCTTCTCCAGAAGAGCTGTCACTTTTCAAGGCTGTAATGCCACCCTTGAGCCAGCCAGGAGAGGGTGCTGGAGAACACAGCCAGCCAAACAGCTGCCTGGGTACTTTTGTCCCTCAAAATGCAAACCAAAGTCCATTCAAGTTATTGTGCTTTCCTGTTATCCCATCTCTTTACTTCATTCCCTTGCTAATTCAGACTTCTTGCTGCCCACTGTATCCCTTTCAACTGACATATTACAAGTGCAGGCAAATAATATACCCAGATCTCTTCAGGTGTGGAGTTTTGAGATGGATTCATCTGTTATTTGGAAAAGGTTTAACATCCCCTAATCTTAAACATTAATTTAGATATCTGTGGCACCCATATACCTGTTTAAAGGTTCCATAGAAAATCATAGAACCATAGAATGATAGAATGGTTTGGGTTGGAGGAGACCTTAAAGATCATTTAGTTCCAACCCCCTGCCACGGGCAGAAACACCTTCCACTAGACCATGTTGCCCAAAGCCCCATCCAACCTGGCCTTGGACACTTCCAGGGAGGGGACAGCCACAACTTCTCTGGGCAACCTGGTCCAGCGTCTCACCACCCTCATCATAAAAAATTTCTTCCTTTTGTCCAATCTAAACCTACACTCTTTTAGTTTAAAATTGTTGCCCTTTGTTCTGTCACTACAAAAAAAAAAAGCTGGTAAAAAACCTTTCTCTGACTTTCTTATAAACCCTCTTTATTGAAATGCTGCAGTAAGGTCTTCCTGGAGCTGTCTTTCCTTCAGGCTGAGCAACCCTAACTCTCTCAGGCTTTCTTCATAGGAGAGGTGTTGCAGCCCTCTGACCGTTTTCATGGCCCTCCCCTGGACCCACTCCAACAGGTCCATGTCTTTCTTGTGCTGGGGACCCCAGAATGGGACTCAGTACTACAGGTGGGGTCTCACCAGAGCAGAGTGAATGTGGAGAATCGCCTCCCTCGACCTACTAGACACACTTCTTTTGATGCAGCTCAGGATACAGTTGGCTTTCCGGGCTGCAAGTTCACGTTGCCATCTCATGTCCATTTTTTAAACCACCATTATATGCAATGGAGCACCTTCTCTGCAGGGCTGCTTTCAATCACCAGCCTGTATTGATACTGGCCATTGCTGCAACCCAGGTGCAGGACCTTGCCCTTAGCCTTCTTGAACTTCATAGGCCCATTTCTCAAGCCTGTCCAGGTCCCTCTGGATGGCATTCCTTCCCTCAAGCCTATCAACTGCACCACTCAGCTTGGTGTCACCTGCAAACTTGCTGAGGGTCCACTCAATCTTCACTGTCTATGTCATTAATAAAGATATTGAACAGTACCAGTCTTGGTGTAGACCCCTGACAGACAGCACTTGTCACTGATCTCCATTTGGACATTGAGCCATTGACTGCAACTCTTTGGATGCAGCCATCCAGCAAATTCCTTATCTATCAAATAGTCCATCCGAGTTCCAAAGAACAAATTTATTAGTTTTCTTAGCCTGCAGCCTGGAATTAGGAAACAGAAGTATTCTGGAATTTGAAGTATTTAGATAAAGTAGTTCACCGTCTCACCTTTTAAATTAGAATGTTTCTGATATTTTTACATACATTAAAAAAAAATGCTGGTACAGTAGTATGGTGTTGCTACTTTTACAAATGATTCTATGATCACTTGACTTTCAAAAGTGACAAACAGCAGTAATAATTAAAGAAGAAAACCAGGAAAGATGGCATTATATTCAGGCATACAAGACATTCAGGCTACTAAGTATTTATGGCAACAAACATAGAGTGTATAAATCTAAGGGTCACCTGTGTTCTCCAGTCTTAATAGCAGAAGCACCTTTGTGTGACCCATCAAAACAAATGAGGGAGTTCTTTGCCATATTGTTAAAATGAACTGCATGATTATTTTCTTCTGACACAATTAATTTACTCTATCACATTTGGAAAACTTTTTTCCTAAGTTAATCTGATTTATTTTTTTTATTGCTTTCAAAATTAGCCTTAATTATTTTTAAATGCATGTGAGTTTTCAAATGGAGGAACTCAGCTCACCCGGTCTGTGCCAAGTCGTCAGAGCAAACTTTTAACTGGAGGCAACGTGTATAATTCACCAGTTCAATCATGTGAGGACAGAACAAGAGACAGCAAGGCTGCTCTTTCGTTATTCAGCTCTGGGAGCGGAATCACAGCCACAGCCTTCCTAGGGTGCCTTTTCCACCCATCATGCCTGACTCTATAGGACAAACAGACATCCTTCCCCCAGGCTGCCCTGACGGAGCAGCTGGGGAACATGCCAGCAACATGCAGGGGCTGCACCAACACACATCCCATCTTTTCCGTGCTAGAGGTATGGGGGGAAGCAGGAGGTAAGGGAAGGAAGGGGTTAAGGATGGGAGAGTGACCTCTTCCACCCTAGACGGACTTGTGCAATTGAAGAGTGAGCAGCTGGTCACAAGAAAAAGCAGTGACCAGAGAGGAAAAATCCAACAAAATGTAGTGATGTGACCCCACAGCTAATTAAGCTATGGACCGCCGTTCTGCAGAATGTGGTGGACTTTGAGATTGTAGAGATGGCTGCAGAAAACAACCGGGCAAATTCATGGATCAAAATCCAGCTAGGCCTATAAAATACAACGGCTTCACCTCTGCTGGAGAAAGCCCTTGACCTGCAAATTGCCAGAGGCTGAGAAAATATTTTGCAAACATATCATTGCACACATAACCCTGCCCTTCTACACTTTCTCATGCACGCAGCGCTGGCCGGTGGCAGGCGGGACACTGTCACGCAGCCCTTCAGCCTGAGCTCCTGTGGCCTCTCAGGTTTTCACGAGCTTAAGTGTTTGCACTGTAATAAATATGAATTTGAGTACAGCATCAGTTTTATGCCTGTTTAATTCCGAAGGCCATCTTTCAGTGTGATATTTTAGCTTATACCTTTTTCCCTTATATTTAAAAATGTATTCGACTTTAGCGTTATTTACTGCATTTCTCATGTAGGATGAGTACCTGCCAGAAGGCACTCCTTCCGAAGACAGTATATTTTCTGGTTTTGATATTGAGGAAGGATTTCTATTGATTCCATAGAAAATTCTGTTTAGCTGGAGTAAAACTAGTGGACATAATTTATAATACTGTGCAGGGAAACCATAGTTACGAATTACTTTGTCTTTCCAAATACTGCTATTTATTTACTACCTAACACCAAACCCAATTTTAAGAGATAAAATCAAGTATATAATTAAATAGCTTCATTAAATTGATTTTTATTAATTTATTATTTAAAAAGCACACATATACACTTTATTGCTAGATAAATACATTTATTATATATACAATATATACATATATACATATGTATATATACATATATACAAATATATATAGGTTTATGGTGTTTGTTCTCATCTTCAAGATGCCCACGTTTTGAAAAAAAAATAATTAGACATGTTTTAAAAGGTAGTGACATGAATATACATATTAAGCTGTCACATGTTTAGTGAAAATAAACACTTTGGCCAACACTTCAATGGAAATTTGCTCTAAAAAGGACTATCAGATAACAGATTTTAATTGCAAGACAAACTTATTACTCTCATATAAGTGAAAAAAAAAGTTATGCAACTAGCAAGGGACATTTGGAGGACTTCAATAACAAGAGAAAAATGCAAACTGTTAGTCTGCCACTCAGTCGGTATGAACAAATGATGCTGCCAAGTTTCATTTCACGAAAAAGATAACCTGCCAATCAAGTGGTTACCACGGGTGACAACTGTGAAAGATCTCAGCTTTGAAAAGGGATGCAAGAAGTTAGGAAGACTGAAGCTGCTGCATCTCAAGGCGTCGATCGAACATGCCAGCAACCAGTCCCTGGCACAGTGGCTGACTGGCGCAGACACAGCCCTGTTACCGAACTCCCAGGCAGCAATGATCCCTGCTGCAGTCTGAAGGGCAACTGGGCTGAAGGGCCTAGAGAAGTAGATTTTATTCGGTAATATCCACCGACGTTCAACTGGGAGCCAGCCACGGTGCTGGCTTCATCTCAGTTTCCCCCCAGTCCTAACCATAATGATCATTTTTGCACAATCTGTAAGCATCCGGAAGAACAGGAGATGACTAAAAGCCAATGTGGATTAGTTAAGAATAAATTATGTCAAGCCAATATAAATTCCTTTGTGACAGGGTGACAGGCCTGTGGGTAAGAGAGAAACAGCTGAAGTCATATATTTTGATTTTAGTACTTCTTCTGACACTGTACTGACAGTGCGTTCTCAAAGCAAACTAGGGACACATGATAGAGATGAAAATATCATTGACTGGGTGTGAAACCAGTTACAAAATCGTATCAGGAGGACAGTTATCAATGGCTCACTGTAAAAATGACAGCATATATTTCAGTAGGGCGCTCAGGGATCTGCCCTGGGTCTGGCAAGCAGTTCCATTAATAGCCTGCATGACGAAATAAGGAGTATATGATTATTGTGCAGACAACTCCAAGCTGAATGGGACTGTCAGTGCTTTGAAGAATGCTCAGAATTCAAAATCATCCTAACAAATTATATCATCTTAGCATAATAGGATGATTTTCTAAAAAGGATAAATGAAAGTTAATGAAGGAATAATGAGTTGCACAGAATGAGGAAGAACTTGTGAGGTAGCAGTTCTGCAGTAAAGGATCAGGACTGCTGTGAAACACAAGCTAACCCCACTGTCATATGAACAGAAAAAACCCACATAATGGTTTCTATAGACGGTAAACGTAAAGTACTTCCTCAGCTCGCAGGGGCTCAACTGGGATAGCCTGGCCAGGTTTGGATTCCCCTTAGAGCTGCTACAGGTGTGATGGGCCCTACAAAGCAAGACCTTCAAACACTGGTTTGCACAAAATACAACTGTTAGGCATACATGAGATAAACAGAGGGCAATATTCAAGTGCATAAAAAGTTGCTACAAAGACAAAAAGGGCACTCTCTTCTTCATGGCTGTGGTGGACAGGGCAAGAAGTAACGAGTTTAACACTTGAGCACAGAATGTTCACACCAAACACCTAGTAAAGGTAATGAAGAGTGGAGGACTAATTTAGTTGGGGAGATTACGGAAATCGTCACTGGAGACTTTTAAGAGCAAATTAGACATGTATCCACCAGAAACAGCATAGGTATGTTGAAACTTACTACTAGAATAATTTCAATTACCATTTACAGAGAACACTATTTATTATTTTATATATTCGACAAAGGAGAAAACCAACACACACACACTGATGTTAGGAAGGAACCTGATTTGTTACGTGCAGGGACAGAAAGTCAGAGCATCTCCAGATAAGCACATGCTTGTGCCTTTACTCATCCCCCGGGATTGCACATTATCTTGGTTTAACCCCAGCCAGCAACTAAGCACCACACAGTCACTCTCACCTCCCTTACAGCGGGATGGGAGAGGGAATCGCAAGGGTAAAAGTGAGAAAACTCGTGGGTTGAGATAAAGACAGTTTAATAGGTAAAGCAAAAGCTGCACACACAAGCAAAGCAAACCAAGGAATTCATTCCCCACT
>JAVJGG010000029.1:35073813-35095329 GCA_035590195.1 Aviceda cuculoides | reverse complement strand
CATACTGAACTCAAAACATAGCACTGTACCAGCTACTAGGAAGACAATTAACTCTATCCCAGCTGAAACCAGGACAAGGGAAAAGAAACTTCTATTTATATCTGTCTGTGCCTCTTTTGGAGGATGGACATGAGCACAAAGGAGAAGAGTGCCCTAATACAGGGCTGCTGGGCAGGCTGAGGGGATGCAGGGAGTCTGCTCCCAGGGAAGCTGTTCCACTTTGTTTAATTTAGGATCTGTTTTATTGGGGGTTTGAAGCCAAGTTCCCAGCAGGCACACCATAACTCCTTTCTCTGGCCATTTAATTGTCCTGATAGTGCTCCAGATGTACAGAAAGTGGGACAGCCACTGTTAAAGGGAGGTTCTTGCCCGAGGACACCTGCAACCTCAAGTTTAGCATTGCACTTGGTCGGTCAGAGAGCCACGGCTCTAACAGCAAATCAGAGTGAGTAGGGGATGTGGATATGGAACTTTTGCAGGGACCACCTGGGCTGCTGGACAGGGTGAGACCTGTGCCAGCCCACTCATCTTTTAGCTCCAGATGCCTTTTGATAGAGATGCAGGTCTCCTGGGGATTGTGGGGACGTGCTCCTGCATCTGGAAAAGATGGCCTGGCATGAGAAGGGCACTGGGGTTTAGAGGTCAGAGTTGAGGAAGGTACAGAAGATGGCAGTAGCTGTGATCTTTAGTCAAAACAATTTTCTTTTTGTATACTCAAGCAGGTTTTTTTCCTCTTCTCTGCTAATCCAGAGTGCAATATGAGCCAAAAAAGAGAAATCGATGCTATACACACTGCACACTCTTAAGTATTTGTTTTAAAATGTGTGTGAGGTCAAGTTAGAACATGCTTTGCAATTTGTGTATTTACTGCAGCGAATTTTCTGCTCCTTCTGGCTGTTTTCTGTGGTTTTCAGGCCGCTTCACCTCCACAGAAGGAAATACTGTGCATACAAAAGAGGCCATTATGAATCTTCCCTTAGGAGATTTTTGTGTGTGTGTGCTATGCTTTCAAATTACAACCTGTATTATTTATGCCAATGTTTAAAATAGCTTTCTGATTCCCCAGTTAAAGTATCCTGAACCTACTCCAGCTACATTTTACTATGCACTACTCCCACCAACCATCAGCTTTTATTTCAAGTCATTCTTCATGAAATAACACACATCGCAGCCAGAACCCTCTGTTGCTGTTACATGGTTTTCTTTACAGTTTTCCAGATGTATTCCTTCTCCCCATGATAAACAGTGTTGCCAGTATTCATTTTTATCTTACAATACACAAATTGCATTCCCTTAATCTCCCTTCATAAACAGTGCCCTGTAATCCTGTTATCATTATTGTTGACCTTTTTCGGAATTCCTCCAGGTTATTAATGCCTTTTTAATGAGAATCCTGGGATTTAAACTGTTTTCTGAGCAATGTTTACTCAAGAATTGATAGATTATTTCCTTTTCTATTTTCCTGTACATTCCCTTATTCTCTTTTGACATCTTAGTATGTTCAAAGTGGAGCTATGCAAATAACTGATTTGGGGGTTTGCTGCCAAATCAAAACTTTAAAGAAAACCTTTGTTTCAGACTGAACAAAGACAATATTCAATCTGAAATATTTAGAATTTTGGGGGAGATTTTTTGATGTTTTCACCCCCTTTTTAAAAGAAGAAAGAAATTTGTCAGTTTTCAAAATTAAAGCATCATTTCAAACAGAAAGTAGAAAATTCCGGTTTTCCATTTTCTGGCCATGTTTGAATTCAAATCATAAATAATTTCAGTGTTCTCTGAACTTTGTTTTTTGCCATCCAAATTACTACCTAAAAGTTTTTGTTTCATTCAGAGTGATTACTTCAAATACTTTTTGAGCAGTATTGAGTGGATATGTCTATATATTCCTTTTGTTTCTATATCTGTATTTATACATAGGCATGGAAAGCTAAGGGTATACCTTTATTTTAGTCATGCAAATCTCATTTACTTGCTTTCACAGTAGCATAAAGGCATCGGATAAGTTGGTGGTTACTGGGCTCAGTTGTGGAAGTTCAACCATAAACAACTAAGCTGGTCTTTGCAGATAGCGGTGGCATTTGGAACCCCTGGCCTGTTTAACCGATGGTATTTTACTTGCTTTTATGTACCTAGATATCTAAATCCTGGCGAGGCTGTGTGTTAGATGCCTTCACTCTGTTTCGGTTCTCACTTGAAGTTATGATTCTGAGCTCAGGGAGAGTCTAGGAGAAAGGAGAAATGTACATCCAGTCCCTGTTCCAATAAAGAAACCACAATTAAAAATCATAAAACCCAGCATCCAGAAGAGCAACTAGATAGAGGTTACACAGCTCAACCCCAAACTTGAGATTGTAGAGCTTAGTTTCTCAGGTGTGTTGGATGCAGGGGTTGGGTAGAGTCTCCTGATGGAGGTGGGAGATGTGGGAAGTTCAGGCCTGTTTGGATTTCGCCCATCTAGCAGAGGGTAATAAAGACCGGCATCCCAAATTGGGTGGATTTATGGAGGAGCTGGAGGGGGGCATGACAAGCTGAGAGGAGGGGAACCCTGTCTCTTCATCCAGTTCTTAGTGCTGGATGCCGTGCATGTTCCTGGTGGTGTGGTGGGGGGAGATGCTGTGCAGCCTCTTCCCACTTCAAAGCTAAATCTGGCTCTGCAAATCCCAGGTGGATCCTTTCTTTCCCCAGTAAAGCAGACAGCTGAAGAGAGCTTTTGTTGGGCTGCTTTCGAGCGGACCCTGATGTATTGGGTGTAATGTGAAACAGCCACCCTGGTCTTTAGACAGGAGCCAGGCACCGAACTGTTCAGTGCTTTTAAAGCCGACCTGCTTCTAGGCATGCCCAGAAATAAGAGTTTCATGCAGCTGAGAAGCTTTGCTGATTGAGACTGACAGGAGGTATTTCCCGAGTGAGGTGGCAGGTAGGGAGAGCACCACTTCCAACATTCCCCTCTGAGAGCTGGGGACCTGGCATCTTTTCATAAATCCAGCCTCCAGCCACTGCAAGGTGGACATTGCTTCCCCAAGGGGCTTGAAATAGATGGCCTGTAATGTGACATAACAAAATAGTAAACCTACTTTATAACAGTGTATCTTATATACACTGTTACATAAAATGTATTTAAAGGAAATTAAAATTCTGCCAGGTTTGTTTCGTATTTTATTAGTATTACAAGTTTTGTCTTGCTTCCATACTGAGGCACTTCATTACAGGTCTCTGTTCCTCACTTCTGAAATTCTGTAAGTAATAGGAAGCTGTTTGCTTTTAAAATCTGGGCAGGCTATGACTGTTTGCTAGAGTTGGCAGAATACAGTGTGACCGCAAACCTGCAAGGATTAATAAGCTGAAAAAGCACAGGCTTCATGTCTGTCATTTGTGCTTCTTAACGATAAGAGTGCTTTTGGGGAAAAAAGCAGCAAATGACAGCAGTCGTAACTTGAAATGCATTGCCCTCAGACCTACCTTGGTTTTATTACTGTAAAAAATATAGTTCAGGCAATGAATCAATATACTGGGTGGGGTTTTACTGTTCTTTTCAGTAGATGACACTTGAACCTTATTAATTTTTTGTAATCTTTACAATGTGTGCATTACAGTAAATATTTGATTAGCTTATGACAAATTTTGCTTTTCATACTGGGACTGCAGGGTTGTTGAGTTAGTTACCTCCCAGATACACTTCTCGTTCCAGTGTTTTTCTCTTCGCTGTTGAAAATATGTCAAACTGATTTAAAATGTTTTATGCACATTGTAATGGAAACCATATGTCTTATATTAAGGGTGACTGTGCAAAAGCTTTCAGCTGAATCAGGTTTAGCATGTATTTGCATATATGCTGTGAACGCGTGCCTGCACAGTTAATTGCTGTGCATCAGCCAGCCTCTTTCCTCTTTGCACATGGGAACCAGATTTAGGAGATGTGTTGAAGGGGGCTCTGAAAGCCCTTTGTTAAACTTCTGCCACCAACGTGACGGGAGGGCTGGGATGTTTTCCCAGTCTATGATAGAGTTCGCTCCCTTTCTGCGTCCTGCTAAGTCATCGCTGCCAAAGATGACATTTTCCAGCTCCTAAAAATACTTCTGACTAGCCTATGCATTTCCCTTCAAACAGGCCAAATAGCACTGCCAGGTACATAAAAAATCCTGAGGTGACACTACATGCTTATAAGAGATTTTTGTCCGTAGGTGGATTTACACATACACTTTATAAAACTGTCAAATGCAAGTCGAGTATCATGTTATACAACTATCTGTATTTTTTGAACCTCCAGTCTCAACGTTTCTATTGAGGTTGTTGTAGCAAAGCAGCATCCTTCCGTCTCTGATCCAAAGAGCCTTTTTGTTTGAACAGGAAGATAAGTTCCCCAGACTGTTCCCTTCTGCTCCGTGAACATATGTTCCCCCTGACAAAGGTCATTTCAGGCTGAGAAGAGAAAATTTATGAGAGCCATTTTTAAGGTATTGTTAGAACAGCTCAAACTGCATATAGAGGCACAAAAAATAATTAGGTCAGGGTGACTTCTGTATGAAGAATCTTGTTAAGAAATATAAAGCAGAAAAAAAACCCCTAGAC
This sequence comes from Aviceda cuculoides, assembly GCA_035590195.1. Lineage (NCBI taxonomy): Eukaryota > Metazoa > Chordata > Aves > Accipitriformes > Accipitridae > Aviceda > Aviceda cuculoides. The sequence goes on along the minus strand of JAVJGG010000029.1, from coordinate 35,090,757 downwards.
TCTTTGTTCCAGCATCTGCTTGTGGCTGCTTTACAAATACATGAATTAAAAACAACTAAGAAAAACACAAACCCAGATCATAGTGATATGCAGAATATACATGATGGCTCTCAGCCAATATCAGTAATTAGTTTGTAGTTACTGTGTTTTTAGAGAAGAGCTTGATTGATTGTCGTTTCACAGCATACACAAGTCACATTCTGTATTCATTTTGAGACCTGCAGTGCTTATAATTTGCATTAATGTAGTTCAGATTACTACTGAAACTATAGTATTTAGATGAGATCAGAAAATGGCTTAATGAGATAAATTTTAATTACGTGATAACAACCCTTCTTCCAAAGTAAGAAGAGTAAGCAAGCAAGACGAGCAAAAATCATGATAAATAATTAGTTTAGATCACACAACCAGCAGTCTGAATTGAGGGAGTCATTTGTAAAATCAAGTTTAGATCCAAACACAGGGAAGCAGGATCTACATTGCAGTTCTTCCCCAAAGTCTTCTGCCTGGTATTGAGCTGGAAGTCTCCTCACCCAGCAGGTTTAAACAATTTGTGGAGAGTCACACTGAACGTTTTGCTGCACGTCCTCTCTGACTGCATCTTTGTCAGTTGCCCAAGTTACCAGCTGTTACTGCACCATGCAGTCAGCTGAAATGGGATTAACTGATCTGTCTGATGAGCAAGCACTGGCAAGCAGTTGGGTGGGTGTCCACCCAAGAGTGGGGAGTGGTTGGCTTCATTGGCCAGCACAGTGGACAGGGGAGGTGATGACTGTTGGTACCCTCAGGATTGATGGTGCCAGGCATTGCTGGGCCCAGCTTCTCGCCATCGTTCTGGGAGCGCAACTCACAAAACTGAGCTTGATGACTAAACAGCGCATAAAATCAGAGGGGATGGTTACGTACTAAAATCCAAGATTGACAGCAGAGAGCATGCCAGGCAGGAACACACCTCCACCAGTCCACAGGAGATGCCAGAGAGGAGTGCTGTCTCCCAGACTTAGCCACCTACTTGTAGTCCTGAGTGTGTGCCTCGGATTCACTCTGAACCTCTATACTGGAGCTAGATCATCTCTGTGAGTCCAGACAACCAGCATGTTTCATTCCTTTGAAATACAGACAGTGCTAGTGCTAATACCCTGTTTTGAGTCGCAGCTGAGCAGTTTGAGCTCGGGGAAAAGATCTGAGTTCAGTGCCCTCCTTAGACTAACGGAGTTCAAATCCACACTACTCATACAACTACCTGAAGGGGGGTTGTAGTGAGGTGAGTGCTGGTCTCTTCTGTCGGGTGGCTGGTGATAGGACGAGAGGAGATGGCCTCAAGTTGAGGCAAGGGAGATTTAGGTCAGATATTAGGAAAAATTTCTTTACTGAAAGGGTTGTCAGGCATTGGAATAGGCTGCCCAGGGAAGTGGTTGAGTCACCATCCCCGGAGGTATTCAAAAAGTGCGTAGATGAGGTACTCCGTGCCATGGTCTAGTGGGCATGGATGATGGTTGGACTCGATGACCTTGAAGGTCCTTTCCAACCTAAATGATTCTATGATTCTGTAAGAGTTCCTGAATGACTGCGACCTACTGGGCATCCTCAGCTTGCTCCACTGACTCTGGACCTCATGGTAGTGGAGAGTGTGAGACGTGGGCAGAGGTAGAGCATGTGGGAGCAGCTTCTGTCTCCCAAAGAACAGAGCAGTCCACACGGAGGAGAGTTCTGTGTCCTGCTCCTTGCTCCCAGGATTATATCTGCTTTTATCCAGTTACTGTTTGGTGTGAAATACAATAGTAGGTCCAAGATAAGAGTCTCACCTACAGTAATAGTAAGTCAAACAAGTAATAAGTCAAAGGCCAGGGACTGGAACCAAAACCCACTGTCAGCTATGAGCTTGACACTGTGAATTGAGTACATTTCCCAGTAGGAGACTTTGCCCTCGAAATGGGTCATTTTTAAGGGTGTTAACCTGAAGAAAAGCCTGAAATGTTAATGCAAGACTTCAACACTTCTTTGCAGCTTCTTTTTTCTTATGTTTGTCAGTGCATGTGAGCAGTGTGGTTTTCTTTCCTAGATTGCTTGTGGTGTACAAAAACGATCTTGCAGGAACAACCCCATATTAAATAGAAAAGAAGCATCATTAGTGTTTCCTGGAAATATACTGCTTATGCTGTTAAAGAATGGAACAAGAGATGTAGCTGTAAGTTAAAGATTTCAAGATAAATGAAACCAAATCTCTTAAAAATGCAAGTCCTTTCAATAGTGGGCATTACAAATGAATTCTCTTTACTTTTCCAGCTGCTTCTAATGACTCTGCTGGAATTTGTTATGCAGTCAGGCCATATCTCTTCCCCTGGGGTCTCTAAATAAAGCTACCTACAGAGACAAGTGTGCCACTTATCCCTCTAGTTGCTGCACTAGAGTGGTGAACATATATGCATATTTTGGTCTCTTTGCTGTATAACAGGATGCTTTTGAAGGCAAGAAAGCTCAGCAAATTTAAGGGCTTTACATTCTGAGGACAAGCTGTCTCTGTCAGCACTGTTTTATTTACAGCTCTGTTTCACTGGGTGACTATATGCAAAACATAGTGTCAAGACTGACATATGTATATGTATAAAGAGGTCATGTTCATGGAGTCAGAAGATAGGTAAGCTCTGTGGTTTCTATACTTTGGCAGTTATGAAACAGTGGTGCAGTTGCAAATAGGAAGGACTTGCTCAAAAAGACTAAATTTTAATAAGCTCATGTGTATCCTGAGTTTCGGGAATCCAGTTCTGCTGCTCAGCTGTCAATGTTCCTGTCACAGATATTACTTGAACTTTTTCCTCTTTTGCATATTTTAATCTTACTATTTAGATAGCAAATGGACAATAAAATGCACACAAGAAAGTTTGAGCTTTATTCTTATAGAAGGAGAAAGATTTAACTGCTGAAGTGCAAGCAAAATTTTAATATCGAGGCCAGAAGACCATATAACAAGGTAACCAACCATCTGTAATGGCTAGAAATAGCAGACTGGGATGCCATACTCCAGGCGTGCATGTGGGGTTATTGTGTGACTCGGTGTAAGAAATATATATACTGTGTCTATATACATATATACATACCTGGCGTGGTATTTCTGTGCTTGCATACTGTTCTGGTAGGCCAACTATACATAATCTGTTCTACCTGTAAAAACTGTGAATGTGATATGCTGGCTGTCATGTGTCGTTATCCTTGCACTATGGCTGAGGCAGTGAAGAGAGCTGAGTTTGAGGTGGGGCTTTTCTCTACCCAAATCGTGGGCACAACGGCTGCACTGCATGAGTGGGATAAACGTGCACCGGTGCCAGCTCCAGAAGGTTCTCCCTCTCCTCAGCCCTGCCCCAAAGTTTGTGCTTGCATCATATGATGCAGGATGGGAAAATTTGCCCTTGAGTAGTTAGTAGGAGGCTGCCCAGTCGCTAGCAGTGCTGCAGCAGAACGGCGTTACCCCCCTGAGCAGTGGTCCCCAGCCACACATCTGACAGACGATCACCACCCTCTCTGGCTTTGCCTCTGCCCGGGTTGTGCCTGCCGGCGCTGCCTGCACTCCTCATTGTGGACAGGACGGCACGCAGTCGCGGGCTCCCTTCTCCTCCCCTCCGTGTCAGCTGGAGCTAGGTGACCGTCACGGTGCTGTCAGGGCGGCACGAAGGCTAAAAGGCAGCACAAAGCATGATGCTGTCTGAGGCACGGTCTTAGCTCGGTGCCCTTGCCCACCGAGCAGTAAAGGGCAGGGATGGTGCTAGATGCTGCACTATTTCACTCCAGCTTCTCAGATACCCGTTCCAGGCAAGGAGCAATCCTGGAAAATGTTACAGGACTTTGTTGGCCGTCCTAGTGTTTTTCTTCCCATTGCACAGAGCAGTACACAGCTCCACTCCCATGGCATGGGTGTGCTGCTGCTTGGAGGCGGAGGGAGGCTGGAGCAATGGGCTTCCCAGCATCGCATGCCGTACGTGCAGCACGAGCACCTCCATCACAGCGTATTCTTGAGTTGGCTCGCCTGCCGGCAGGCTGTTAGTGCTGTGGCACTGAGTGGCTGCAGCATGGAACGATATGTATGAATGAATTTCAAATGAGATACCGCTGAAGCCAGCGGCTCAACGTGCAGCATCTTTTGCCAGAAAGGGTGGGTGAGACAGTCCTCTTAACAGGGAAGTCTCACATCAGGGCAAAACAAGTGTTATAGCCAGTTAGGACAAAAGAATGTGTTGTGGTTTAACCCCAGCCAGTAACTAAGCACATATGTTTTTGAGAAATGTCAACCTCTTTCATGGTTAACGCTGAATCGGCGGGCTGTTCTGGGGCTTGCATGTGTCAGTTTTTGCAGTCACATTGTCACAGCAACAAACACAGTCTTCAGGCGTCCTTAGGGAGTTGTCAGCCTGGGGAATGGCGTTCAGAGAGATGAGAGGCTCCTGCCCACATTGCTGCTAGGCAAGGAGTTTCATCTCTTTTGTTAAGACATTTGTAAGATAGAAGTCACACTTACCCAGGAGAATATGTTGCAATTGATATTATATGGATAGATGCCATGTTGTTTTGCTTAGAGATGTCTACCAAATGGAAGAAAATATTTTTTAAAGTCTCCTAGTAACATTGCTGTTGAGCTCTGCTACATGCAAAGCTGGCTTGAACATCACTAACACACTTGGAACCATTACTAGCAATGACCCCTTTAATTTATAAAATGTTCTCAAAGATCCTATAAATAGCCACATGCCTAATTTTAAACAGAAGTAGTCTCCAGTGCTCAGTGGTAAGCTTGTGTGTAGCTGTTATCAGAATTGGGGCCAGAAAGGTTAATTCGTGCTTCGCAGACATAGTTCTTGGTTTCAGATGCAGTTCAGTCTTTCAGAAAGCTCAGCCGTCGAGGTGGTTGTGTCTTCAGGTTCTGCTGACTCTTATCGGCAGTGCCTAGCTTGGCAGCCCTTCCCAGCGCTGCGCTCCAAGCCAGGCGGGTCAGGGAGAGGCGATTATTAAGCTTTGCTTCCTTGAAATGCTTTCGATAGCTAGATCTGATTATGATGTGGTCTGCTTAACCAGAGATGAGCCTCAGCTAGGGCTCCTGCTCTCTGTGCCTCAGCAAGGACTCGGCTTTGGGAAGCTGCTGGCATCTTGTAAGGGCAGGAATGTTTCGGGGGCCCGAACACTGGAGGTATGACATCCGTGCAACGCGTTTACCTATTTGGGTCTTGTTTGGAAAAGTAGATTTGGGAGTAGTATGGTACTGAGACAGTATTCGGAGTGTACCTTAGTCTTATAGATGGGAATGTTCTGTTTAACAGGAAAACTCTCTTGCAGCTTTGGACATCATGTCCCACGGTCATTTTGCTTCCCCAAGGAGAGGGTCACTGACATCTACATCTGTACACATGATATAAATACTCCGTGAAACAAAGTGACTTTGCTGCTCTCCCTCCCTCCCCTTGCAAACTTGCACGCAGTTCTGATCTGGTTACAGCTCTGGTGATTTGGGTCTGATTATCAGGGGTGTTGTACTGGGTATGGAGTTGGTTAGAGGTGATAAAGCTGGGTCCCTGGGATACCCTTTTGAAGAGCTAAGCTTTGCATTTGAGCACTTTGAAATTGGGCTGAGGAATAGGCTGGGCTGGGCTGAACCAGAGGCACAGAGAAAGAGGGGCTGGTCTCAGACCTGGTGAGGTTGTGAAAGTATTGGGTTAAATCCGAACACGCCTGATCCTGAGACTGGTTGCTAAGAGTTGCCGGATGGTAAGGATGGTGGCTGGATGTCTCGTCCTCTTTAAGGCTGTGAAAACAGGCTCTGAGAAGGGCTTTTCCCAGTCCCAGGTATTCAGGGGTGCAAGATGTGCCCATCCCCATCAGCTCTGCAAGGATTTAAGAGGAATCGTGCACTTGAAGGTTTATCTGCTGCAGCGGGGATGATGGTAGCTGCAGCTGCATCTCCCCCTCGTGGAAAAGATAGCAAAAATGGGGTTTGTGGTAAGTCTGCAGCCACTGGCCAGGGGTGTCTGGGTGTGGGATGGCACCCAGAAGTTATCAGGTGAGAGATGCTCCCCCTGATCGGCTGCTTAAAGGATGCTGGAAAGTTATTTCCAGCCCTCAGATAAAGTCATCAGCCATTATTGTGGCTCTGCAGCATGAGACCTGGATATGGCTTGGGACATTTGCCATTTGAGCGACAGACTGAAAAAAATCCTAACTTTAGGGTGGTTTTCTTGCCATGATAAGACTTTCTTAGTACATCTACCTACTATTGGCCCTAGCAAAATGGGAGCAGTTTTCCTTTTATATGCCAGAGCTTGGGAAATAAAAGCTGTTATCCATAGGAAGTCAGTAATCAGATAGATGGCTTAGCACCTGAGAAGCACTTGAGAGCCACACATAATTATAGGATTATTTTAAGGCTATTAGAACTGCCTTACTATGCTTCAATGCCACATGAAAACCTGCATACATGTGTACATAGATATATGCATATACCCTGTTAACCTATACACATTTATACATATATACATATATGTGTACATCATCTCAGAAACCAAAACAGAAGCAGCTGTCCTCCCAGCAAGTAGTATTTTTGTATGATTTAAAGCAAGAGAAATCTCTGGTTACAGTTGTGGGCTCCTAATCACTGTGCTTCTGAAGGAGCCTCCTGAGCAGCCTCATTCATCTATTGATGGTTGTGAGAAAGCAAACAGGTTGTCACAACAAATGTTCCTAGCCGAGTCCTAAAATGGCTTCTGTAGCCTGAGGGTTTTGTGTCCAAATGTTTTTTCTGCTCTTGTTGAAGTGCCAGTTCTGAAGAAATGTTGAAAAACTGGAAAAAATCCAGTGCTTGTCCTCAGGGATGTTTGAAAATTTATGCAACTTCTGACATTCACACAGGACGGACAAAGGAAGGATGCTTGTGATTCATTGTTATTTTGAAAACAGTCTTTGAGTTATAATTTCCATCATGTTTTCACTCTTCCCTTTTCCTTTCCAGGGAGTGAAGCTGATTTTAGCTCTTCAAGCAGCACAGGCAGTATTTCAGCGCCTGAAGTCCATATGTCTGCTGCTGGAAGCAAAAGATCTTCTTTTTCTCGCAAGTAAGCAAAGCAATTTTTTCCTGAATATTGCAAGTGTTGCTAGTGTAAAGATAGACTGCTGTGTAAGGTCTTGCAGTTAATACATTCAATACCAGTATTGTGAGTTTTAAAACATTTGGGGTAATACTGTGCTCTCGGGCAGCACTTACACTAGTGAGAACTGTGATATGAGAAAGAAAAAAAAATGCTGTATTTGGAGCACAAAAACTGTCAATACGCCAGATCAGCCGACTGGTATTTTTTTGTTGTTTATTCATAACGAGTATGGGAGATGCAATCAGGTAAGGCAGAAGAGGCATTGGCTGGAGTGGAGGAGGAAACAACTGGGTGTATGTTAGTTAACAGCAGTACTTCCAGACGGTTAACCTTAACCTTTTGGTCTTACCACTTTGTTTTCTCTCTGTAATAAATTATCAGTTCAGCATATATCTTTCCAGATCCTGACCTTATTTTTTGTAGGAAGAAGTACACAGTATTGCCTTTGACACTTTTTTCTTAAACACCCTTGCCTAGCCTTTATATAACTAAAACTATATGCAAATTAAAAAAAATCATCATAGTCATCTATCTAAATGAACCTTTCATGAAAGATTTCTGTAAGACTTCTCCCTACCATGTGTGAAGGGAAGATTGAGACAGCTTGCGAATTCGGGGGTGTTGGGATGGAGCAGCGCATGTTGTGCTCTGCCCACGCAATCCCTGCTGGTTACGTTTTTTGGAGTAGGAGGAAGGAGTTCAGATTGACAGGACTGGTTGTGGAAGAGCTGGCAGGCGGGCTGGGACCGGCAGTGGGATACCTGTATGCTGAAGTCACACCGACATCTCCAAGGTCGCAGTGTGCCCCAGTGTACAAAGATCGGCAGAATGATGCTTAATGAGAGGTTTCCTATCTGTGTCGTGAGACCGTTAGAAAAATAAACATTACTTAAGCACTCTCTAGATTAAATCTAGCATGTAAAGGTACTGGCTATGGGGAAAGAACAGTGCTAAGTATAATATGAAGCCCTAAAATCACCTTACTTTCAGTAAGATTATGTATCATTTAATATATTACTGTGCATTTAAACATAACTTTAAATTAGAGCATACTGACCGACTTAATTGGAGAGAAGTACTCTGTAATAAGGCTCCTTCAAATGCATGGCTGTGTTATGCACAGCCTGTGCAAGTTCTGTCTCACACTAGAGTTGATACTGTACTGTACAAAGCGGAAGGAGATGTCTCCTTTGCAATATGTTCTTTTTTTAACTGTTTGACTTAACTCACTATGAAACATTTCAATGTTGTCACAAACCACAGTCCTGCACTTCATTGTAAAATAATTATAAAATCACCCAAACCGCAGCAGTGTGATGAAGGTTTGCAGCAGCCACTCAACCATCTGTTCCTTATAAACTGTTCCATTTTCAGAGAAGGGAGGAAACCGAGTCAGACAATTTTAAGAAGAGATTTTGCTTCATAATTCTGTGGTATTTAAATTTTTATGTTCAAGCTTTCTCTTCTGCTGGCTGGATTTGCCTTTTTCCGTATTTTTTTCAAACTTGCCCTTTCATTACAGTTTAGAAGAACAACTTCCATGCGAGGATGAAGGTAGCAGCATAGTAGTAGTGCAGGAAGGCAAAAGAACTGAGCAAGCGAGGAATGCACCCTGGAAGCTGTCCTCGGAGCGCCCCAGCCCTTTGGCCACTGTCAGGCAGTGAAGATATGAATTGCTTTCAAGCACACACAGTTGACAGTTTGTTTAATAAAGAGTGGGAAGAGAAAGGTAGATATGTATGAGGGAAACTGGAAAGAAGAAAGAAAAGGCTGTGCTTTCCTTTGTCTATTTTAATGATATTTCAGCCTGCTCTCAGTGGGGTTCAAACTATATCTACGTGAATGAGTAGCTGACAATGACAGCTGAAGCACCCAGTATGCCAAAGGCAGAAAAGAACAGTGGCTCAAACAAAATCTGTTTTCACTGCATGCTGTGATCCCTCAGGCTGCTTGCTGAGGAGCATGAAAGCAGTCTTACAGCAAACCTCCAGGGCTGGGCATCTCTCCGCAGGCCTGGCTGGGGAAATGTGGTTCTTTTGGCACCAGTCCAGGCTGCAGTCCTCTCATTACTTAAAGGAGTCAGAGGTTCAGGGAATGTGGATGATCTGACGGAGTCACTGGGAACCGTGCTATCCACAGAGAAGTGTGAAAATGGCTGAGGTTTCCCTAGATCACGCAATTCAGACTGAGAGCCCCAGGCAGTGAAAGAATGTGCAGTGGCTGATGACTTCATGACTTTCTTACTTCCTGGCCACTCACAGTTATCTATCTGGTTTAGCATTTAGACAACTTTGTGTGTAAAATAAGATGCATAATGGGTTGCGTGATGAGGATAATCCAATATGCTTTAACCATTTTGGTTCCCCTCCAGTCGTGGCCCTTACGGTCGGAATAATGGATCCTCATCCTACAAGTCCGGAGCCAGCCCACCTGCTTCCCGTGAAAAGGACCCTTTGTCAACACTGTGCAAAAACCAGCTGAGTCCTGCTAACATCCACCAGAGTTACAGGGCTTCTTCAGCCAGCAGCAGCAACTCAGGCTCATACAAAGGAAGCGACAGCAGCCCAGTGATGAGGCAAGCCTTTATTTCAGCATCCTGGCGTTCAGCGCACTGACTCTCCTTCGCTGCACTGTAACGTAGGATCAGCTGTCTGGGTTGCCGAGCGGGTCACCTTGCTCCTCAGCATTGGTGTGACTCCTCATGTTGGTAGCTTGACAGTCAACAGAATGCTCCATCCCGTGTAAAAGCTTTATTGTTTCAGCACTGTAAAATTCAAGGTTACTTTTAGTGAAAGCCCTTTGCAGTTGGTTTTCACTCCAAGGCAGGCTCCTTCATGTGGTTTCATGCCATCAATTCTCATGTGGATTTACTGGTTCTTTCGTATAAGGGTCTTTTCGCTGTGGAGAGGGTTGGGTGGGTTAGTATAGAAAACATTATGCACTTGAGTGAAAATTCACCCTGCCCAGCCTTAGGGTGTTTCCTGTACAGAGAGATACCTGCCAGAGCATGCGACGCGTATTTCAGAGAAGAAATTGCCACCACGCTGCTGTGTTTCCCTCTCTCTCTCTCAGGCAATTCCACAGCCAAGCGTGTCATGTACATACCTAAAGCTAGATAGGATGAATTTAGGTTTCAGGGTGCTCAGCTTCATAACTCACATGTGGAGCTAAATTCAGTCCGTACACTACCTCACCTGGCTGTGTCTACAGCTGTGTGCCCTCACCAGTGGCCCAGCTGCCTGCTCTGGGGCATGCCACCCATTTCGAGTGAGGGGATGGCTAGGTATTTGAAAGTTAAATGTCTCATTTGATGTAATGGCACCAAAACTAAGTACAGTAAATAGTAAATTTTGCGCTATAGCCACAAATCAGCCATTTCCTCAAGTACTTTGATTTGCCAGAGGGAATCACTTGTGCAGACACTGAGAAGTCCCAAATGAGTCAAGTGTAGACTCAGCTTTGTATCAGTCAATGGCATGTTTTTCTTTTTGCCAGGACTGAGGAACTGTAGGAGTGATGTTATGTGATGGTTTGTTTTTCTTCTTTTCAGGCGATCAGGGAGATACAATTCTTGTGGCGATAATCACAGCATTAAGCCACAAAATCCAGAGCAGTATTTGACTCCTCTGCAGCAGAAAGAAGTTACAGTACGACATTTGAAAACAAAGCTGAAGGAATCTGAGAGCAAACTTAAGGAAAGGTATATTTCACCACAGAAATCAGAGTTAGAAGGATTTATTCAGGAGCATTTAGCGGTGGGAATCCTGAATATTTTCAGTCATTTCTTGACCACATAAATTGTTCATTAAGAAATTTGAAATATGATTAGCCTGACTGGGTTGTTTTCAGGTATTTCAGGTTTCATAGCAGACTCAGTGAATACGTACCGTGCAGTTTAGTTATGAACATGGCTGTCTCTTTTCCCTTTTTTGAACTTTCCCAATAGAATATTTTTAAAGGATAATTTTCTACCAGTCTGATTTAGCATTGAGACCTTGTATACCTAAACCAGTTTCTACTTGCCAGCATGTATTACCTTAGTCTCCCGTTCTACCTCACCCAGTGAAATATGACTGCAAATGTCCCCCTTCTGCCCTAATGAAAGAAAAGCTCTTACACAAAGCAGTGTGCCCACTTGTGTTTTTGTCGCTTAGATATTGAATTTTTCACAATAGCCCTTTGTATGGATGCTGAGCAAAGAAGTGACAATGTGCATTATACAGCAACAGATGTCATCTCTTACTAAAACCACGCTCTGAGAGCTGGCTCTCCCGCACACTCAACGCAAAGCGGGCACACAGGGGTGTCTGAATGGAGCCCCAGCGCAGAGTCCCAGGGACCCCGTGGTCCAGCTTGGGATAGCCCGACCTCTGCATCTGCGAGGGCTGGATCTCACGTAGGGGCCCCCTCTCCCCACTTGCTTGCAAGTCAAGGTGGCAGCCTCTGCCTCCACACTGGGCAAAGCAAGCCGGGTGCCAGCAGCCCCGAGCCAACCTGCTCTTTGAGGCCAGTGTCGGCTCCGGCTCTGGGACTGGAACTCCCGGTGAGCTGCTGGCGGGCACTGGGGATGCATCCAGGCAGCTGTTTCCCATTTCCTCCAGGGCGAGGCAGGAGGTGAGGTGTTAAGCGCTGTACTGGTTGGACCTAACCTAGAGGTCACCACTTGCGCCTTAAATGTCCGGGATCGTGGCATAGCCCACAAGGCTGCTGGCTGTGTGGCGAGGTCGCTGACTCCAGTTAGCCATCAGCCCGCGTGTCTTGGCAGCCGGCTCACACTCTGCCAGCTCTCTCAGAGGCGGCAGCAAATGGTGCATGGAGCAATTTGCTTCCTTCTCAGAGCATCTCTGCAGCAGAGCCATCCTGTGTGGTAGAGCCTCACATTGACTCTTTAACTGACCAGTCAGCAGAAGTGTTACAACATTTTTATTTTGCTACAGGGAGACAGAAATAGAAGAGCTCAAAGCTCAGCTGGGACGGATGAGGGAAGACTGGATTGAAGAAGAGTGTAATCGTGTGGAGGCAGAGCTGGCCTTAAAGGAAGCAAGAAGCGAAATTAAACAGCTCAAGCAGGTTATTGAAACCATGAGAAACAGTTTGGCTGAGAAGGACAAAAAAATTCAGAAATACTTCGTAGACATAAACATTCAAAACAAAAAACTGGAATCTTTGCTGCAGAGCATGGAGATGGCTCAGAACAGCTCTGTGAGGGATGAGCAGAGCCTGGAGTACACGAGTGACTCAGACGGGAAGCCGTTAGCATTGTGTGCCACGACGCCAGACAGCCTCATCACAGAGGGCCAAGTTTTGGAGGAGGTGGCAGATAGTGGGCTGCTTCTTAATGAGGACACAGCTAACGGGACTGATTCATCTGAGGAGAGTTTGACCACCACAACCTCTGAGTTGAGTGATCTAGCTCCCTCCAGTTCTGCTATGAATAAAGAGATGCTTGAAAATATTCTGGATAAAAAACTAACTTCTTCCCAAGAGGAGGAGGAAAGCAGCAACATGATGGTGGAACAGGCTGTCCAGACTGACGTGGTGCCATATAGCCTAGATGTGGAGCAGCTCATTCAAAACATCTTCAGAGCTCAAGATGCCTGTCCTCTAAGCCCACCTTCCTCACTGAAGGAATTGGGTGAATTTTCTCTTGGAAGCTTCAGTGATTCTGGTATTATAGTGGACTTAACTCCAAGTGATCCAAACTCTGCCATCCTTTTGTCTCCTATGGAGTCTCCATGCAGGAAGGTGGAGCACAGAGTTAATGAAAACCGTTTCATGAAAGAACTTGATTTTACAGAACCTCATGATGATGAAGCCTTTGGGTATGTCAATACTTTCTCTCAGACAGGAATAAAGAGGAGATACTGGAGCAGCAGCCTCCTCAGAGATGTTCTGGCTGTAGCAGCCCCTGTTGTACCAACTATCATGTGGGTTTTCAGTACTCAGAGAGGAGGAACAGATCCCGTTTACAATATCGGAGCATTGCTTCGTGGTTGCTGCCTGGTGGCCCTGCACTCTTTACGCCGTACACCCTTCAATATCAATACCTGAAGTCCACTCTGTCCCTGGGCACCAACTGGCTGAAGCAGAGAGATAGAGGGATGAGACAGATAATAAAAAGTTATTGTATATTCTGGCAGAGTCCATCATTTTGCTTTTGACTATTTGATTTGCACTATAAATAGGTTCGAAAACATGTTCCTTGTTTCAAAATAAAAAAGCTGAACCCTGTAGTTCCACAAGATGTTTTTAACTGGTGTTTTTAACAGTACTGCTGCCTGCAGCAATAGTCCTCCTGCTCCCAGGCACTGTCCTCCTCCCCTGTGCTGGTGTCTTTCTGGTGCCAGTGCATCTGCACAGTGAAAACGACCAGGGAAATCAAGAATTACAGTTAGTGCTCTTTCATGTTCTGGGTTAGCATTAAGCTCAGTCACTTTCCCTGGCTGGTTCACTGGGCAAGTGCTTTGCACTGGCTCAAGGGTGGCACGAGACGCACGTGGGAACAAATGGCCAGAGAAAGGTGGAGTATTTTTTTAGGCAGCAGTAACCTAAAACATTTGTGAAACTAAGGTGTTAAGTAAGTGACATGGAGACTCGTTCCCACTAAGGGTATCACGCACGTGCTCCAGAAAGCATGCTAGCGCTTTCCATTTGTTGTCCAAAGTGTCAATTCAATTTAGACGTAAAACTCATATACCCCAGGCAGCTTCCAGCACATTGTTCGTGCCTGTCTCGTGTAGTGCTCTTCTCAATCGTACAATTGCTCGAGCATTTCACTGGTCTTGTGCGTATACGGGGACTGTAACCAAAAATGTACCTTGTTGAGAGTCTTGAAACTTGTTAAAATGGTAAGTATAGGTGTGGCTACACTTTGAATCTTAATGTTGTTTTAAAGTCTTACTGTATTGGAACCTGATAGTCTTTTGAGCCCTTTGAAATACTATGTATAAATTTATTGTGTTTTAACTTATTGTTTATTTAATTGCTTTATTGTAAATTACCTTTATAATCACAAGTTCAGTAAAGCATGTTAGAAACAGCAAACGTGCAAGTGTTTTATTGTAGCAAAGCTATAAAAAATATCCCATCTCAGCTGAGCTGTCAGGCACAGGCCAAGTGGGAGGAGGCACTGTATTAGGGCATAAGGAACCATCAGGACCCAGAGAACAGTTAGACTGAGAAAACCTAAGTACAGCTCCAAGCACAAGCACTCAGCCAGAGAAGGCGGCTCCAGTCGGTCTGCGGACGCGCACGCCACCCGCTCTGCCGATCCCACGCTGCCTTAACAGATGGAAGTGACCTAATCTTTAACCCAACGCAATCTTCTGGAAACTTGTCACTTCTCATTTCTGCGCTCCGAGAAGAATGTCAGTCTTCCTGGCATTTAACAGAGGTGTGGAAGGCCTTGTTTAACCTGGCCAAGGGTCACGCAATCTCAGTGTGCACACTGAGATGCAGCCGTGGCCATGAATTCTCCATGTCCAAAACCTGAGGTCTGAGCATAGATCAGAGGAGGGCAACATTACCCAACAGATGAAACAGCAGGGTTTGTCTGGCTCCACCCCCCAAGCTCTCACCACCACCTCTGGCCATTTAAACCTCACTGGCCTCCTGTTTTCCCCTTCAGCAAAGCAAGTGTAGTATGTTCCTGTGCAACCCAGAGCAGAAGAGGTCTCGTGAAGCCTGACAGTGCCATGCATTGCTCTGCAGCTGTTGGGAAGAAGGGAGTTATTAGTAAGCCACAAGGGAGGAGGAATAATTGGCCAGCATGCAGGGAGCACTTGCAGCACTCAAGAGGGTGATAACACACTGATGCTTCCAGAAGCAACTTGGAGACTTTTCATGTCCCTGGCATCCCTGGGTTTTGAATTATTTGCGTTTGCAACAAAGATTCAAGAGGGTTCATTAACTGTTGTATTAAGGAAGAGAAATCGAACAGACTGTGATGTGACATAGTCCCTAAGAGTTCACAAAGATGGCCATGAGAGCATCTTGCTTTCTTTGCCGGTAACTTCCTCTTCCATGCTCTCCTGCCTTCTTGGGTTCCTGCAGGCCAGCTGGCTTGCCTTATGACACTACCACAACACATATTGCTCAAAGGTCACTTTAAAAAGCCTTTTAATTACATGGACGCTAGGACCAAAATTAATAGTTGGGAGAGACTAACGTAGATTTTACACAACCATGGAATTTCATCATTCCTAGATATCTCCTCTTGGGACTGGAACACATGAAAATAAAAACTGTCTTACTCCTAAAAAATAGAAAATGTCTTTTACTCCTATTTCAAAGTATGTCTGTTCAAAGGCCAAGAGAGCAATATTTTATACCCAATGTTACCAACTTTATTAAAATTCGGGATTTCTCTTTTACAGCCCCTATTGTTTAAGTGATCTTCACATTGAGTCGTGGTGAAATGGAGCATAATTTAGAGGAAAAACTGATGTTCGGTTCTAGGAGGGACAGTCACCTGTGACTGCGCTGATTTCTTTTGCAGCAAGAGGCAACAAAGCAGCACAAACCTACACTTCATTTAAAATTTCAGTAGGCTTAACTCATTTCCATCCATGTTTTGGGCAGGCTCCATTTAGCAGCAGTGTTTTTAAACATGCTGTTTTAAGACATAAGATGCTAACACCAGAATAATGTCAAAATTGCTTCCTGCCCTTAAAACTCTTTCAGTCTGCTCAACTCTCATAAGGCATTTAACTATGCTCAGCGAGAGCTGACAGAGTTCCCATCACATTCCTGATAAAAGTCCTTGCTCTGATCTCTATCCAAAATTCAGCTCCGCTTCCAAGCCTCCACCTTCCCTCCTCCAGACTGCAAGGACATAGACAGCTCAAGGTGCCCTTTGCGAGTATAGGCCTGAAGTACCACGGTGAATGCTCCAGTCCCAGACTTTGGGGGACTGGTCTTTGTTCCCTGATCCACAGAGGATGTGTCAGTTGTTGCCACAAATATGCCATCCTAATTTTTTTCCCTCTAATATTTCGCTTTAGTCTCAGTTACATCTCACCTGGATCCTGCTGGTGCTGTACGGAGTAGCTAGGGGAGGACCGTCAGCGTCCAAACAGTTCAATAAAAACTCCTGTCCTTTTTTCCTGAGTTTAGAAAATGCTCATACCCACACCATACCACACTGGAACGTCTTGTCTCAAACCGTGCAGGTAGGGAGGACAAGCAGCTCGTAGGCTAAGGGTGAAATAGCAGATGTCTGCCTGAATTCCGGTTTATAGCATAGCAACCAAGCCAGCTCCTTCCCGAACTGAAGCAATGCCTGCTGATAATCCCATCATGCATTTTTCTTTCTAACCCAGGAACAAAGGAGCCTTTCTTTAATATTCACCTTTAGAGGTACCTGATAGGCCCCTAAGCTGCTGAAAATGTTGAGGCTCAGGTACTGCCCACCTCTCCCTGAGATTCACCTGCACCCTTACTTATGTCCACCATCTCACAATGCTGTCCTTAACTTCTAATTACTTACTCAATCTCCTCCTTTTCCCCCCAAATCAGCTATCTCTCTTAAATCCCAACCTCCAGAAATGTACTAAAATGAAAGCACTGTTTTGTTTTATATATGTCCTACATGAGAAGAACAAGTGAGCATTTTGTTCCAAAACCCTTCAGACAAATGAACACAGGACGCAGCAAACATGAACAACTATAGCACAGTCAAGGAAAGGAGAATTTTTCCATCATCCTGGCAGGTCACTCCTCCATAGTCAAGAATGACAGTGAAGGCAATCAAGTCTAGCTTTTAGTAAAGGGGGAAAAAAAAAAAGGGGGGGGGGGGGGGCGGCAACGGCCCACCGGC
>JAVJGG010000029.1:35053667-35073803 GCA_035590195.1 Aviceda cuculoides | reverse complement strand
CCCCCCCCCCCCCCCCCCCCCCCCCCCCCCCCCCCCCCCCCCCCCCCCCCCCCCCCCCCCCCCCCCCCCGGACACGGCCAACAGGCCAAGTATGAGAAGAAAAAGGGGGAGCCTATGGCAGCAGGAGGGAAAGAAAACAAGCGTACACAGTGAGCGTACGAGATCCCTCGAGGAACTCAAACCAATGGAAAAGATAATAACAGAGCAGCAGCTACACTAAAGGTTTCACAGAAGTGTTTTCACATTTGTTGAGGATAAAAATCAAGCTACAGGAAGGAGGAAAGAAGATACAGCACAGGAAAAAGAGGAAACAGACACCAATGTATGGGTTCTTAACATGCAAGGTACTACCTAAAAGAGCATCGAATCCCTACTGGCGGTATGTCAGCACACGGTAGAGGAGACGGGAGCAATCTCTGGGGCAGCTGTGCTCAAGTACAGGCAGGCAGATGGAGGGAAGAACAGCAGAGCAGTGCGCCGCAGGAGGGGGAAAAGCAAGGCAGGAGGGCTGACGTGCAAGAAGGCGGCAGCACCTCACAGCTTTAAAATGGCCGCAGGCTCAAAACACAGATGCACTTCCATGATGTATTCAGGGGCTTTGTTTCTAACTTTTTATTAACTAGCCCATGCTTTGTTATCTTTAATAAATAGTATTTATTTGCATCTATTTTACATTGTCTCAGAAATAGCAACAGTAAGCACTAATTTTTTTTAAAAGACGAGATGTAGCCTCCAACAGGTTTTACCTTAAGTAGGCAATAGATACTAGACTTCCCTGCCCTGTGCCAGTAATAGCGAAAGAAGTATGACTTGTACCGTCTCGCTTCACCAGTGCGGTTGAAAGGACAGACACGGACTGTAATTAAAGCTTACTCACAGGCTTTCTCCTTATCTGCCATCCACTGTCAGATGCTTTAGAGGTGTGTACTAGGAGCAGATTTGCTTGCCATACTGCTGTTTTGTATGACCACAGTCTGTGCAGACTTTCTAGTCCAGCCAGAACACTTGTGCAGAAAATATGCACAAAAGTACATATTGTTGCCTTCTAAAATGTATTTTGAAATTTAACATTTCTCAAGGACTTCTTTCATATCTGAAAATTGCTGTCAAATCAGTCAACTTGTTCAAGATTTTAAACGACAAGCATACTAAACATTTTTAAAAACTCTTCTCCATGACTAAGGCCATTAAAGATAATTCTTGCTCAATTACTTATCTTTTAAGCAAAACTTGTGTCAGAACCTACTACAACTTAGTTAAAAATTCTATTTTTCTAGGCAGGCATGATCTAGTCAGATAGCCCCCCCCCGCCCCCTTCCCATTCTTTTACAACTTCACTGTTCCCTGTATGCACAGCAAACGAGTCTCAGGCACAGAATTTGCTGTCTTCACTCATCTGTCACAAGGTAAGAAATCCATACAACCCAGGAATTCAGGGATAACAGCATCCACACAGCAGAAGATAGAGAAGGCATCCGCTGAAGCTCTGAGTGGGACATAAGAATGACAGACACTCCCCTCCTGCTGTACACCTTTCCTTCTAACAGACATTAAACTTTTCTTTGTTAAAGCACTGTTGTCTCCTATGGCCTAATTACCATGCACACTTTACCAGAGGAATTCCAGTGTAAATACATACAGTAACTGTACTAAAAGGAATTTGAGAAATGCTGTTAACTGAACTGAGAATTTTCACACTAGCTTTATTAACAGGAAGACACTTTTTTTTCCCTCCCCAATTATACTACCTATGCAACAAGAATAAGGTGTGAGGATTTTTTTTTCCTAACTGTAGGAAGTAAAAGAATTTCTGCTAGAAATACAAATTTACCAATACAAGTAAGTGATTAAATCGCTCCCCTACATTCATATCAGCCTTCATAAGAAAGGAGCAGCATGCACCGCCGTTGCAGTGATGCCACTGCTGGTAGCCACTGCAATGTTGCATGTAAATGGGCATGGTAGCACAGGAAGCTGCAAGTGACACAGTGACAAGAAATCCACTTTAGTGTTCAGCTGTAACATGTGCTCCACCATAGCATACTCTACCAGGAGTACATTTAGAGCTGCAGGTCATCCATAACAAGTAATTTTCTTCTGCACAGGTCAATATGATCTCTCATGGAAAACTCTGAGTATTTATAAATACTTTTATAAAAAGGCAAAAGCAGACATTCTTTACCAGGCGGGAAGCAAAGGGTTCTTTAAAACTGTTTAATTACATGTTTCAGGTAAGCACAGACAATACAGTAGATTTCCCACCACTGAATATTTACATTCTTTTCTTTAGGCTTGAGCTGTTCATGACGAGTGTCTTTCAATCAACAACCTTGCTCAATCACTTTTGCTGCAAAGAAGGGTGCTGAAGTAGAACTATTGCAAGAAATATCATTCCATCAAGGCATGATTTTCTGTGGGTTTTTTCTCCTTTAAGAACCACCTACTAATAGTTCAAGATATTTGGGGAGAATCCCCATCTTGGCTTCCAAGATGACCTGAAGAATGCATTGAAACCAAGCAGTGTGTTGAAGTCCTAGAAATACTTAAATCAATACCAATATGTATGTTGTAGAGCTGAAATTCTTTTTCACTGGCACTGCCATTGATGCCTGGTTTCTGTTATGACAGTTTTACACCAATTTTGTTTTGTTCCTTTTTCATTAGCCTTTGGGCCTCTTTCTCCATTTTCTTTCGTTGTTGTTCTGCTGCTCTTTTTTCTCTTTCTGCTATCTTCTGTTGTCTGTAATTAAAGAAAACATTAATTGCTAAATAACAGGAATCCAATTTTCAGCACAGTCATACCTTAAGTTCCTGTGAATAAATGCATTATTCTAACTAATAAACCCAGAGCTTCAGTCTACTGTAGTTAGGCTCAGAACAGTTATTCTTTTATTGTGCTGAAGTCCTTATTTCAGATCAATCTAGTCTTAGGCAGTAATATTTTTTCAATTATTTTACAATCTAAAAGTCACTCAATTCTCAAAGATTCAGAGTAAGTGAATCAGTGAGAGTGTACAACAGTTATAAGGCCTAGAGCTATTTAGGGAGAACCCGTACCCCCCCCCCCCCCAAAAAAACCAACCCCAAACAACTCTCTAATGCTTTGAGTAGCAAGATTACCCATCTTTTCAAATTAAGACCAAAACAGTTCAACTTGTCTAGAACACTGACTTGTGTCCCCCCTTTTTGCTCAGCAGAGGCATCAGTAGTTATCCTCTTTGTAATGCAAGTACTACAAACATTTTCCTCATGATCAGATGAGGTAACTTCTAATACTCCCTTTCACATGTTCAGGACCTGCATTGTACTCTATTGTTCAGTACAAATATAACCAATAGCCTTTAAGGAAATAAATAAAAAAAATTTCAAAAGTCTTCAGTTTTGTATCCTTTTAGCATTATTTCTTACCATTGCTATAAAACCCCGGACATCACTATCTGCTAGCTCAAAGAATGTGTCTACTGTAGTTTCCAATTTCAACAAATACATAGCTGACTAAAACAAAGGAAAAAAAAAAAAGGCAACACAAAAATCCACTCATTTTACTCCTGCACTTCAGCTAGAACACATCACTGAGTGGCGCAGGGGCAACAACTGGATCCATACTCCACATTGCAGCTCTCTGCTGTACTGCCTAAGTAGTAATAGAACGGCATAAGGAGGTCACTCCTGCTTTGGATTCAGCTTATTAGATATGAAAAAAATTTCTAAGTTGCTTGCAAGAGGCCTTAAAAAATAAAAATGAAGGTTCATTAACTTGAAAAGGTGAAATTTAACACAGATTTAGTAAGAATAAAGAATTGCTTATTAAAACAGAATAAAGAATTCTAATTGACAAGGCAGTAAGGAGTTAGTTTTCAATGTATCTAAATTAACTGTGCACATCCACTTAACTGTGTAAAACATACAGAATTAAAAACTGTCATCACCTGAAGCAACCTTCTCTGGTAGATTCCAACTATGGACAAACTGGGCACACAAAACTTGGAAATATTTGAGGTACAAAGACTACATATTATCTTTGTATTGGACAGGAGAGGGACTGCACTTATTTGCCTTGACTGATTATTAATGGCTAGAAGTATTCCTATACTCTGTTAAGCTGCTCTGCTGTCTGTCACGGAAGAATGAAATTAGTCATTCACATCAGGATCTACCTTCCCAAGTTAATGGAAGCCCAAACTTTTTTTTGAGATCATGCCCCGCTATTCTACATTCCACCAGAAAGCCAAACAGTTGACAGTGCTGTCAGTCTAGCATATAGAGAGTAATAATATTTGCCACTTCATGGTAGCAGATTTTCTTACATTCCCTGCGTCTTGGAACTGATGCAGAAGGGAAGAAACTATATGTACACCAGCCAGCATGTAGAGACAGTAGAGTTCTAAAAAGCCACATGAGGTGTTCAGCAATGCTGCTATTCATTTGCAATTCTCAAGTGAGGAAAGTCATAGCAGATCATGTTTCTCCCCCCCCTATAAAGTGCAGGACACAGAACTCCTCTGCATGGAAAAATGGTTTCCATGCCCTCTACTGGTTGAGTAATTTTATTAGACTTCAGTTATGCCCAAATGAGAAGAGACCTTCACATCACCTCAGACAGAGGCACTGAAGTCATCAAAAAGTACAACCAAGCAGCTTACCACAAAGTGATTACCTTTCCACTGGTCTTTTACTTGGGCATTATTCAAAACATTGATCTCTATTCCAAACTTCCTGCATGTTTTCAACATAAAGTTACTACTTTTCAGGCTCAGAGAGGTTTCATTTCTCAATAAAGGAAGAGCCTATGATGAACTGCAGCCATATCTGACTCACTTTTTCTGGGTTCCAAAGCAAGGAGTTCAGCACTTTGGATGGAATGATGTAAGTTGTTTAAACCAGGAAAGTATTCATTCCTAATGTCAACCTTGCTTTGTGTTCCTAACACAAGTTATGTCCAAAAAACCCTAAACTTCTCTCATTGGTTAGCAAAACATGAACTATAATCAGAACACTGTTAGCAGACATTCTTATTCCAGTATGGTTTTAGTTACTGTATACCTTCTGAATAACTGTAATAAGAATGATTTCATAACATTTGGTCTTTTACTTCAACACAACTGAAAATGTACCAGCATTTAGCTTAACTGTTCCCACTGGGAAAAAAAAAAATCACTAGTATTAGAAAGTCTAAAGGTGCAGAAAAGTATCAACAATTTGCAGAAGAAACCAAGTCCTAACTAACTTCAATTAACTAAAAATCCAGTTTTATCATCCACTATGCTGATTCATTACTGACTAGAAAATTTCCTCTTATCCCAGCCCAGAACTTGCTGGGGTGGAAAAAAACCCAAACCAAACCAAAAAAAAACCCCAAGCCAGACTACAGGAACTTTTCAGGCACTAGTAGCCTACTCCTCCGCACTGCCTTTCAGCATGCTTTGATTCCGGGAAGCATTTGGCTTACTATACGTGCTTATTTCAACTGTAACATTTATGCATTACGTCACCAGAGAGGCCACAGGATACAGTCTTCTCTGCTATTTAGCAGGCCACAGCCCATTTTTGCATGATTGATCAGCACTCCATTACTACACAAATATTATTGCCGTCTAAGATACTTCTGAATACTAACTGAGGATCAACAGGTACCCAGACACAGCTAACTAAGGGAGATCCTTACTTTTTCTGCACCCTCATTTAATTCTCAATAAGCACTGCTGGAATACAGTCAGCATTAACATTCTGGAGGGTGAGGGGGACTTTGTCCCCCATTTAGCAGTCTGAAAACTTCAGATAATTTTGTAGACCAATATGCAGTGTTCTAACATTAAGAAGAGATTCAACTTACTTACTAGTCTGTTGAAAACAGAGCCAGGCCTGTCAAGTACTACACTTCAGTTTTGTGTTAAATGTCAGATGTTAATTACACCACAGATGTGTTGCAAGAGAAACTGTAAACCCAAAAGGTACTTCCTATCAATCTTGCTGAAAATCATCCAGCACCTTCCTCAATTACAGAAAAACATTGTAATTTGGCATGTCATGAATAAAACAAAGGTTACAGAATTAGAATTGGTTGAATTTATTATCTATCATTAATGCATCAAAAGTGTGTTGGTGACTTCCCTATTCTTATTCTACTGGTTAAAAAAAAGTGTGTTTTCCCAAATACTACAATAAATAGTTGACTAGAATCCTTTTTTTCAAAAATACCTTTTTTTCCTTTAAAGATTCACCTTTCTAGAATGATTTTTTAATATATCATGTCCTTACTTCATATTATCACCATTGTGCCACTGAAGCCATGTATTTGTGATTTTGTGGGTGGAATGAGAGCAGTTTAGGAAGCTGGAGCCATCTGAGGCAGGTTAACTGATGATGTAGGAAGCAATTAAAGTTTGATAAAACCTTGAAATGAAACCGGTTAACATAAGTCACTGGCAATTCAAATCATTGCATGTGATTAACTTAAACTCAATCTGCATCTCTTTACCCTTCATACTCCTTCCACGTATTCTTAAAAGGAAAAAAAAGAACACAGATGGGACAGATGAAGTAGTCATGCTAGCTTTGTGCAAGACACTGATTTTACATTCAAGCCTTACCAGCTAGTTAAGTTAGCTAGAAAAGCATAGCTCCTACAGGGATTCCAAGAACATACTTACCACTTCACCTTCTATCCTGAATTATGTTTACTTTACAGCACATGATTATGATCCTTTTTGTAAGGACATCCAGCACCTTCTATCCTGAATTATGTTTACTTTACAGCACATGATTATGATCCTTTTTGTAAGGACATCCAGCAGTATTTTACTTAAGCTGAAACATGTTATTTGTACATAATAAATTGTTGGGCTTGGGGGACATTAGTTTTTTGGGGGGTTGGGGAGGTGGGAAGTGTGTGTGTGTGTGTATGTGTTACTGTGCTATTCCAATGTTCCACTGGTTATCAGATTTCCCCTGCTATCTCATCTACTAAACTGATTAGATCCAAAATGTATTCTGCCAAGTACCATGTGCACAGAGATTAGGTGCATAAGAATCATTTTGTCTTAAGAATTCACAATTCTTAGCACTTATCAGAAAGGTGTTACAACAAACAAAACTACATTTGATTCTTTTACATGTAAAAAGTTTACATGGTGTTACGTTATTTTCAGTTACCTGAGAACTTCTTCTGCCTGCCAGGCAGCATCTTCCTCTTCTTCCCAGGCATTAGTATTTTCTTGCCAAGTATCCAAGTCTCCCAGTTCAGGCTGAAACAAAAGAAGAGAAGCTCTAAGCACAGGAAAAATTAGATAAAACGCTTATTTTTAACCTTGATGTTTCAGACTTCCAGAAATATTTGAGATATGACAGTACTTCTCAGCTTATTGTCTATGAGTTTTCCTCTGCTCTAATACTGACTTTTTCCAGTTAATTGTTGGAGGGTTTTTTGGATTCTATTGGCAGGTAACAAAGGAAGGAAGGAAGTACTGGAGTACATTTTTAGGAAGGAGAAGATAAGTTGAGAGATTAAATGAGCAAATTCCATAAAAGATTTCTGGAAGTTGCATGGACAAACCAACATGTACATCCACGTGTTTGGGTGTCCAATATCACTTGAGTGCTGCTTTTACTCACTAGAAGGCCTTTCCTGAGTTAATTTAATTATGACAGCCTAAGGAAGTAGTATGACCATTCTGTACTGCTTTCTGCCTAGATCCTTTTGTGCACTATGTTAATAAAAGCAGAAGCACTGTTAACGAAGGCAAAGGGGAAGTGAGGGAGACCACCTCCCTCTGAACAGCCAGGCTGTTGGGTAACTAGACTATTTTTTCAAAGGGTAAAGAACAAAAATTAGGAGAGTAAAGGTAACCCAGAGTTTTTTGTTGTTTGTTTTTTTTTTTTAAAAAAAAGCCGTCTACTCTTTTCTTAGGAACTTGCTGTGTAGAATCAAAAAAAAAAGTATAATCCATTGTTTTAGAAGATTTGCAAGTATAAAAGTGTTTGGAAGCTTCTTACCTTTTTATCACTGATCTGTTAAGTTTCTCAGTAGAATAAATTACTTAAAATTAGATTAACTACTTCATTGCTTTGAACCAAATACTCAATTTTAAAACAATTTACATTATTCCACAGCTATTCCTCTTACTCCCACAACGCAGACCTTAGGCAGACTATTCCTTCTCCTACAGAACAGTCATTTAACTGTCAAATATAAGATCAATACTTAGAGCATACTCACAGACTGGTGAATAAAAGGAATATCTTGTGTAGCTGCTAATCTGCTAGAGAATCCTGCGTTTCCCTCTGGAATCCCAAAATTTAAAGGCTCTCGTTTTTTAATAACTATCTGAAAATATTCAAAAAAAGGAACGAAAAGTGGTAAGTCAAAGCACTGCACAGATTCCTTGGTGATCATATAACTCTGGGCCTGTGAAGGTACAGCTACACAACACTGCTCAGGTTATGGAAGCTGTACAGCCAAATGAACTGGTGAGAGAAACTAAATGCAAAAGACACAAGAACTCCCTCTTCCTCCCACTAGCTTTTTCTTAAGTCACACAGAAACCTACAACTGTATCAAGACAGAAAAAGGGCACAAAGAATTACTGATCAAATACCCACATCTCCCAGTACTCATATAAGCTACCAATTACGTGACATATTCTTTGGAGAAATCCTGCTTCCATAAGTCACTGTAAGATACTACTCTTGAGGACAGTGCTGTCTGCACAGCTACACTGCTTTGGAACATAAGCTCTCTTAGCTACTTCAATAGCGTATCTGTGCAGACAATTTAAGTTTCAACACCTGCAATGTAATTCACTATCACATCAGCTGGTAAAGCTCGGTACTGATTTGGCTGAAAAACATGCACTAATGCTTCGCCTAAAAGTCTTACTAGCAAATTTAACATGGTTGCTAAGATCATGTATCCCTTACTTGTTTTGATCTCAAGATACAAAGTTACTTACTTCATTTACCCTACTTATAAGTCTCTGCTGCTTCCAGAAGAGGTAGATTCACAGTTCCACTGCCTGTACAAATGCTAGTACCAATGCAAGAAAGCAAACAGGACTAGACTGTCTTATTTAGCAATGACAGACTGTTATTTGACTGAAGTTTCATTTCCAGACATTGCAGATATGAGGGGTAACATGAGTAGATTCCACCTCAGATCTTGGGGTTTATATTGAGTCCCAATTCAGGTGAAATACAAACACAAATTCCTATTTAAGGGTGGTAACAAGGCCAAGCTAGCAGGAATGTTCTTTACGGTGCCTGCAGTTATCCCTAGAGATACATTTAAACTAAACCCAGTATACAGTATTCAAACAGCATGCACTCTTCTTGAGTTCTGTCCTAAGCCTGAAGCTCATTCCATTAGGCAAAAAATGTCATTAGATACAAAGGAGAAATCTACCTCTCCCCAGTCCTCCTCTGCCCCAGATTTTGGGAGATCAAAATCCTCAGAATTTAGTTCACAGAATACTGCAGATCCTGAATGTATAGGAAGCTGACTCCAGTATCATCTCCAGTTCACAGGACCACAGGAAGATTCAGGATGGAAGGGGCCTCGGGAAGTCTGTAATCCAGCCTTCTCAAAGCACTGTCACCTCTGAGGCGGATGAAGGTACTCAGGGCTTATCCACTTGGGCCTTAAAAGCTTCCAGAGATGAAGCCTGCACAACCTCTCTGGTAACCTGTTCCAGTACTTGACTGCCTTTGTTGCGAAAAAGGTTTTCCAATTGACTCAAAGCCCTGTAAATACCCAGCTGGAAGATTTCCACGTAGAAACAAAACTTGCAATTACCAGAAGTTTAATCAGCATTTAATCAGAGTGTTGATGCTCTTGTGGATATGCCCTTCTGTCTTGTCTCCATAATAAAAATGGATATTTGAAGAGCAAGCCATTTCGAAATATCAGCTCCCTAATTCCAGCCTCTCCAATATAACTTGGTGAACCAAGTAACCATTGTTTTCTGAAACAGCAGTGCTGCTACCTCAGACTTCAGTAGAGCAGGACACAGAATGTCTCCATTCAAATAACTGAAGGGTATGAGCACAGGTATCTTAGTGCAGTGGTTCCATTTTCAGAATTAAAGTGACTTGAGGGTTCTCACATTATACTTCCCAGAGCCTTTAGACTATGAAATTATGAGTAAGTTTCCAGAAACATTAAGACTAAAGATGTAAACATGAACTAGCATCACATCTGTTAAGATTTCAAAGGGTCAGTATTTTTAATAGGACATGTTAGACTACACATCAGCACCTATTCTCATTCCAATAGAACAGCTTAATTTTGCCAGCAGCACCTTCTATAAGCTGCCAATTTACTTATAGACTATTTTAAAGCAAGGAAAACCCTCTCTAAGTATAGTTGAAAGTGCAATACTTACTTTTTGAGTTTTTCTTATAGTTGGTGTCATATCTTTGAAATAATCAGGTTCCATTTGTTCCAAAGGATTTTGCTGAGCAGCCACATTACCATTGCCACCTTCAATCTTCACACTGGTGGGTGCATCTTCATCCCATGAAGACCAGTCTTCTACTTCAGGCTGAATACAAATATATGGTACAAGTTAATATTATCTGCAAGTAAAAACTTGTCTTTCTATACCTTGCTAAGATATATACTTAATATTATATAGCATATATAATAATATTATATCTTTCTAAGATATATACCAATCTTATTGTAGGACTGATATAATCACTCTGTTAAGTGATTATCTATTAAGTCACCTACCACGTAAGCAATTACCTGTTTAGGAACAGATGAATAATCCACTGTGGTTGGCAAAGTTATTTGGTCTCCACTTAACTTTCGCCCTCTTCCAGACCTGAAAGAAAAATGTAGGATTCCTCCAAGCTCTGAAAACATGATCACTAAGTTTAAAAAAAACAAAAAGGAAGTCTGAGAACAGCACTACTGAAAATAGTCATGGCTAAAACATTAAGTGCTTAAACTACCTTAGTATTAACTACTGCCAGTAAAAGTCTACTAAACAAAGGAATTTCATCATGAATTTAAAGCAGCATTCACAAGAATTTCAAAGTACAATTTACTTTTCAAACTGCAGTGGAAATAGAGGAGAAGCAAGTTTAAGAAATATGAAAATGGACAAATGAACTCAGTTATTTGCGTACAGTAAGTTATAATTTTTAAATTGTCAGTGTTTAAGAAGCTAACGCTATCAATCTACATTTGTTCAAAGATAACCACTTCTACTGTAAACTGAGAAATCTTTCTACTTGTCTTAGATGTTAAGCTGTGTCTAACAAATCACTTTTGAGCTGCTTGATTTGAAAGCCCATCTAAAGCATTTTTTCCTTCAGAATCTAAACAGAAGTAGTACATGACTATGCAAGTCAACAACTTCTGTTCAATACATGTTTCTACTTACTTAAAGAATATTGTTTCAAAGCATTTCAACAACTCTATCAAATAATTTCAATTGAAAACGAACACTAATGCATTGCAAATAAACCACCTAGATATTTACTTAATGACAGCATTCAAAGATCACGATAATAATTAAAATATTCTTAGCCTTACAACACAAGAGAATGAAATTCAGGCTCACACTCATGTTCTCCCCAAGGAGTGTAAGCTCCTATAGCAAGACAGTCATGTAATTGACCTTACGCAGCTTGGAAATGTTAAGTTTCATTTATTAGTACTGATGAGAATAAAACTGGGAAACTAAAATTTGGAATTCATATCCATTAGTTTTACTATTATAGAACATTTTACTATCAACTCATAATAGCCAAATTGCTTGTAATACCACCTCCGCTGCATGCTGGTGAGTGATTAGATACATTTTTCCTGCTTTAAGCCCCATAGATTCTTCCTTAGGAAAGATCAGGTGCTATCATCAGATTTTCAAGCTTTATATAATTAACTCTAGCCCCTTTAGAAACTGTTCCTTTAAGCTGAAAAGCAACACAGTTTAGGGGTAAAGGAAGGTAAAACACTGTTTCCTCAAACACAGCCTGGTTCTGGCTGACTAGATTTAGTTCATGTCTCTAAAGTAAACCCAAGCTTGGAAACATCCTCCTTCAGACCTGTACAACATACACATCTTTAATACTATTCTAAGCCATGACTTCTGCAATTGTATATATTTCCCTATTTATATGATCTAGAAGACTCCAAAAAGTGGCTTATAACAAACATGCATCTAGCCAAAATGATTACACTGATAAGGGTGAAGATGGGAGGAAACAGCTACTGTCATACAACATGGGAAAGAATATGCTACACAGGGCAGCACTGAGGAAGGCTACATATCTCCACTGCCTTTTCTACAAAGGCAACAAGATGCTTATACGAACAGTTGCTTCACAACCATCATTAGACAGATATTGATCACTGCTCTGAATGCCAAATGCCTCAAGAACTCTTGCTTTTGTTTCTCCTTACTAATTAGCAGCATCCAGATTTCTCAGCTGGAGATAACTAGAGATTTTAAGCAGAATGAAATTTCATCTCTTTTTATACTTACACCTTTTATTTCCTGGAAACAGTGGATTCAGGCAAGCTGTTGTTTATCAAAAAAAGTTTTAACTAAAGAGATGACTAGTACCATACGTAGGCTTTACGCTGACTAGAAAGATGCATGATCTCTACAGGCACTTGTTTAAATGAAAAACTAATGTAAATACATAATCTAAACAAGTACTAGCTCGGATCCATTGAATTAAAATGCACATTTAATTAAATCACATTTGCTGGTTATCAGGCATACTCATATGCAGGGGTGCATTACAGGAAAACAAAATTTATCAAGCTATGCTTTGCAGCTGACGTTAAACATCTGTAGTTAATGGACTGAACTAATTTGATCCACTGACTTGCTTATGTGAAAGATTTTACATTTTCATTCTTTCAAATAATTGTTATTCACAGAAGAGAAGTTCTCCTACTTTTTACTCCCAAGCCATTCTTCAGCTGTTCATTTCAAAGATTTAGTTAATTCAAAAGTTGAAGAACAGAGGAAAATACTGTCATTATACCTACTAAACAAGTATCTGCTTATAAAAGCTATCTTAACACTTAGAGAGATAAAGTGTCCACATAATACAGCAGCTATCATCAACTCAGTGTTTTGACTTCTTTTAGAACTTCAACAGCAAGTACTCTTTAAATTAATTTGGAATTCAAATCACAGAACTAAGGTTGACATCTATGTAGTTGTATGCAGCATTAGAATGTATCTTTTTAAAGCTTCACTAGATCTGTAGTGAATTTATCAACTAGCTGAGAGCTTCCTCTTATGCTTGGAATAAGGTGAACAGGAAAGAAACAGTTATTTTGTGTCTACCACATATTCTGCATATGCTTTAAATTCACTGGCAAAGTAGTAGTCATCATACACATCTGCAAGTGGCAAGAAGCAACAGTAGTTCACATGACAGCATAGTGCCACAAAGAACTACCTCAGGTACTCTGCTACTGTACTACTGAACTCTACTATTATACAACTGTAACTCTTCAGGGTTTTTGAATGCTTCTAGGTACTACACTGCTGTGTTCATGGATCTACAACTCAAAAGAACACTACATATGACTTACAAGAGTAAGCAAAAAAAAGTAATGTTCATTAAAAAAAAAAAAAAAAAAAAGCAGTTCCCCTGAACTTCAATCACTGTCCTCCAAACTCCTGAAAGAATCTTCAATAGGCAGAAAAATCTGAAGTCTCAGGCAACTGTTTCTTGACAAAGCAGGATGAGAATCACTTACATTTATAATGAAAGCCTACTGACTGATGACTGGGTGGATGCTGCCATTAACTGAATCTCTTAAAAAACAAAATATCACTTGCTAAGTACTGCTAGAAAATGCAGAGAACAGTTTTTCTTAAGTTTGACACAGAATAGTTTTAAAAGGCAATTTTAAAACCCTGTCAGAGCTGTTTAGAAAACACTCCTCATTAGAGCTATCATACCACAAAATACACTCACAACTGCACTACATAGACTTTTGAACTCCAAAGGAATATGCAGATTAAAGAATAAATTTGACTTAGTTTTTATCTGTCCTGATTGTTTTGCAATTAGTAAAATCAGAACTGGGAAAAGTGGTGGATGGGTGCTGGGAGAAGGAAAGTGCAAGAACCTGTAATTAAAAAAGAAAAGGTAACCAAATTAAAAAAAGACATGTTTACCTGCATATTAACTTTTTAATGAAAGAAAGCACTGCTGCCAGGCAAGTACAGATTTTAAAGAGTCGAAACTGTGTTATGGCCATGGTGAGAAACTCTTCCTGCAAAAGAAGAAAAGTTAGATGTAGAGGATTATACATATTTACATAGTTCTTAAGTCAATTTCCTTAGCTGCTGATAAGCAAGGAGCATTCTGTGAAACTATATTAATGCAAGAAAAGAGAGGAGGTACCTGGAGCAAAGATGCTACCTGCCTACTATCAGGACATTTCATTGATGTAAATAATACAAGTACCCAATGTATATGGCCTTTAAAGAAACAGCACAGAATCATAGGTAAAGTCACAGTTAAAGATACATTTAAAGGGGAAGTGCAGGCAACCAATTGCAGTGACTGTACAGCTGCTCTGTTTTCGACGCTAACAATATCACTGAACACTAGCAACGCAAAGAGAACAGAATAATCATCAGGAAGAAGCTCACATTTGCTTGAGCAAGTCTTGCATATACAAATTATAAATTTAGTCATCAAGTCAAAACCCAAAATCGGCCATTAAATTTAGTTTCCATTTTGATGGAAATGTATGAGAACGAACACCGGCTATTTTGGAGCCAGTGTCACTGAAAAATCATCAGCAAAGAAAGACTCTGTTCATCCTGTGTACACTATAGGACTAGTTAACCCCTAGATCTATCAAAACTCCTAAGCCAGACTGGGTCATGCTAGCAAACCCAGCTAGCAAACCCAGCCAAGAAAAAATTCATCTTTGGCTGAAGCCACTTATGTTGGCAGCTGTTTTTCAGTGTCAATTTGATAACCTAGAGAATTTATACTCAGTAAACCATATTATTCCAACAGATCCCCTCAAATAAGTACAAACAGAGTCAGAATAATCTGCTGTAATTCAAGGATCCCTTTTCTCTCTTCTACAGGTGAGCATTTCAGAGTAAAGAATAACAGGTTAGGCTTCACAAATAGCTTTTCATTATATACATCTACACCTCTAACAACATTTTCTGTTGCAAGTTTAACATACCTTCTGGTGAGAAGAGAAGGCAGCCCTGTGACATTTTCCTCAGGCCATGAGTATTCCATGGAAGGACAGCTTGATTTCAAATATGCTATGGCATTTAAATCACTTTTTATATTCCAGGCTTTAAATTAGGAAGAGTCAGGAAGGTGGATCATTAGGTAGGCTGCTCCAATACTGCCCTGAGGATTTTATTAAAAAGTACATAATGGGATTTGTGAGCTTCATGGAGCTTACATTTTTTTTTTACTGGTGCTCATTTGCTAGATAATATAACTAGTATCAAACACTGTAATACAGTATTGGAAATATTGCTTCACATACAGTCCAGATCAGGAATTTCTACTACTGAAAAGTCATACAGGGTCCTATTAAACAAACAGGCCCTTCTACTGTAAAATGGAAGGCTTAAGTCAATAAAATACACACCAAATTACAGACCGCACTACCAAGCTGTAGCTCAGGAGAAAGGTCTCACAGGACACACTTCACCTCTACTTCAACACTACCATTGTCTTAATCTCATTTCATAGGATACTTAAAAATGTAGAGAACCTTGGGGTTCTCTGTGTGGGTAATACCGACAACAGTGAGTATTAAATGGGCTCTTCATCTAACAGGAATAGGAATAAGTCAAACTTCCCACAAAGAAGCAAGAACAGCAGACATTGTCCAACACATTTATCTTTTAGTTTTAAAGACAGGACTATAATTCCATATTGTACTTAAACACTTCCTCACCTTCTGGAATAAGCAGTTTTGACAATATCTAGGTGACAGGAGAATGCATCAGCCAAGAATGTGAATGACTCAGAAATAGTGGAAGTTAGTGAAAAAAACAGTGGATAGTAATGAGATGGACAGTTCTCTATTCTAAAGGTAGAAATTATTGCAAACTAATACTGAATTGGTGAAAGAAATTGTTACTTTTAGAAGAGGCAGCTAGAAGACATCTACCCTGGATTTGAGGTATGAAGAGCAGGTGACCTGCTGAAACGAGAATAAAGGTGTCTTTTTTGAAAGGAAGCTTATTTAGCAGCTCATTCCACTCTTCTCTACCAGAATTCACTCTTCTATCAGCTTAGGCAGGGGGGGCAGAATGCAAGAAGTAGAAAAGTACTCAATGTTAGAAAAAGTAAAGCTGTCTTCCCCACTGTTTAGCCCACCTAACTGCCACAGTGGACATTCCAGACAGATTCTAAACTAAAAAACAAACTATTGATTGAAAAGGTTGTTTTAGTAAGCAACCATTACTCAAAAAACCCTGCAGACTCTGTATTATTTATGCCTAAGTTCAAAGGACTGGGCAGTTTACTACCTCAGTGCAAAACTAAAACCTAAACAATATTCAAGTGTGTCAGTTATATATATATACACATACATACATGTACATATGCATATATAGTTGTGTACATATACATTTAAAACCCCATTTTTTCAACTCATCTCCATTTTTTTTATGTATCAGATTGTATACTGTATTGACTTGTCAATATAAAGATAAACTGAAAAAACAGAATCTACAAGAAGTCTGGCTTGCAAGCTTGTGAAGTCCACTGCTGACAAGAGTTAGCCACCAGAAGTTAATCCATTTTTCCTAGATCATTCCTATACATGAGTGACTACACATCCAATATCACACCAGTATGCCCATTTGGCAGGGTTCAACAGCTATTATCATTCCCCACAACAATCAGATAACTCATCCCTCTCCACTTTCTATGTGTCAAGCAGAGATTTCAGATTTATGATGAGACACACAATCACATAACGTCTTTGTGTTAGAGCTGCATTTCACTTCAATTGTGGCAGCACTAGGCCCTTTGAGACAGTAAGTACTGTTCTGCCTACCTCTTCTCTGAGCTTTGGTTGTAGTCATCCCAATAAAGTTAAGCTCTATACACTACAAATTGTCAGATGCACAACCAGTTTTGGCAACAACGTGCTATCAGCTAGCCATAGTAGTATTAGCAATCATTCACTTTTTAAAAGTACTTTTATCAGTGTATCTAGTTTTTATACTGCTAATTAAGATATGAAGCAGTATATATGCATTAACTTTGGCAATATGCTAAAAGCCTTTTAAAACAGAATCTTGAACCAATTATTGGCTCAAGATTAGGACAAGTCAAGCATTCTCCCCAGTGGCTGGAACAGCACTTGAAGCATTTGCATTGTTGCTGCAAGGACAACACTACCCAAAAAGAAAAGTTAAAGGTTAGCTAAAGGTTTTGAGTTTTGTTTGGCGCCTTTTGGGGGTGGTGGTGGTGTGTTTGTTTGGTTGGGTTTTTTTTTTTAAGTTAATTAATTAATTTTCTCAAAAGTAAATAATTTTATATTCTGAAGCAGTTGTATGAATACAAATGTACATGAAACCTTAATATTTCCTGAGTTCACTGCAAACTTAATTCACCTGATACCATTACACTGAACTTGTTAAGTGAAATGAAGTGTTCATTCTTTTCTTGTCCATCTTTCTCAAACACTGGAAAGAAGCACGGCCATGTATCTTCCTTATCTCATAAATGGGAACAAATACTGAACTGTGTAATGCTAAATGGCAGGGCCACAACCTTCTTTCTTCCTTCTCTTAAGCCTTTCCTTGACAATCAATCACAAAAAGAACTACAATTATTTCAGCAGGTGACTATGATACAGGACGGCACAGAGACACAATACAAAGTGGCAGTGCTCCAGCAAGAATCCTAGACCATTTCTTAACAGACAAAGGCAAAGGTGAAATACTGGACTAGAATTCAGAAAATCTAATAAGAGTTGTCTGTCAGCCTGGTACACCCTCGTGTATATCACACCTCATGCTTCAGCTTCCCATTTGTAAAATGGGATGGAACTTTCCTTTTCCCATTATTGAGATTGCTTCTTCTAATGTATTACATTTATCAAACTTACTGTCAACTGAACTTTTAAGTTCCATTACAACAGATATAAATAAGCAAATAAATCAGGACATGAATCCCAATTAATTTAATTCTAGCAGTCAATCCAACAATTTTGTAACAGACACCAAATCCAACTGGAGTTTGACTTGTGTAGCTCATACTGCCTTCTATTGGTAAAAAAGTCTCAGCAGTTGCTCACGTGGAAGATGAGCATAGAAAGGATTTAAGCACAGCAGCAACAAGATGTTAAACACATTACAGCCAAGTCAGAAGAATGAGACAACTTACCCCCGAAAACATTTTATGGATCCATAAGGGAAACGTAGTGAAGG
Source organism: Aviceda cuculoides (assembly GCA_035590195.1). Lineage (NCBI taxonomy): Eukaryota > Metazoa > Chordata > Aves > Accipitriformes > Accipitridae > Aviceda > Aviceda cuculoides. The sequence goes on along the minus strand of JAVJGG010000029.1, from coordinate 35,055,393 downwards.
GAGGGAAAGTTCAGAAGTTTATCAAACTTAAATATTTTTACAGTGCTTTCAGCTTGCAGCAGTGGCCTCATTAGAATCGCTGGCACCTCTGACTTCACCCACACTAGCCAGCAAATTGTCCGCGGCAGGCATAGTCCACCTGAGTTAGTCAACTATGGTGCAATAAGGAAGACTCTTACTGGCCGTCCCTGTACAATGAACACGTCATCTGTAGAAGCACTTCCTCTTTCATACCTAATTGCACACACAAACACCACTTAAACAGTATTTCAAAAGACAGAGCCGACTCTAGAAGTCACTTTGTGGCACTGAAACTGCTTTAGAGACTTGTTTTCTCCTAGTGAACACATCTCCTACTGTCAGTGAAAAAGATGTCAAAACAATCATAGAGCACCTATCCTGCTCTCCTCTGTTCCTCTACAACACTGACTGATTTGTAGTGTGTAGTTTTCTTTAGACATCACCACCTTCAAAATGGAATTTCTGCCTTGAATTACCAGTGCTTTGTGAATTGATTACATTTTCTTTCACAAGAGCTCATCTGTAACTCTGGAATGAATGAACTCTGGAAACAGTAAGTTTAACTCATATTAAACACAGCCAGCTAAATAGCCAAAGGATGGCATCTGTATCAAGACTAAGAATAACTTGACTGAAACTGAAAGGTTTCCAGCCAACTACATATTTACATAAGTAGCCACAAAAAAAGCCTCACCTTCCTAAAGCAAAATAAGAAGTCAATTTCCTGGTACAAAAGACTAACAAGGCTTTAAGCACTTGTTGCATGTGTCAGCACCAAAACTCCACAAAAGCACCACCGAACCAGTATGTTTTCACTAGAACAGCTGATAAAAACCTGGCAAGTACCATGCAATTAGTCCAAAGTTTCAGTGGCAAGGATAGGATTCCTTAAAAGTTCATTCTGTATGAAATTTTACAGAAGTAGAGTGGTCGCATCAATCTGAAGATGTCCAAGTAGGTTTATAGGGAGAAGGAATCTTATTAAGATTAGTAGACAGAGCTAAAAAACCTGTTTATTTTCAAGCACGCAAAACCTCTTCCAAATCATGTACATTGTAAGATGTACAAGGACATTCTGTATTTTAAAAAAGGCAACATAATGATCCAGAAATGGCATTCAGTCAGGTACTGAAAGACACAAACAGCATCTCTGCATTTCAAAGAGAGCAACCATGATTCTCTATCCTAATGAGGAGGTTCCACTCCCCTCTTCCTGGTTAACTTCTGTTTGGTTTTTGTTTGTTTGGGGTTTTTTTAATCACTTTATATAGAAATATAATATTGGGAACACTGAGGGAGAAGCAAAAAACTTACCAGGTCAATGTCTTTACCACAGAATTCGATAAATTGATAGATTAAATGGCAGCATGACTGAACTCTGAAGCCACGCTACTATGGCATTAGAGTGAAGAGCAGAATCCAAAAGGAAAATTAGGAGACATCTCCTCTATCTAACTATAGGTAGGTGGTTGGTGCATGTCCATAATAGGTACTGTAGTTTCAACATCAGTGCTCCAATTTTCAGCGCAAGCACCTGTCGTGGTTTAACCCCAGCCAGCAACTAAGCACCACACAGCCGCTCACTCACTTCCCCCCACCTAGTGGGATGGGGGAGGAAATTGGGAAAAGAAGTAAAACTCGTGGGTTGAGATAAGAACTGTTTAATAGAACAGAAAAGAAGAAACTAATAACGATAATGATAACA
>JAVJGG010000029.1:35034837-35046594 GCA_035590195.1 Aviceda cuculoides | reverse complement strand
CCCCCCCCCCCCCCCCCCCCCCCCCCCCCCCCCCCCCCAGCCTGAAACTGTTCTTTGTTTCTTTACACTTCATCATTTTTAGAAGAATTTCTACCTATTGTTAAAATGTGAGTTTCTTTTCTTTTTTTCATGGCCTTTGCCAGATCTAATCGTCTCATTTCAAGAAGAATTATTCTAAAGTTGGGAAAAGAACTTAATAGGAAAAAACTTAAATTAGTGATGAATCCTCCCTTTTCCCATTTTAAAACAAATCAATTCTGCAAAAAAGACCTACATTATAGCTAAAAAACTTCAATACTCAAGTTCTTATCTGAGCACCTATGTGCCAAGCCCAAGTGGCTCTTGGAACTGTTGAGCTCCCAAAATCTCACTAAAATTAATGCCAGCTTCAGACAACCTTTACTGTCTCAGTAGAAATTGGATTGGGACATCTAGATCCCAATTTTGATTGGGGGGGGGGGGCACCAACAGCTGGTTTTCATATAACTGCATAACCTTGTATATATAGTCTAGAAGAGACAGAAATCAAAGAAGGGAAATGAGGAAGTGAAATAAATACAATTTTTTCACTCTATCAAGTTTTCCTGTTTACCTCATGATAGTGAGGAAGCATTTTAAATCATCTTTATCATTGCAGCAGTCAGTAGGCAGAAACCAGGCATAGATAAAACTCTTTCTGATCTTTATTCAACAAAGGAAGACCAGTCCTCTTCCACCCATTGACTATTTGATGAAACACCTCCTTGCAAAAAATATTTCAACAGGTATTTTGAAATGTAATCTGAACTACTCAAATATTAGTGAACTGATCCAGGATTTGGGCACAAACTTATCTCAGAATGAAACGTGCATGGAACAGTTAACAAACAGATTAGCTAGATAGGAGAATTTTTCAATCCAAGTTACAAAGAAAGATTTTGTAATGCTTAACTGCTACTGCGACTTCATTGTGGATTCCTAGGGCATTGCATTCCACCCAGTTACACCTGTACTGGGGCTAACAACTTCAACTTGAGTTCAACTAAAGCAGCATTTCTGCTGCTATAGAAACTTCATTAAAAGGTTCACCTTGGAAAGTGTTAGAAAATAGCAATTAAGATGCCACTCAGCTTTTCCAGAACAGAGGAGTTAAAAAGCAGAGGACATTTATACAAATCAGTGAACTGCTCTGGACGTTACATTTTTGGAGATGCCTCTGTTTCATTTGCAAGGGAGCAGAAGTATAAACACGGAGTATTTATTCTGGTTTTCCTTTCTCAGCTGGAAAAAAACTGACCTGCTGCTGCCAGCTCCGGGGAACACTCATAGGCAAGTACTGCATTTCCAGAAAGTTTGAGTAACTCTGAGCTAAAGCAGCTCTTCCAGAAAGGCCTCTTGTACTCGGGAAAGCATTGAAAAATGAAGGACCCACCATATTTCTCCATAGTTTGTTCCAGTGATTATGCAGCTGTACTTTTACAAACACTGTCTTGTTTTAAATTTGAATTTGTCTGACTTCTATTTCCATCTACTTTCTCTGTTATATTAAAGTGCCCTTTGTTTCGTATTTTCTCCCTGAGGCGGTTCTGATACATCACAACCATATTTTCTGTCAGCTTTCTTTTCAATAAACTAACACTGGGAGATTTTTAAAGTTTAACTAGCAGTGCTAGCCCTCAATAATTCCTTTTCCAGTACTCCATTTTTTCCTTCTTCCTTTCAAAATTGCAAGTCGTACATCATGAGTGTCAGTCTCACCAATGCAGTATACAAAACTAAGATCAGTGTTAAGCTCATCTGTGTTCATATGTATTCAAAGATCCCACAGACGCAGATGATGAGTTTGTCACCATGGTTTCCAGTGTCATTGCTTTCCAGGGAATTAAGCGATGCTTTTGCCCTCTGCACTCAATGCTGTGCTGGCTTCGTACACAGGCGGGTGATGGGAGCCAGCCAACAGAAGAGGCCAGGTTGCTCTGCCCTTGTCAGGACTCACCCACAGGCTGCCAGCTGCAGATTTTATCAGCAGCAACTTGATACTTTACCTCAGGATCAATGACTGTAAGAACGGATAACCTCTTTCCTAGTAACTCCAACAAACAGAAATCAGGAGGGGTTTCTTAGAGGGATATTTTTTATGATCTACTACTAAATCACTTCACTAGTTATAAAGTAAGCATAAAGAATATTTTCAAGAATAATACTGTTAAGATCGAAAGCACCATGGTAAATATGAAATACACTAAAGCAAGATTAGGCCTTTTCTCATTGCAGGCAGAATGCTGATTAACTTATTCATTACACTAAAGTGGTGAAGTATAAATTATTTATGAGGAAAGGAATTTATTTTTCCTTATTTTGGGCTCCAGTCATTACAAATTTGGCTCTGGAGCCACAGCTGTTTCTTTTAGAAACCAGATAGCTGAGAAAAACAGGCCAAGCAGAACACAATTCTGATTTCAGTTGAAAGTATTTAGAAATTTAAAGAAAGCCAGCAGGTAAAAGCATTGGATATGTTTCATTGCTCCAGTGAAAACTCAATCACTAAGTAAGTTAAAGGCAAACTATCAAGGAGCCACAATCACTACAATTAAACATATTCCATTATGTGAAAGAAAAGATGAGGACATGGGCTAGGTAGTGCAGAGCTGTCACCCCAAAGGAGGTGAAGAGAGAAGAACTGAGAGGCAGCAATAATTTTTTAATAGTACTGATGGACTCTTGCTGGATTTAAACAGACTTCAGATGTACTTGTTCTCCATGTGCTAAAGGTCTGTGCTGAAACATTATGTCAGTAAACAAGAATGGGAGAAAAAGAATAGAAAAAAACCCAACTGAAAAACCTGCAGTGGCAAAATTATAATGTTCTATCCAAGATGTAAGTTTGACATCTTAGCAGAATTTCTTGGTGATGTTTTATAACATTTTTTGACTGGACTATGTCAATGTGGAGAAGTATTTGTGGGGAAATAATTATCAAACAAATTGGAATCTAACCAGTTTCAGTTCATTGTGTATTTCAGAACCCCCAGGGCCTGACTGAGGGAGAGGCTAAGCTAACTTTTTTCTATTTGTCTTTCATTGACAGCAGTAGGACTATTCAGTTCACTGTCACATAGAATTTGGATTGGTGTGCATCCAGAGCTATACCAATTTAATCTAGCTGTTATCTGACCCATTATTTCAATGACAATTTACAAACGGATTTTATTTTTTACAGGCTTGTCTACAAAACACCCAAGCTGAATCAGCTGCTAGAGTGTATATATAGGGCTGCCATCTAAAAGAAGTATATGCCCACAGCTGAGGTAATTCACATCAATCCTAAATTGTCACTTCTTGGCTATCTAGTTCTGGGTGCTGTCTGCCTTTATAAGGAATTGATGCATTTCATGACATTGAAAATGCTGAAATTTTGAAGAAAAAGTAGTTAATACATCTTTCTGTATATGCTATAAGTATGGAAAGTTTAACAGCACAGATCATCTTATTTTGCAGTGCGCGAAAAAACCTCAATAGGACAATAATGTTCTGGCTGAATCCTGAACATTACCAATTGTTTTCAATACTCAACCAAATGAATAGAAACTGAGATTGTGCAGAGAACAGTTTGCAAAACAAAGCCACCCTGGGCATCTGAGAATAAAACCTGCAGTTAAAACAAGAATATGAGGCCACTAAGGAGACCTGTTTATTCCTCAAGAAAACATCTCCCATTGCTGACATCACCCTAAATCTAACTTCATTCTTAGATGATCCATCAAGATACCTCCGACCAGTCCACTCTAGTGTAATTTGGATCTGCACATGCCAAACATGCTTTTTGCCTAGCTACTGAATGGAGGCTGCACTGGTGTGATTAACAGAACTCACTGCGGGAACACTGGGCGTTGGGCTGTTTACATCAGATAGCAGCCAGTGTTACCCTGAGACAGGAGCCACTGGTGTGTGTCCGGAAGGCAGTTACTCTCTCCTCTTCCTTCTGGGTCTCTGCTTTTGCATTTTAAGCCAGTCTGGGCAGAACTTTACAACTTATTTTTGGAAGCATGTGAAAGAACTATCTGTCAAGCCTTTAACTTCAGATTGGTCAGCACAACTTTCTGAAAATTCACATGGCATTCAGTCTTTATTCTGTGCCAAGCATGAGCTGCCTACAGAGAACTACACTGCACTTACAGCAACTGCGTTTCAACTGTCATGTTCTAGATGGAATCTCAAATGTTTACTAATCAGACAACAAGCCTTCCACCGTTCCATGTATGAAAACCGTAAGTCTGGCCCTCTCCCACCACAGTGAAGAAAATCAAGTGGAAGCTCTGGAGCGAGTTATCATGTGCCAGTGACACACTGCAGCCATTCATCAAGCAAAGACTTTAAAAGTCATGCAAAATATCAAAGAATATCAGCAGAGACCTCTAAGAACAAAAGAGTAAGAATACAGAAAATATTTTACAGCCTTGCTATATAATAAACATACACTCAGCTAGCATATATTCAGCTAGATTGTGTGAAGAAACATTCTGTACTCCATCAGTTACCAGCATTGGGTAAATCAAGTCTAGAATGAAGAGCTCAGAATGAATAAGTATACATATATGGAATTTAAACAGAACATACTCTTTGCAAATGAAGTTGCAATCAAACATTGAATTAACATACTCAATGCAAATAAACTTTTTAAAAAACAAGATGGAGTTTTAAGCGGAAGAATTTTCTTCTTTCTGACATCCACCATTATTTAACAGTACAGACACAATGACATACAGCAAGTATGCTCAAACTGGCATGATGGTAGATTTAAAACAGTACAGCACAGGCACTCAGAAGGAATATCTGTTATACTGCAGCAGATCCCCGATCCTGGCTCCTGCCATGTTCCAGTCTCAGCAGGAACTTGGTCTTGTGTAGACAAAAGGTGTTGGTGACCACTTACATCTTGTCCCACTGAGCGTCGGTGCCCAGTTTATAGTGACTTTTGTGTAGTGCCAGACTTCACCTTCGGCTGTTGCTAGACGCTTCTCTGATGTCTGTTCCCCAGTTCGCAGTCTGAGCAGACCAGTTAACAGAACCCTTGCAGCCTGGCACCGATAGTCCTGCCGCTGCCATTCCACCCCAGCCCTGGGCCCGTGACGAGCTCGGCTCAGCTCAGCCGCAGCCTGACCGCCCGGCGGGCAGGCAGGGTGGGAAGTCAGCGCTTTGCCCGCTAGCAGAGCGCATCATTTTTCTCTTCCAAAGCCGGGGACAGGGAGGCGGCAGTGAGGTCGGAGACCGCGTGGGAGCAGCCGCAGCCCTGCCCATGCGTGAGGCGTGGGTGCCCCAAGCGGGCCCTCGGGAGGAACTCATGGCAGTCACTGGGGAGCGACACAAATCCATGGCGCAGGCACGACTTTCTACGCTCCGCTCTAAGTGACAGTTTTTAGAGCGTTCTTCTAATTAGGAGTACACAGATTTATGGGGAGCAAATTCATTTTTCACAGCCGTCGAGTCACAACAGTATCTAACTGCTCATTCAGTTTCTGCTTACGCTGCTCTCCACTTCATCATCTATTAGACACCTCAAATAGAAGCTGACAAAAATTAAACATTCTCACTTCAGAGCTTCTTTCCTGATCCTCTCTATTCATCACCTTTATTTTCACAGCTATTTGTAGACCTGGCTGATGTTGCAGTTCCCGATACAACAATTTAAAAATGTATCATCTTAAGAGACTTATGTTGGCAAATTATTGTATTACACTTAAATTTCAGAAGGACCCAAAGATCCACCTAATTAAAAATTACCAGTAATATGGGCAAAGCTTGAAAACAGTAGTTGTCACGGATCAGAATAGTGACTCTTTTTAATTACAGTAAATGTGAAGAAAGAATTATTGATGAAAGATACAACTGCCTTTTTTGTTTGAAGAATTCAACCTCTCATGAATTACTGAGCGAATATTTGCAACCTAAGTCAGAGATTTCAAACCACTCTCTAGCAAAGAAGCACCGAGAGGAATGCCACCAACAGTTTCACATAGTCTTAACATCTTCATGTTAGCCAGCTACTTACTCAGGGAAAATTAGAAAGGATATGCTCAGTAGCATGTCAAATCCCATTTTCCACAGACTTTTTTCCCCCCTTCTGCATTTCTAGTTAACATACTTGTTAACCGTGCTTCTTTTTTGAAAATCTGAGCAAGTTTGCACAACTGTGCAAATTATGGATTATTAAAAACTGGAATAAGTGACACCCTATTCCAGTGCACTGATAGAGAGAAGAGCCTTAGAACCACAAGTCCACAAAATTTTTTATTAAAATAACAACAAGTTTAAGAAATCGATGCAGTGCAAAGAAACTTCAACTCATCATACAAAAAAAAAATTTTTTTTCATCCTTAAGTATGTAAACTGCATTCAAATCCTGACATGATTGACGTAATACAGAAACAGAAACACCGTATCCCAGATGAATGTCAAAGTTAAAGACTGGCATGCTGGGCAAGGAAGGTTCTTATTCTTTGCAAGAGTTCCTTCTTTACACTGTCTGGTACCAAGGCTGAAACACAAATCAGAAAGCAACAAGTTAAAATGACAAAATGGAAAATACACTAATACCAACCTTTTACAACAGCTACTTCTCTTCTTTGTTTTTTCTTGCAATTCTGTCAACACCTAAAGTAACTGAAGCTACTTGATTTTCATGTAGCACGTCTAATTTTTTCCCATTTAAAATAAGCTAAAATTGAAGTCTACTGAGAACACTGTTGTTATTGGTAGTTTTTTGCCTAGCCATAGTCAAGAAAATTGGAAGGTTTGAGGGAGAGGATTATTCAACAGTAAACAGGATATAACCACCAGAAATTAGTTTGATTATCCTACCTTTTTTCTTCACAAATTTGAGACAAAAAAACCCCAACAAACTCAGCCATGACCTCAGAGCAAGAGGCTTCAGCAAGTTATTTTGAAGGCCTATTTTTCTTTAAGGCTTAATGAAGTTTGTCCCATTAACACCAAAGCCTAGGAGAGAGTCCAATAAGAACTATATAGACTGTACTATTTCCTTAAGAGATTCCATTTTTCTGTATGTGTATGCTACATTCTTTCCTCTTCCCATTTCCCATTACACTAGTACTGTTAGTTCAGATTTTCCATCTTAAAAAGTATTGGAATTTTATAACATCTCTGCTGCATAACCCAAGTTTTCTTGGGACCATTAAGTCAATTATAAAGATGAATACAGGCTCATTACAGACTTTGAACAGCTGTTACACAATACAAATTCATGTTTTATTTGTAGTTAATATCAAGCTATTAACGTTTTTCCTTCATATATGCAGTTCATAATGCTTCTTTAAAAATATTAATGAAATACAGGTAGGTATGTTTACGGACGTACTACCACATCCATGTTTGCATTTTCTTACCTCTGCCCTTAGGAGTGATTTCTGCCACCAAATCATCAACAGTAACATGCTCTAATCCTTTTTCTTTAATGACATCTGGGGAAGATCAAGATCGATATTTTAAGTCTTTTAATCCATCCATTAGAAGACAAAGCCTGTGCCAATGATTAAGAGACAAAACCTGCATGCATAGGTCATCGGAGAGTACGAAGTAGCATGTGACCTAAATGTAGGCTATTAACTCAGTACCTACTCCATTGTACAGTGGATTTAGTCTCTCATGCAAACCATAGGTTTAAGGATGCATCACTACTGATGCATCTTGATCATCTCCTATTTTAAAATCAAGTGTTACAAAGTTTAAGCTTATCTGAGCATTACCAGATGTGCATATTACTTGAGTGTTGTAGCAGTTCGCAAGTTGGTCCACTTACCTCTTCAAACACATTATTTACATAATAGTGAGAAAGAGATGCAATTGGACAAAGACTTTGGAACATACAACAAGGGAGAGCAGAGAGACAGTAAATATTACTACTCTTCCTATATACTACTCTCTATATATTTCAGCAAAGTAGAAAAGCATATCTGAAAGAAAGGTATACATCTACAGCAAAATAAAAGCTACGATTATGATATACTGTACAATTAATACATACCAGTATTTAAACAACTGTCTACTTATAGGGCCTTGAAGACTATTGAAAAATGCAGAAGTCAATGCTGAGAAGAAACCTCAATTTAGTAGCATAAACCTAAAGTATTTTGTCTGAACATGAATGTTTTTAACTGTATGTCAGTACATAGGATTGATTGTCCCCAAGACACTAAATATTTTTTCTGAACTGACGTCACATGAACTATTTGTAAACTGTTTTTCTTGGCTGAATTCCCTGTAGAAATTAATCCTGGATTGCTCAATTATTGGCCCTAATCCACAACGGCAAGAGGCTCTAGAACAAGTTAGCAAAAAACCCCTCCAAAACCCACGCCCCAAAAGCCCCACTCCAACAAAACAACAAAAACACCAAACCCCTGAAATCCCTCTCTGTCCTTTCTTTTGGAGGTTATTAGGCCCTTAACGAGGACAAATGAACTTATATTTGCATTCTTAGCAGCTGCACTTACAGTTCAAAGTACTAATGTAAACCAAATAATTTTATGTAACTTTACTATAGCAGAGTATACAGTGTGTAGTTGAGAAGGCAGATAAACATCCCTTTCGCTATCTGTACTATTGAAATGGGTAATCTCTGGCAGTGGCATCAGGCAGACAACTACAAGCATGAATCATTTCAGCCTTCTCTGCAATTCCACCTATGAAAACAATTTTACACACTTGGCTCTACAAAAAGAAAAACTTTGTAATGGAATATTGAGTTGCTGGGCACAGTAGACCAAATCAGAATTAAAGTGAAAGCTCAAGGGATTTGTTATTTGCTTTAAGGAAATTTCATTATGCGGTAATATTCCTGGATGCTTAAATTCTATTTATAACAGTTTCATACAATTTACAAGTCAGTAAATTGTAGTAATGCTAAATACTTAAAACCAAAAATTTGGGTATTTAGAAGTTCATCTGCTTGTTTTCTCTCATCTAAGTAGATGATCTTATTTTCCAGAACTGTATTTAGAAATAGTACAAATGCACTTCTTTCTCTCCCATATGTGGACAACACAGCTCTCTTAAGTTTCTAAGTTGCTGTATCTGCTCCTTTTTCCTTTATCTTGGTTTTTATTCTCCTGTGGTAAGGACATCATCCCTCTCAAAACAAAAAGCTGTATCATCATGAATATTTAGGCAATTAATTACCATACTTTTCTGAGAAATTTAATAGGGTCAGAGATCAGAGAAGTTTCAAGATTTTTTGCCAAGATGGCAAGATGCTTTCTTGCAAAACCAACTGCCAGGGGTACTTTCTTCTTGCTCAACTCTCATTTAAATCGACTGTTAGGCAGTAAAGCCTTCATCTGGTACTTTTATTTGGCTAGAACCTCAGTTGATTACAAAGAGTATTAGTTGTTTGACCACCGTTACCTTTGCAATGTGCCTTCAACTGATCCTTCCAGCCACATTCAATTAATTTGGCTCTCAGCAACTCTTTAAGGCTGTTAAGACAATATACAAACTTGTTAGGAACAGCAGACATTCCTGACAGCTTAAATATGCTTCAGTGTGAAAGTTATTCCTACAACTACTACTCAGAGCAGAACTCCCAGACCAGCAGCAGAAACAGCTGAACAGCATGTGAAGTCTAACCCGAATGAGCACCAATTTCAGTTTACCATGTTGGGACTATGAGGAGTTGGTGGCTCAGGAGCTAATTCACAGTATTTCTTCAGGCAGTGCTGATGCTGCAGCCACAGAAAAGAGGTAGAAGCTCTTGAATCACTTGAACTGCCCGAGTCTCGTCTGTTAGCAAATGTATGCTAACTTTCAAAGTTAGAATATTTCACCCGAAACCAGGCCTTTAAAATAAATAAAACTTCCCCCCTCCTTTCTGAAAGGAGGATTCTATACTACTGTCTTCAGCTGCAGGTTTCTCTCCCCAGTTACACTTTACCTCATGTTGGGTGAAGACAAAGGGATCATGTCTCTTGTCTTCGTAAGTGTGGTTAGCAATTATAAGCATAAGCAACAAGGATTCAGGCATTAAACAGAGAAGACACACAATCTGCCGCAATGATACACTTACTCCACATATCAAAAGAGAACATTGAAAGCTAGGTAAAAAAGTCAAAATTAGCACTGAAAAACAGAAGAAAGGAAAATGAAAGTAATATACAATAAAACAAGCTTTAATATCTTTATTCCATCAGCTAGCAAGCCTACTTGTCTTATACCATCCTAAATAATTCTAGAAAAAATCTGTTTTTATGAATGAAAGGATTGCAGCAAGAGGCTAAACTGTGTAGGTCTAATCCCTTTTACTCAGTGAATTCTGTAGAGGGCAGATGAACGAATGACAAAAAGCAGAGTAACAATACAGGTGAAATTCACTGCTTCTGGATATTCTTAATTCAAGACATCAGAGTGCTCTGCCTCTGATCACAGTACAGCTCTAATAAAGCTTGTTTATAATACAGCTTTTGACATCCTGTCAAAGCTCTTCTTAAATTACAGTAAAATAGGTCCCAATACCATTTCAAGAAATTGCTTGCTCTGCTGAAGCTCTATGCAATCTCTGAGGGGATGGTTACAGCCAGGAAAGAAGTAGAGCACAGACACCATGTCAGTCTACAAAAGGTTACAGCAGGCCCAGGGCTATGCGATGACCTAGGAAGAACACTCCTTCCTTCTCATATAGACCTTGAAAGACGAAGGAAATAGAGCTCTTGGTGCACGGTGTGACCAATATAGTGAAACGACGAGGATGGAAATGTCATAAGCACATTAGTGATATGTAGATACATATCACTATGTGCAAATAGAACAGACTGAAGAGACAACAAAAGGCCAAAGACTAGCTGCCACACTACACTGCATAATTTACTTGTTTGCCTTTACTGGAATCTCTGCAATGACTTGCACAAGTGCTGTTTTATGTGTTCCAGTGTATATTTCTTTCCTTAACAAGAGAAGGGATAGGAACACAAGTAAAACCTGAAAGCAAAAAGGAAAGATTTATCTCATTCTCTTTATCAGGAAGTAACAAGATTTAGCCGCAACAAATTGCGTTTAATGGTGATTTTTATATGAACCAAGAGCTTTCCAACACAAAATACCAGAGTAAGGAAAAGCATTAGAGTTCATAAGCCAACTACCCCATCCTTTATTTTCCCAGCTTCTCTCAAGAGTAAAACTAAAATAAAACAGGTCAAAAGGCAAAATTAAGAGTGCTTATTTAATTTTATATAATAGCTTTACATAATACCTAAGACTTTCACATGCAGGCACTTGAAAAATTTAGAGTTAAGTTTACTTAATCTTTACATCTAGGTATAGTTCACGTTTGATAATATGTAAAGCCTCTTACTGGCAGAAGAGCAGGAAGCCCACTTACCGTTCTCGCTCTCCAGTTTCTATTAGCTTTTGGTTAATGGTTGCTCTCATCTGGGCATCTTTATTCATTTTGGCAGTCTCGGTGTCTCACGGACCTGCGCGGGGCAGAAGAGAGTTTTCACATGCGGTGGCGTCGCTATCGCCACAAAAAGAAGAGTCACTCGCGCAGAACTCGGCGCAGTGCCGTGCCCATTTACACAGCCCCGCCGCTAACGACGGCAGCACCGGTGTGTGACCGGCTCGGGGGAGGACCGCGCACACACGGCAGCACCGCAACGGCTTCTCACCCGCCCGCCCGAGCCCCGGGGGGGGGCCGGTACCTCAACGGGCCGCTTGCGCCGGCGCGGCCCTCCCCTCCCTCCGCAGCCCGCCCCCCCCTCACAGCCGGCGGCG
>JAVJGG010000029.1:35020106-35034181 GCA_035590195.1 Aviceda cuculoides | reverse complement strand
CGGAGGGCACCGGCTCCGTCCCCTCGCGGCGCTCCGCGGCCCGGTCCAGCGGCCCTCGGTGCAAGCGTGCCCTGAGCTGGGGAGAGCCGCCTTACCGGCGGGCGTTCACGGGACCCGGCGTTTCTTCTCGATTTCTGTCGTTACGATGGGCCGCAGCGTTGTCATCGGTGTGCCCGCCCCCCGCCGCGTGGGGCTGCACGGTGGACCGAGGGCTCTGACGGCGGTCGAGTCACTGCCCGGCTACTGCCTGCCCCTGCGAGTTTGGACTTAGTTTCCGAACGGGTAAGAAGATCTGGGTGCTGAATCTGGTCTTGGCTTGTGCCCGTGTGGTAAGGCCGGAGGACCAGTTCAGAGTGGTGGTGCGCACGTGAGCGTGATGGAGTCCGTGCCGTTTAGAGAAATAGGTACGAAATTGGTATCTTTGACAAACTTCAGCAAGTTAGCCGTTTTTCCCTCTTACTCTGCCCACAGTTCAGAGGCGGATCTTGAGGCGATGCATTCCACGCTCTGCTTTTTCTGCTAAGCATTATTGGCATTTGAGGTACTGGCCCGTTAATGGGCTAATTCACTGAGAAGAACATTAGCCCAAAGTCACGTCGGGTATGTGCGTACAATCTTAGCCATACCCCCTGAAACCTCTCAGTATGCTACCTTTTACTGGGTTGTGAAATTTAGGTCTTTTGTAAGGTGGAGGAATTAGTTTCCTTTTTTTGATAAAGCTGGGACAGTAATGTACAATTTGGGTGGACTGATCTCTATCTCTGTGTATTTACAGAACAATATACCTGTCTACAGAGTTATCCGTTATGTGTTACTCCAGTTTTGTGGTGAATATGTTGTATTAGTAGTGGATCAGAAAGGTATGTTTGCCATGGTGCGTTGTCAGCAGTAAGGTGGAAGTTTTATGTGAGTTGTGTATTGAAGACAAGTGAACGAGACTGGGGCGATACTGTATGTGTATCTATGATAGCACTGTAAAATTTAATGAGAGTATGTTATGTATTTTGACATTTTTACTGGAAGACTGATTTAGGTGCCACCTTTCAAAAGCCAGTCCAAATGTAAGTGAGTGTATGTGTGTTAGGAATGTACTATAGCTGTGCCAAGGGTGGCAAGAGCATAGGTACAGTCTCTTAGTTTGTCCTTTATTTGATGTTTTGCCTATAGCCAAAGAAGTTATGTGGTTCTTAGGTAGTCAGCTGTGCACCTATTCTAAATAGATGAGGATTACAGACTTTCATTAAAATATTTGATGGAGTTGCTAATGGAGAGATTGATCTAGTCAGTTCTTGTCCGTTCAGATATTTTACGTGATAGTTACAGTAACCTGTGTGATAGATTGGTATGTGTGTCTGTGTACTTTTATTTCTCCACTTCCCACAGCACAAAGAACCTGACTCATTTTGGTTGAACTTATTTGGCTGTCCTACTCATCCTACTAAATCATTAATACCAAGTCACCTATTCTGTTCTTTGTGTGCGTATGTATTTATAGATAGATATTGTTCCACTGGAGAGTGGAAGGCTTTTTTTGTTGTTGTCGTTTTTTAAAGTAGTAACTTGAAATATAAACCAAACCAGGCCCTATTTCTGTCATCTAGATGTTTTGTTTGTCCATATTTCAGCGTGTTCTTAGGCCATACAGCTGGCTCGCTCTCTTTGCTGGTTTTCTTCTGCTTACTTCAAGGCAGTTACCCTACAGTACAGAGATGTTCTGTACCTGAATTTTGCATTTCCTGGTGTCAGTGGTCTACATATGCATTAGACTGAGGGTATCCTTCCATAACTTGACTTTTATGTTGCACAGTAATAACGGGTTGAGTTGTAGAGACCATGGATGATGTGTAAGCTATGGCTTTTTCAAATTACTACATGGGAGAAGAAATTAATACTGTGTGAGAAGGCCAAGGACTTCTGCTTTCCAGCGTATTTGTGAGCAGACTAAAAGTCTCAGGAACATGATGAACTTGGTAGTTTGTGGGTTATTAAATTAATATTTGTCACTGAGCAAAGAGTTTGATTTTATTTCCTCAAAGTGGGAGTGAGTAAAGTATAACAGCTGAAAAAAAAGTCAAATGTTTAGGAACACTGTCAGCATAACTAATTTCTGATTTTATTCTCAACTGTGTGCAAAAATGTGGTAGTAGAATCTGAAAGATTAATGTAAAAAGGCTATTGATTTTTTTGTTTGTTTTCCAGGAAACTATTTCAGGACTGCTTGTCTCAAATGACCTGGGCTTTGGAGCCTGCCTGTGTGGCATCCCAAATTTCATGGCAGTAAGATCAACATGTGAGGTTCAGAGTACTTGGAATACATGAAAATAAATAGCAATAGGAACTCATTCTTAGGTAGAACTGAGTTAACTCAGCTGTGGTTGAAGTATTTATGCAGTGTTATTACAAACTTGTGTATTAAGCATTAGAGTATTAATCTTCTTTGTCAATATTTTTATGTTTTTATATTTATCCATTTTTTTGAATTTCACTGCTAGCTGCAAAATAAACCCCCAAAAAACCCCCCAAAAATTGACACATGGAATTGCTGCAGGCTTCTACTACTGGAGCAAGTGGATAGCAGCACATGGTATTGTGGGACAACTTGTGGTAGTTGTCATGCTCACGTGGACTACAATGAGCTTCATTTTCTGACCATTGTGTAAAGCCTAGTTTTCAGTTCTAATTTGCCTTTAACCATCAAACTGTGGTTGCCAGGAATTTGCTGTGGTCAGATGTGCAGTTGAAGCAGAAAGAAATTTAAAACATTTATTTATTTATTAGATCTGTGGTAGAGGGGAATTTCCTAGTGAATTTCTTAAATATATGGTCACAGTGAAGAAGAATGGTGAAATTCTGATATCTTATGTTCCCTTTTAAATACTCTGATTTGCATGTTCTTTTATTTCTTCCTTAC
Organism: Aviceda cuculoides; assembly: GCA_035590195.1. NCBI lineage: Eukaryota > Metazoa > Chordata > Aves > Accipitriformes > Accipitridae > Aviceda > Aviceda cuculoides. Next base: position 35,031,270 of record JAVJGG010000029.1, on the reverse strand, counting down.
TCCTACCCATCCTGTCCTAGTTAATCTAAACTTTCACAATAATTTCTCTTTTCTCATCTCTCATCCTGGTAACATGTTTTGACTAGGAATGAGTCTCACACTATTATAACCTTTAATTCCCAACTCTTCATCCTAAATTTTGTCTATTTTTCTCCTTATTTTCCTTAGTTTATTTCCATAACTTATTTTCAAGTGCTTCCTTTGCATTGAGCTTTGTAATGGCTTTCTTTTAGATCATTGAACCTTTGGGAGGGAGGAGAGAGCGTCTTGTTTACTGTCACCTCTTCTGCCCTGATCTGATCTCAGCAAGAGCCCAAAGCGGTGATTGTGGGGCAAATCCTTGTCTTCAGCAACGAGCATAACTAAGATGCACGATACTTTTGAAGGAATGAGAACCTTGCTCTTGACTACCACTGGTCAGATGTAACTTGATTCCCTTTTTTTTTTTCCCAGAGGCTTAGAATCTATTCAAATATGGATATCTCTCATGTCTTTCCTTTCTATCTTGTATAATGGTTCTGCCAAATAGACATGTGATGTAGTGTATGCTTTTTGATACAATAACAGCTGAAAGGCATAGTAAACATTCACTCGAACATGGAGCTCCTATTGCAAGCCAGGAGAATATGCAGAGAATGTATTCCTTTGGTCACGTGCATTTAGGATTTTTTATCACTTTTTTTGAAAAATGTTGTTAATAAATTACTGCTCTGTTTGCAGCCTGTTTAGACAAGAAGATCTGTACTTCAGTGACAAATAGTTGCCCATTAGTAATGCTACATGGAAAACATGCGTTTATGTCTTTTCATGGAGCTAGAGGTACTGATATTTCAAACATTTATAGAGGTTTCCATTTGCATTTTGCATTTCATTTCAAAAATTAAATATAGAAAAAAGTCTTTAAAGTAATGAATGGGAAATACTAAGAAGCTGAACCATGGCTTTTTCAGACATTTACAGTCGTAGTTCTTAAATCTAGGTTTAGGTCTCAGGCACGTGTGTATCTGTTCTTTCATTGTACGGAAATTTCTTGAGAAAGAAAAAGATAGTGGAGAGGCAAGTTCTGCCTTGGAACTGTTGTATAAGAGAATGGTTCTTGCAGCTGGCACAAGTCATCTTATAAATCCATGCATTGCTGTAGTGATGCTTTCACAAATACCTTGCTAGTTTTTGGTTCTTGTTAAATTTATTTGTTCAATTTGGTGTGTGATAGATACCATTTACTTTTCACACCTCTGTAAGTAATCTGATCAGGGAAAATTATTCATTACATGGTATCTGTCAGCCTGTGCTTGTTTTCAGCAAGCTATGTGTTTATTAAACAGTGAATTTTTGTGTTTAGTCTATTAACATACTGCAGTAGAATAAACAAGCCTTGTACTTTTACTCAACAACAGGAATGAGATGCTGCTGCCATTAACCATAAAAACATATTTGTTAATACTAAAAGAAAAAGAATGCAGGGTTGGAAGGATCTTTGAATGCTTTGAATACTAGAAAATAAATTAATGTAGTCTCTTCCACTAGTAGGTAAATGTACATGAAATACTAAATTGCTTCCACTGGGTGGCATTGCAAAACAAAGTATGATGTACAAGCATATAACATTTGGTGCCCCAAAATAATATGTTGATGTAATTATTTACATACTTTCCAGTGTTGTAAAGTTGTTTTGATATATTCAGTAAAACATCTAAAAAGAGGGGAGGGGGGTTCTCACCCTTTTTTATCTGCTTTTGTTTTTTTCTCCAGTTCTGCTCTATAGTGTTTGATGGCATATTTAAGACTTCATTTTTCACTTAAAGTATAAGTCCCTTTATAGTGTTGTTTATTCAGAGGTGATTTTTTTTTTTTTTTTTTTTTTTTTTGTGCAGTGCAGAGTAATAATTATAATAAGATCCACTTAGGTTAGGGATGTCTAACCCCTGTAAATTCTTATGAGTTGCTTTGTCTTTAGTGCTTTTGCTTCTAATTAAAGGCGGTCTGAGTGAAAATCTTTACTTAATTATATTTGAACTATTTTGAGTCAAATTAGTTTTTTTAAGCGTGGAGCTGTAGATAAATACAATTCTAGAAAAGTGGCATAATTTTCTTTTTATTAGTCTGAAATATCCCACTGAACTAGGGTTATTGTGAAATAATATCGAAAGCTGAGATTTAGTTAATATGTTCTGCTCTCTTTTCTGGTGTGACAGAGTATGAATCAATGCTCCTGGGTTTTAGTAGTGCAGATGTATTTATCAGAAACTTGAAGGAGACCATGTATCATTCTGTTGAATAGCTGTCATTAACTGCTGCTTGTTAATCAAACCCAAAAAGCTGAAGCTGGGGAATTAGTCTGACTCCTAAAAAAAAAACCCCAAACAAAAACCCCAAAACAAAACCAAAAAACCACCCACAAACCAGACGACAACAACAACAAATCAGCAAAAAATCCTGACCAAACAACCAAACAAAAAACTGCAAAACTATGTGACTGAATGTGATGATCTGATTGAAGTATTTCTTCTTTTGCCTTTATATTCTCTTTTTTCTGAATTTACTTTAATAAAGTTTTCATTTCTTCTCCCTTTTGTCCTTCATTTTTTTCTGCACACAGCTCTGTTAGTTTTCTCATTTTTCCATAAAGAAAACTTGAACCTGGAAGGCTGTAGAAAGGAAGGAGTGAACTTAATCCTAGTGTACAAATCTCCTATAAACTATCTGAGCACATGGTTTATGATAGCAAATGGCATTTGTGCACAGATTTCACTTGATCACAGAATGGGTTTCAATTAATCAAGGATGGAATAGTTGCTCTAATTACTTCTTCTTGGCAGAGAGCTATAAGTGTTTCATGACAGTACACATTTGTTTGATTTCTTGGTTTAAAATCACCTACAAATTGTATAGTTTCTGACTTCTGTTTATGAAGAATTAATTACATATTGCAATTATGCAAGGGATTTGGATCTCCTATTCCTGACCCCTTATTATTCAGGGCTTGTCAGGACTACAGGCTGAAAAACTCAAGGACAGAGAATTTATTTGTGTTCTTCCAGCTTTTGTAAAGCTTATCACCTTACAATCAGCTTATCAATAGTATATTGTTCCAAGAATTTTCTTGAAAGGTTACACATTTGCTTCAGGGACCATCTAGTCTGGACTATTTTCACTATTTGTATGTGTTTTAGTTACGATTCTGACAGTAGCAATGTGTCTGGGGTGGGGGGGAGGGGAGAAGTGGAGAAAGGAACCTTTACAAAATAAAACAATTTTAGGTTTTCTGTGCTAAAAAAGCTTTACATGCTTCCACATGTGTATTCTAATTTCAGAAGATCAGTTAATGTAGCTATAAAGGAAGTAGGTGATGTGTACTTGGTTTCACTGAAAATAATTATCTTGGATTATATTTGGTTTTGTCTTTAATTGTTTACAGAATATTCACATCATCTCTTGTGTTGGGAAAAATATCTCTGTGATAAAGCTTGATTGTACAAACAGCTTTAAAATGTGTTTTTGCAACACATTCTTCTAATCTCTTTTACAGTGTAATTTCCTGTAAAATATTCTAATTAGTTAAAGTAGAAATTGGAATGGGTAGCAGTCTTTCCCATTATGATAGGTGTATTTTCTTCTCACTCCTTTGTTGATATTCTAGGTTTTTTTGAAGGGACATGGCTTGAGAAACAGTAATGTTTTAATTGCAGAGGTACAGAAATCCCTCCTGTGTAGTGAATATGAATAATTATTTGAGCTGAGTGTAATTAATGCTGTTGGTTTCTAAATATCAACAGTGATTAGGAGACTTAATTGCTAATTATGGTGTCATTTTGCAAGCATTTTGTATAGAATGACTGGATTTTTTATTAATCAGACAGTATAATCTTGCACAGTTTCCTATAGTCACTTTTATGTTAATAGCCCGTGTCTCTAATGGGGTCAGTTCTGAGCCATCTGATGACTTTCTGGTTGATGATATCGTGATAGCTATGCAGTGGCATTGATTGCCCTGCAAAATAAACTACTGTTTGCAGTAATCAGTGTTCTGGCAGAGTGGAATAAACTACTGCTTCTTCAGTAGGTTTTAAGCAGATGCTAAAGAAGAGTCTAAGAAACCTAAGATGAGGACTGCTGGCATAGAGTTGTGAATGGTCCCTGTTACCGGGTAGATGGAAGTGAAATACTGGAAATAGCTTTGCTCTGTTTCTGAGCAGAAAAGGGAAGAAAGTGAAAGCTGAAAAAGTAGGAACTGAAACAACTGTTGCTATGAGAAGGATTAGCCTTGAGGTACTTTCTGCATACACTGGGGTTGAAGGCTAGTCATCATGGGCTGACAGAGTTTACTTATATCTTTCTAAAGGATTTTGCTTGTTGTGTGAAGTTCGAGATAAACTTCCTGCAGGGAAAATAAGGATCCTGGGATGACTGTACTGGAGAGTGAACTGGAGTTCCAGTCTGTCTGAAACTATTTGCAGAAGGATGGACTAGACCTCTGCTAATGTCTTTGCTAAAACTTGAGGATTTTCTGGACTACATCTGCTGGATCTCTGTATATGTATGGAATAGGAAGAAAGCTGCATCTATTTTAAATAAAACTTTGTTTAGTCTTAGAAGGATAATCCTAGTTCTGATTACTGGTAGCTGAAGTGAGGTTTTCTATTTGGAAAAATATTCCTCAAGTGGATGACTGTAGGTAACATGCTTCTTGCCTTGAAGAAGGTACCATTATAGTGAACAGCCATTCTTTGCTGCCTCTTTCAGTTAGAAAAAGCTTAGTCTGAAATTTCGATGGACATTTCTCAAGATTTCAACCTCAGTGGGAGTGCTAGGAACATAGGGTTTTTTGTAATGGCCGTGTGCTAATTCTGCTTTGTACTGTTTTAATCTTTTGCCTTGCAAGTGTTGATAGCTTGATTTGGAATTAAGACTGTGATATCCATGTAGTTAGGCAGGATATTTCTTTTGGCTGTTGTTTTCTTGGAGTTAAAGTAGAGCAGAATTTTTTTCCCTTACCACGATACCATGTACATATCACAAATGATTCCTGCTTTTCCCAAGCCGACTAAGTAGGTTACAAAGTGGGTTTTACAGAGTTGTCAGATGTGTGTTTCATCTTGTGAGGGTTATTGACAAATTGTATCTCAACACATGTCGGGAAGAGACAGTGTAGGTGTATTGGGTTTGTGTGGCCAAGTTTTGATAGCAGGGGGGCTGCAGGGGTGGCTTCTCTGAGAAGCTGCTAGAAACTTCCCCTATGTCCATCAGAGCCAATGCCAGCCAAGCCCATCAGCGATGGTGGTAACGCCTTGGGGATAACAGATTTAAGAAGGGAAAAAGCTGCTGCACAGGAACAAGAGCAACAGAGAGAGGAGTGAGAATGAGAGAAACAGCCCTGCAGACCCCCAGGTCAGTGAAGAAGGAGGGGGAGGAGATGCTCCAGGCACTGGAGCAGACATTCCCCTGCAGCCCATGGGGAAGACCATGGTGAGGCAGGCTGTCCCCCTGCAGCCCAGGGAGGTCCACGGTGGAGTAGATATCTACCTGCAGACCATGGAGGACCCCACACCAAAGCAGGGGGATGCCCAAAGGAGGCTGTGACCCCGTGGGAAGTCCGCGTTGGAGCAGGCTCCTGGCAGAACCTGTGGACCTATGGAGAGAGGAGCCCACGCTGGAGCAGGTTTTCTGGCAGGACTTGTGACCCCATGGGGGACCCACAATGGAGCAGTGTGCTCCTGAAGGACTGCAGCCCTTGGAAGGGACCCACAGTGGAGCAGTTTGTGAAGAACTACAGCCCGTGGGAAGGACTCACATTGGAGGAGTTCATGGAGGACTGTCTCCCGTGGGAGGGACCCCACAGTGGAGCAGGGAAAGAGTGAGGAGTCCTGCTCCTGAGGAGGAAGGAGCGGCAGAGACAACACATGGAGAACTGACACCACCCCCCATTCCCTGTCCCCCTGGGTTGCTGGAGGGGAGGGAGGTAGAGAAAACTGGGAGTGGAGCTGAGCCCCGGAAGAAGGGAGGGGTGGCGGGAAGGTGTTTTAAGATTTGGTTTTATTTCTCATTACCCTACTCAGGTCGCTTGGTAATAAATTAAGTTAATTTTCCCTGAGTCGAGTCTGTTTTGCTTGTGATGGTAATTGGTGAGTGATCTCTCCCTGTCCTTATCTCGACCCATGAGTCTTTCATTATATTTTCTCTCCCCTGCCCAGCTGAGGAGGGGAGTGATAGAGTGGCTTTGATGGGCACCTGGCATGCAGTCAGGGTCATCCCACCACAGGGTAACATCTTACTGTTTTCTACCAACTATGTCATACCATGCTCTGCAGGAGAGACACTTGAAGTATGTCCCTTTGGGGCAATACCTTTATATCATAAGTGAACTGTGTCTTCCCTGCAGAAAAACAATCATGTACCTGTATGTTGGTAATGGATCTCATTTTGCAGCTAGTTACAATCAGGGACTAAACATGTATTTTCTTCAAAATTATCTTTGTAATGATACTGTACACAGATTGGATGGTCTTGCATTGTGCTGTAGGGTAATTATTTCAATCTGGTACATTAACAAGATTTAATAGTTTGTGATTAATATTTTTTTTTTGGTCTAGATTTTTATTCCTTCATTGTAGTTCAGCTTTCTAAAAGTGAATTGAAGACCAATGATTGTGTATAGCTTACCATAATAATAAATATTGAACCTTGTCTCTCAATTTATTTTCAACATTCTTTATCAAGTACCTTGCCAAATATACCTTTTTCTGTGGTTTCATTTAAGTTACCTAAGCTTATTTCTTATAGCTATTGTTCATGTTAGTGCATAAGTTTTGAACCTCATTATTAAAATACAGTCTCTACATATGTTGCTGACATGCAATAAAATATACAGCTATTGAAGAAGGAATAAACTTTATTCTGTTGCTCACTATCATACAAACACCCAAATGGTTGTATATTTCACAGATCTATATATTAGAATGTCCCCAGACTGGATACTGGCTCAATTTAAAATTGTAAATTCAAACTCCTATAAAGATGGAGGAGTTTGGTACTGTACCATCATTTAAATTTGCTTTTCTAACAAAATGATTTCTAGTCAATTTTATTATCCTAGGAAAGACTTTTCTAGATGCCTCCAAAATAAATTTTGGTCTTTCTGTTCTAACTTAACCCAAATTTTATCATTTCAGTAGGCAGGAAATTGAATTAACAGAACCAACAAAAGTCATACATCTTTTCAATTAATATCATATGTTAAACTTTGAATTCATTATATTTTAGTTCTTGATAGAGGCATTTAATCATGTTTCATTAGGTATTTAGCTCCACTAGGCTTAGGTGAGGCCCTGATGAAAATCAATGAAAAAGCTTAAATGTAAATGAAAACAGAATTTGGTCAAGAGTCTAGTAAATATAAGCCATGAAGTTTGAAACAATTAAAACATAGAATTGATACTTTGTTTAAAGCCTACTGTGTATGAAAACAAATGTCACAGAATGAAATAAAACCAATTTATTTACAGGAATGATCAAGAAGAATTGCCTTTTTGCATTCTATATTTTATAAGCCTGTTCTGCAAACAGGAGATGGAAAGCAATTTTATTTTCAAAACTGAAATATTATACACATTAACCTTTGAAGAAAGCTAAACCATTGATAATGTGATAATGGGGGAAAAAACACTGTATTTCATATGGATAACTAGCTACTTGTCCTGCATTTAGTATATTGTTCTGTTTTCTATCTTCAGTAGTTTCATATGATTCACTATGTATTTTTAATGAATGTATTTTGTCTTGTCTTTAATCTCCTAAACTCTGAAACAACTTTAGTGTGAAATCAGCATTTATCAATATCGATCTCTTTAAACTAAGAATTGTCTTCCTGCTTGCCCAGAAAATAAAAGACTAATAATTCACCTGCCAATTCATCCCTCAAGGTATTGCTAGCTAATATTGTCCGGCTTCTTTCAACAGCATCAGAGATGGTGAGTGATAGCAGCCACTGTTTTCTCTGCTTTGGGCAATTATCTTACTAGCCACATGAAAAGGTTCATAATCAAAGATTTGGAAAGTATTAAAGATTGTTTTATTTTGTTCACTTGGTGATTCTTTGATGATACTTTTAAATAATTTCAGCAATTTCTTTTTCTCAGATAATAAAAGCATAATATGTCATGCCTACTGAACCAAGCATCAGCCAACAGAGACAAAGTTTTACCCGAAAATGTACAGTCTGAGTGTGTGATACTGAGCAGCATCCCTTAAAGCATCACAGAAGATGAGATGTTGTCATGGATGGAGTGACGCACTTCACTCGTAAGAGAGAAGTAGCAGTATGTTTATTGATATAAAACAACGATTTAACAAAGTTTGATAGTAAATGCAACAGTGGTTTAACAAGATTTGATGGCAAGATTCACTTGATATTTACTGCATAGAGGACAGGGTCAGACCAAACTGTCAGGGACACTCTCCCATTGAGTCATGAGGTTCAGAAAGGACATCCTTGTGTTCTAAACTCCTTCTCAGAGGGCAGTTTAGGTGTGGCTGGATCCACTCCTAGTCCCAGATTTGATCAATGGTTTATGTCTAAAGGATTATATATGAGCAATCAATCCTGGATATCACTTAGCTAAGATTTTAGAGTTTAGCATGCTATTAATCACTTACCGAGAATCTGTTGCAGCAAGGATTTTCTCAACCTCGAGGAGTAACCTTGAGAGGTGTCCCTACTCAAGGGGAGATCCTGGCGTGCAGCCCGCTGCTGTGCAGAGAGCGCAATGGCCCCTGGGCTGTCCGCTATTTATGGAGTAAGATAATTGACTCATAGTCATATTCTCATAACTACTACAAGTGTTAGTTTCTTCCAGTTTTGGCTTGAGTCAGACATTGACCAGCATTGTGGTTAGGTGGGCACATTGTTCAAACTGGCCCTCGGCTATTGTCTTGCTGTCTGTCCACATGGGCCACTGTGCCTAGTGGGCCTCTGGCAGTCCTCTGGCATTTAAGTGTCACTGAAAGTCAAAAGGATCCACTCATTCAACCACTGATACCCAGCTGACTCTGCTGAGAAACAGAGACTAAAAGGTGTGATCCTCCACCTCCAGGAACTGTCACCTTTGCAGGTCCCCTTATGGGTGACTCTACGGTGGAAGGTGTTCAAAGTTTACCCTGAAGACAGCCCAGCTCATGTTTTCTCGAAGTGTGGAAGGAGGTAAACTTTAAGTCAATGCACCCTCCCTATCCTTTCCATGAGATGCTTAGCTTTTCATTTAACCCCATCCTTGCTGTCCACTCAAACCTCTAAGGCCATGTTGCTTCACATTCAAGAGCACAAAGAGAACACTTGTAAGGAATCCAAGCCTCTGGCCATGACTCTCCTAAGGGCAACAGTTGGACTGGCACTGGAAAGAAAACCCACAGCTGTGTGTGTAGATGCATATCTGAATTAAATATATCTCACATTAAAATCAATGCAGTTTTAAACTTCCTCTTAGCTCTGATAAGATGCAAACCCAAAGTTCTGATTGTTTTTGTTGATGACTAGAGGAAAAATAATTAATTTACAGTTCATTTGCTAAGCTGTCTCATAGCTCTGTGATCCCCATTGGTAGCCTCAGGCACACATTCCAAAGCCTTCAGCTGCCTTTCCCTTCACGGAGTCATTCTCTTTAGTAACTGCACTTACTTCTCTAATGACTGCAGATGGGCAGCCAAGCAGCAAGCAGATGTATCAGCACGTACAGATAAAGCATGTAAAATCACTCACAGGGTTGATTAGAGTATCTCCAACAATCATCTCCATGGTAGAAAAAGAAGTAAAATAAAAAAGTTGCACATCATTTTTTCTAGCTTTTGAAAGCCAAAAAACTACCAACACTTTCTGTATTTGCCCCTCTCTGCCCCTTGAACTAACAACCCACAAAGTGTTTTCTTCAGAGGAAATATTAAACGGATGTTTCAAGCGATGAGACAAGAAGTAGTGTGATGAGATCTAGTGTAGTGTCTTCACATCCAAACTTGACCTTAGATGCCTGGTGTCCTGTATTGGGTCTGGCTGAGATGGAGTTCATTCTCCCCACAGCAGCCCTCGTAGTGCTGTGCTCTGCACTGGTAGCTAGAAAGGTGTTGATAACGCACCAGTGTTGTGGCTACTGCTGAGCAGGGCTGGCACAGCATCAAGGCTGTCTCCCCAACATTTCTGCCTGCCCCCTCAATGGCAGGCTGGGGCTGGGCGGGATCTTGGGAGGGGACATAACCAGGACAGCTGACCTAAACTAACCAAACAGATATTCCATAACATATGACGTCAGCTCAGATGTAAAAGCTAAATAAAGGGAGACGGAATGGGGGCATTTTTGTCTTCTGGAGCAACCACTACACGTACTGAAGCCCTGCTTCCCAGGAAGTAGCCAGACATCGCCTGCTGATGGGAAGTAGAGAATAACATCATTTGTTTTTCTTTGCTTCTGTGCGCGACCTTTGCTTTCACTTTATTAAACTGTCCTTATCTTAACCCACGAACCTTTTGTTATATTTTCTTCCCCTACCCAGATGAGGAGGGGGAGTGATAGAGTGGCTTTGGTGGGCACCTGGCACCCAGCCAGGGTCAACCCACCACATGTCCCTAATCCAGGACCCTCAAATTGCACCCAGCAGTAAACATTTAGGGCTAAGAAAATGGTTATGTAGAAGTCAAAATTTAGACTCTAGGTTTGCAGAAGCTGCTGGATTAAATATTTAAATATGAGGAAAGAGCAAAAAATACTGTCATGGTTTAACCCCAGCCAGCAACTAAGCACCATGAAGCTGCTCACTCACTTCCTGCCCCCTCCCCCCCGCCCCCAAGTGGGATGGGGGAGAAAATCAGGAAAAGAAGTAAAACTTGTGGGTTGAGATAAGAACGGTTTAATGAACAGAAAAGAAGAAACTAATAATCATAATGATAACACTAATAAAGTGACAGCAGTAATGATAAAAGCATTGGAATATACAAATGATGCAAAATGCAATTGCTCACCACCCACCGATCAACGCCCACTTAGTCCCTGAGTGGCAATGCCCCCGCTGCTACTCCTCCAGTTTATATACTAGATGTGACATCACATGGTATAGAATACCCCGTTGGCCAGTTTGGGTCAGCTGCCCTGGCTGTGTCCCCTCCCAACTTCTTGTGCCCCTC
>JAVJGG010000029.1:35009458-35020006 GCA_035590195.1 Aviceda cuculoides | reverse complement strand
TCTCCCCTGTCCAGCTGAGGAGGGGGAGTGATAGAACGGCTTTGGTGGGCACCTGGCATCCAGCCAGGGTCAACCCACCACAATAGGCCACTCTTAGAGGTAATAGTTATTACATGATCACAGTGAATGACTGCAGTGGCCTTCAGTGTGGATGACCTGCTTTCCAAGTTTATGGTAAAATTTTAAACTATGTATACATAATGTATTTTTCTTCAAATAAACCAGATCTATGGACTAAGGATGGAAGAATTATTTTACAATTATTAGTTTGAACTTTAAGTTGTTAATTAGTAATTTTAGAATAAATAAATAAATGTTGAAATAGTATCTTTTTTTTTTTTTTTCCCCCAGCTGTAGCAGAAGTGAAACTTCGAGATGATCAATATACCCTTGACCACATGCATGCTTTTGGCATGTATAATTATCTCCACCTTGATTCCTGGTACCAGGATAATGTCTACTATGTTGATCAGTTTGGAAGGGTTATGAATCTGTCAGTGACTCTGGTAAGAATCAACTTTTTAAAAAAATTACTGAATTTGAAAAGACGGGGGGTAGGTAACATAGAAAATATGGCAAGTAGGATCTGAATGCAAAAACTGGGGGAAACTCTTGCCAGGAAGACAGGTAGATTAACAAAAATGCAGTTCACCAGGAAGGATGAAAGGATTTTAAGTGAGGTTTCCAACATCTTTTTGTTAATAGTATTACATTAGTATTGCGATAGTGTTGCATCTGCTTCCGTTCTGGGGAAGATAGATGTGGTGATAAGCTGAAGAAAAGAGTACACGCTTCTTTTCAAATTGCTGGCTGTTTCTCCCCATGTTAGTTAATGTTTGTCTGTTCGCTGATTTGAAAATTTGATTGCAGATATAAGAAGAGAAGGAAGCTGTATGCATTAGAAATGCAAGCCTTTATGGACTAATAGCTTAATCTGGGCATCACAAATTTGTGCATTTGTGTTGGCACTGGGGGACGCCCATGGAGATCCTAAGTGATAGTCACAGGGGAAATTGCAGAGATTTCCAAATCATAGGTAACTTTGACCACAAGCTTGCCTTACTTCTTCCCCAACAGGCAGAGGAGGACCCTTGGCGGAATGTAAGACTTTTATAAGCATAGACAGCAATCCGCTAACAAGCTGAGATTCTGCCTGTGTGTGTACTCGCAGCCTGGCATTTTAACATCATCCCTGGTATAAATATCACTCTTCAAATCCTGCAGATTCCTTCAGCTCTTTTACTAGGGATCTTCGTTAATGAATTCTCTATGGGCTTGTAAACATTTCTGCACCTCATTATTTGCCGCTTCTGGATAGAAGCCTGCTTAGAGCTTCATTAACAAAGATGATTATTGTGAACCATGACTATTATATTATTATTATGGAGGTAAAAAGATTGTGGTGGCCCTGGGCAAACTTGAAATAGAGTGTAAGCAAGCTAGGCCAAGTCTGAAAAACATGACAGTTCTCTGCTTTTATACTCATGTTCTTAAGGAGTCACATTTTCTGTTTCTTTTGAGCCATTTTGATGCATGGATGTGCTAGTTTCCATTACAAAGCTGTTCTTCATTCTGGAGGGGAAAAGACATGGCTCTATGGACATCGTGTTTCTGGTACATGCTTGTTCATTAAGGAATAAAAGACTGTGTGGAAAGGAAAATATCCATGGTCGTACTACCAAGGAATTTGACTTGTAATCCTGTGGGGCAAAAGAAAACATAAGGTGATGGCTGATTTTTTTTGAGAGAGCGTGGCTTACTCAGCGTAAGGTTCTGGGAGTGGAAATTACTAGGCTAAGGCTAAGCTGAGAAAAATCCTGAAATGGCAGTTTCTGTGTTTTTCAGGAAATACAGGTTTCCAGAGGATGGTAGGCTGAGAACTGAAGCTGTAAAATAGTTGCTTTACTTTTCATAGAACATAGAAGCAGTTGGAGCATTTGGCAGACTCTTGCTGAGACAGAAGAATCTTCTGGGACTTCTTACAAATCTTTTGAGATCATCTGGATTCCCAGTAGGAACATCTAAAAGAAAGAAGCTTGTCAGGGAAGGCCTTCTGTGAACGGTGGCTTGTCACAGTCTCATTTTTTGTGGTTTTTATCTTGTGGTTGGTTAACCTTGGCTGGCTGCCAGATGCCCACCCAGATGCTCTCTCATTCCCCCTCTTCAGATAAAAACAGGAAGATCACTTACCATCATGGGCAAAACAGACTCGACTTTGGGGAAGTTAATTTATTGCCAATTAAAACTAGAGTAGGATGATGAGAAACAAAGTCACTCAAAGCTCCTGCCAGGAGCTTGCTCCAGCATGGGTTTTCCATGTGCTGCAGCGTGGATATCTGCCCCACCGTGGTCCTCCATGGGCTGCAGGGGGACAACCTGCTTCCCCATGATCTTCTCCAAGGGCTGCAGGTGAACCTCTGCTCCGCACCGCCATCTTGGCTGACAGGCTCAGCTGTGCCCTGTGGTGGGTCCATTGGAGCCAGTTGGAAGCGGCTGTGTGCGGCCCGGGGCAGCCCCGGCCTCTCCTCACAGAGGCCGCCCCTCCAGATCCCCACTGCCAGGCCAACGCGGACACCCAAAACGTTCCTTCATTAGGGGGGCACTAAACTGTGTAAATTTCTTTCTTGGCAGATAAACTAGATAAAGGATTTTACAGCAGGCAGTAATTTGCATTTTTATGTGCAGTAAGTTGAAATAATAAATATTCTTCCCTAGGACTGGTGGGTCCATTGGAATCTTCAAGAAAATGGCACTTGGTTAATATCTTGTCACAAGTTGCAGTTCCACTGGACTGTGAAATAAATAGCTGCCATCTTGTGTCCTAATACACAATAAAGTGCTGTTTTGCAAAGGAAACATATTTGCATATGTATAAAAAGGAATGTGTATTCAGAAGCATCAACAAGGTATCTCATTACAAATGTGCCTGGCCATGTATTAGTCAAATGTATATTGCAAATAATATTGTTTTCAGCCAAGTATAGCTTACAAGTTAGCAATGGCCACAATTAAAATTAACATCAGTCTTCTTTAAAACAGAAGATGGAACAAGTTAACATGCTTATCTTAAATCCAAAGTGAAAGAACACATAGGCTTTTTAACACATAATTATTTCTGGTTCTGCTTCTTATTTCAGTTGCAACTTCGATTCTAACATGGTGGTGTGTTAGTTGTCCATAAATAATGAATTATCCCTGCAACTTAGGTGTTTAAAAAGATGTCATGTGTGAAGGCAAAAAGTATAGATAATACCTTGCCACTTGTTCAAAATCAAACATAATTGAAAAAGAAAAGTGGTCAACATGAACAGTTGATCTAAGTTGATGGATGAGTGTTCAGGTGGCTTTTTTTATACCAGGTTGAGAAAGTTGTTACCCCAACTTTGCTGGAAATACTATATAAGATCTTTAACATTTTCTGTTATAGCTATTGGACTCTTTCATTCAAAAAGCCAGCATAGATACTTTGTTTTAAAGACCCAATGGCTAGTGTACAGGATTACCAAGGTGTGGGTTTTTTTATTTTTCTGGAGTTTTTTGCATCTGACTTGACTTTTTTTAATTGCTTGATGTTTATAATACTGGAATATAGCTGAAAAATCTTCAACGTTTTCTCCTCCAGCAGTTAAATAATTGGACTTGTTTTCTTGACCTTCAGCTCTTCTTGCAAAGACAACTTTGTTGCTTTTTATATTCAAATAACGGAATTGAGAAATTGTGGCAACAGTAACTCTTCTCACACCAAATTAAAACCCTTAATGGTATCTATATTTTCATCTTTCTGAATTGCAGTAAGAATTAGCTGTGGAATGCTGTTTCTTTAAATTTTGGTTAACTTAAATTCAGAACAACTGTTAGTGGCACCAGAAACAATGTGGGAATTCTGTTTGAAATAAGTCAGAATAAGGAAGCAGATAAAGTGAAGAACATTGAAAACTTTTAGACTTCTGTATCAGGGTTTTAAATACTTGGCTCTGTTATTCAGAATGCTTGGTGTGGACATTTTTGCTAAGTTAGAGATGTGTCAAATGCCTAGGTATTTTGATTTTTCATAAAACCAAAGTTTTTTATTTGTTATGGCTACTTTGTGGAAATTGCCATATAAATTATAGCTTTTATTTTTTCCTTTTTCTTTTGGAATGTTTTGTCTTTTCTCATTCCCTGTCTTTTTCCCTGGAAAATTCATTCTTATTTTAAATCTCTTATGAAATATTGCTTGTTTGTACACTATGACAAACTGTGACTTTGGAACAATACAATTTCTTAATGCAAGTTAAACAATTTAAATCTTACAGGCCTGCCAAAGAACCTGAGTAAAATTTCACTACTTAACTACGTATGTGAAGACACACTTAATTAAATGGAATCTGGTGTGGGGGAGTCAGGAACAGCAAAGGGAATTTTTAAGCTTGCATTTTACATTTTGTCTCTTGTACCTGCACACTGGCTCCTTATCCTGAGCAACTAGAGCACACCCTGTCTTGGTCTGCCTGACTTTGCCTGTGGAGGAACAGTTTGCTCAGAATTTCTACACAGATTTGAAACCTAGGCTGTTTAAAAGGCTCAAAATCAGGGTTAGTGTCATAGGCAGGTGAGGCAGAGGAGCTGCTGAAAGGAAAGGGGTTGTAATAGTGAAGGCACCCAGGTGAAATCTGGAATATATGAACAGAATGATAGAGGTCAAAAGGAAGCAGAGGATGGTGTCAAGAAGTAGAGAAGTGGACAGAGCTAGAATTAAAGGCCAGTGGAAAAGATAAGAGAGAGACTTGGCAGTGAAAAATAGTAAAACAAATGTAAAGAAGCGAAGGGAGACGAAGAAGTGGGTCTGACTGAGAAGCTGCATCTAGTTTTTTCTTAAAGAAACTGTGTTGCTGCTATTTAAACCTAATCGCAGTGAGTAAACCTGACTTCTGTTAAAATGACTATAGCTGTTTTAGCCAGTTCTTGCTAGTATAATATATGACTATGGTATCTCAGCATCCCCTCGTGCTTCTGAAGTAGGGAGTTGCTATTAACCCCTGTTAACCAGCTGGTGAACAGAGAAACAGCAAGTCAAAAAGCAGATCTGACACAAGAGGGTTTCAAGGGCAGGTTTTGTTTCAGCTTCAAGTAAGTCCATCCTTTTCATGGTCAGAATGAGATTAGAGACTGTTCCAATAAATGCCGAAAGTTAAATTAGTGAACAGACAGGTTGTGAATAAGAGCATTTCCTTTCTCGCCTATTGAGAGGGAGGCTTTGTGATGTGTAATGAAGATTATTTTTCACTTTTTTCAGGAGATGCATTGAGTCTTGACATTCCTGCTCAGTGCTGATAAATCTGATGTGAGCTTTAGAAGATGAAATTGTTGATTTTTTTTTTTTTTTTTTTTAAATTACATCTGAAAATATTTGAAGCTTATTGTTAAGATTCACTTGAAGGCTGACAGAAGTGTAGTCTTCTGTAATATTACATAGTATAGCTCCATAAATCACTGTTAACAGGGATGATGATGCTTCTTTACATTGTAAGATGCATGGGATTTTTTTTATTTTATTTTTTTTTTTTACTAGGTGAAGTAGTCATTGCTAGTTAAAATGGAATGCTTTTATTGTAGAAAACACTGCCCCTCAGTGAAACCTTAAAATTAAGTTAAAGATGGGGAAGCCCAAACTCTTTTTATCTAGTGTTTGTGGGATTTTTGTTTTGTTTGGGTTGTGGCTTTGTTTTGTTTTGTTGTTCTTGTTTTTTTTTTTAGTTTTTTGATTCTCCTCTCCTGAATGTGTTATAAATTAGTGGAGTAGTTCAAGGGGCATAGTGATGCAACTGCATCTACAAAATGACCCTGAATGCTTCCAATAATTAAAAATCAAATTTGCATATTTTCCATTGCATGTTTCATAATAGCCCTTGTGACTTTTTTTGTAGTACACAGTAATCTCTGATACGAATTCAAGTAGGCAAGCAGGCTATCTGTTTGTCATCTGGTCTTTTTTGCTGTTGCTTATTAAAATGGTACTTACCCAAATCCAATTTCTCTTGCTTACCTTTGAACATGTTTTAAATGCACATCTGATTTTAATAACATCTGGAAAATATGAAGGATTTGAAATCCCCTCAAATACAGGACTCTCAACAAATGAGGCCACGGCATACTTTGCATGCACAAATGTGCTCTTTCTATATTGCATACACATGCACAAGTGCAAAGAACTTTTTAAAAGATGGTGCTTTGTATGTATGTTTTCGACTGCCTTACTTCATAGAGCAGAATGAGTTTCTTTTAGTAGAAGTATACGTGTATATAGATGATTACACACACCCCCCCGCCCCCTCCAAGCTATCGATTGCTTGAGTGAAAATAGAGGGACAGGAGATGCTTACAAAATATTATAATTTGTGGCTGAAATTTCAGGGCTTATAATGAGATGCTGGTTCAATCTGATACTTTTTCACTGCTATTTCTTAATATCATGCCCACCCTTACTATAGTAAGAGAGTATGTGTGGCATACATACACAGAGACCCAGATAGCCTGGAAGAGTGGGGCAGCAAGAACATTGTGAAGATAAACAGACAAGTGCAAGGTCCTGCACCTGGGGAGGAATACCCAAGGAGCCCAGTATAGGCTAGGATCTGTGGCACAGAATAAATACTTGTTTCCTCCCACCCCCTAGGTTTTCAATACAAAAATATGCTTCTGTTTGTACTTCCTTTTACTTACTTGTAAATATCTTCAAAACTATTCCTGTAATGTTTTTCTTTCAAATTGTTTTTAAAATTATATTTCTACTTAAATATATTTTCATTTTAGTGACACTAATGCTGATTTCTAGTAACAAGGGAAGAAATTCCTTATTGTTAAGCAGAGTTTTCTGATTTGTGGAGTTTCTAAAATAATTGTAGATCAACTGACTGGAAATGAGCCTCATGAAATAAAACAAAATAGTTTAATTGGCTCTATGACCATTAGTTATGTTCTCACCACAGTCTATTTGTTGTTGGATTAAGAAGATATATTGGGTTTAAAAAGGGAAATGTTGATCAGTAAAGGCCAATCAGGCACCTTTTTTTCCAGAGATGACTGTTTGTTTGTTCAAATATATGTAGGTACACTAGTCTGCAAAATATTTTTGAAACTTGTATCTAATTTTGTTTCATTTATGTTTTTTTATATATATATATATATACACACACATGTATATGTATATATAAAAACCTGTCTGTGAGATGAGGGGAAAGGACCATAACTTTATGAAAGTTGTTGGTTTAAGATACAGAACAGGAACAACAGGAATTGGTTTTGTTTGTTATCACTGGAAGAGCTTTTTGGAGACCTCAGATCAGATCCTGAAGTCTGTGAATCAGTATAAGGGGCAAGGTGGTAAATATTTTTTTTCTTTTTTTTTAAGTTATATCATTAGTGTTCACTGTTTGTTTTAGAATCATAGAACAGCCCAGGTTGGAAGGGACCTCAAAAGTTCATATGGTCCAACCTTTCATGGCAAAAGGAGCCTAGATGAGATTATCTAGCACCCTGTCTGGTTGTGTTTTGAAAATCTCCAGTGATGGGGGCTCTGCCATGTCCCTGGGGAGGTTGTTCCAGTCATTGGTTGTTCTCACAGTAAAAAACTTCTCTTACGTTGAGATGAAAGCTCGACTCCTGGTGCAACTTTTACCCATTGCCCCTTGTCTTTATGTGACTTCTTGTGAAGACAGAGCCTCCGTCCTCTTTGCAGCTGCCCTTTAAGTACTGGAACACTGTGATGAGGTCCTGCCAGAGCCTTCTTCAGGGTGACAAGACCTAACTCCTTCAGTCTTCCCCCATAGGCCACATTCTCCAGCCCTTTGATCATCTTCACAGCCTTCCTTTGGACCTTTTCCAGTCTGCCCATGTCTTTTTTGCAGTTCTGGGGACCAGAACTGGACACAGTACTCCAGGTGTGGCCTGACAAGGGCTAAGTAGAGTGGGATGATCACGTCTCTATCTCTGCTAGTAATGTTCCTGCAGATGCAGCCCAGGATCCAATTTGCCTTTGTTGCTGCGGCCTAGCACTGCTGACTCATGTTCAGCTTGTTATCCACCAGGTCCTATTTCAGCAAGGCGGCTCCCCAGCCACACAGATCCTAGCCTGTACTGGGCTCCTTGGGTATTCCTCCCCAGGTGCAGGACCTTGCACTTGTCTGTTTATCTTCACAATGTTCTTGCTGTCCCACTCTTCCAGGCTATCTGGGTCTTTTTTTGCAGGATGGCTCTCCTTTATGACATGTCTGCCTCATCACCTAGTTTAGTGTCATCAGCAAATGTGGTGAGGGTGCTTTCAATCCCATCATCCTGGTAATTTATGAAGATGTTGAACAATGTGGGGCCTGGTATCAATCCCTGGAGGACTCCACTTGTGACAGACTGTCAGCCTGTTTTATTTAGCAGCTACTTGGTTCAGTTGAAAAACTTGAAACAGTTAAATTCTATTTCAGTTATTTGAAAGATTATAGAGATGTGACTGTGATGTTGCTGAATCTCCAGTCTGCATCTTATATTTTTCTGTAAGAATATTTTGTTTGTGCTCTTAGTGCTGCAGCCTGATCTACTTAGCAAGTAGCTGATCGAGCTGTATTGCTGATAAAGCATGTCCTGACTGTTTTTTAAACTGTGATGCCAAGTTCTTTTCAAATCATAAAGATCCGCTCAGGTTTGGTTTTTTTTTTGAACAAGTCTCTTGGATATTCAGAGATTACTTCAACTTACAAAAGAGGAGGTAAATCATAGTCCTAAGCAGGCAGTGGTGTTGCTGGCATTTTGCAAGCCAAATAACGAGCAGAGAGTTTCAAAGCCTTGTTCGGCAAAGAAAGGGCTGTATGTGAGAGTGAATGCACAAGATAAAGAATAATCCCTAAAAGATACCCTGGAAGACATGCCTTTGTATGTAATGACAACAGCTGGAAATCCAAATTACAGCATGAAAGCAGTTTCTTCTGTTAGAATTGGCAGGAAGTGAAGAAGGCAACACAGAACTAAAGCAGGATTTCTTAGAACAATTACTGGAAATATAGATGAAATTGGTAATCTAACATTCATTTTGCACTATTATCCAATCCAGCAGGAAATACTGGATTTTATTTATTTTTTTTTAATTTAATGATATGTATTGGTTTTTAAAAGCCTATATGTCTTTATTGTTCACTGGAGAATTATATCATGTGTGTACTTTGTTCACTACAGTGTCTCTGTTTAGTCATGCTCAAAAACTATCCATGCTTGTAGTTTGGCTTAAAAAGTAAGATTGCAGTGTGCCACTGATACAGTATGCTAAATAAATTTTTCCTAATGTGTAGTATAATCATAATGTGATGGAAAAGTTATTTCCAAATATGATATGAATTAGTACAGCTTTTCTTTGCTAGCTAATCACAATTGTTACTTCTCTAACTTACTCAACAAAGTAACTGCTCTAGGAAAGCTGAGAAATGATAGATCAGCTTGAATATGCCAGTTGTGTAAGAGAATAGGCTAAAATTCTTTTTAATTTAGAAATGAGTTTTTATCAACTAGTTTGAGTACAATTCTGTGGCTGTCATTTCTTTTAAAGCCTCCACATTTTTACTGGCACTAGAATTATTTGAGGTAAGTGATTAACTGTTTGGGAATGCTAGGGGAAAAGAAGTGAAAAGCCTTTTTTTAATGCAAAATGTAATTAGTGCTGTAAAATGGAAGGAAAAAAGATGAGTGCTGGAATATCAATTATGGAACACTCATCTTTTAAGTAAACAGAAACCAATTCAATGATGAAGTTCCACCACCACCTCCCCATATGTGGGAATGATGCTTGCTACCCACTTTTTTCCAAATATGATCAGCTGTACAAAGGAACTGGTGAATTGCTACTCAGATTTGTTATTCTTGTCTGTAATACTTTATGAAGTATTTATCAAATTCAGTAAGTCTTAGTGTGTGACTGTTTGCTTCTAGGATACTGCTCTACAAAAGCCAAGAGAAGTTTTCAGGTTACCTACAGACTTGACAGCTTATGATAATCGCCTTTGTGCCTCAATACACTTCTCATCTTCCACATGGGTTACCCTTTCTGATGGTACAGGAAGGCTGTATTTAATTAAATCAGGCAAGCGTGGAAACAGTGCATCTGAAAAGTGGGAGGTAAGTCTTGCAATAATTTAAGGATTGTGCATCTACCAAATAATTCTTATTTTTGCATTTCTTATGAGAATTGCATGTATGTAATGTTGTGAAGAATTAAGCTTTAAATCATAACTCTGTATCACTGATACAGGGTTGTGTTCAAGTATAAAAATCATTGAGTTTAATACTAATGACTAAATTATTTCTTTATGCACAAAACATCTAAAATTCCAGTATTTGAAAGGGAACAGCCTTTTGACTGAAGAAGAATCTGTCTGAATGTTTCTAAATAGGTGGCTAAGTGCTTGTCTAGCTGAACTTTTTTGAAAAAACATTCCCCCTTTCCCTTCCCTATTCATGTGTCAGTCTAGGATTTTTTTCCTCCCATCTTTTGTTGTTTGCTATATCAACTGGGCCATGGAATAATATATA
>JAVJGG010000029.1:34986183-34999496 GCA_035590195.1 Aviceda cuculoides | reverse complement strand
CCAAAATTAAGATTGATTAGCCTGAATTTGCCCTGTTGTTTGTGTTAATAATTTCTCTTCTATTGTGGCTTTCCACAAACAGAAGCTTTTTTTGGTAATAATGTAACAGAAATTCTTCATGTTTGACTTACAAATTCCTTATTATATTTTCCTAATCCGTTGTACATTATGTATGTGATATAAAATTAATCTGTGAACTTAACATGCTGTAGACCTCAAATAGAAATGTTCATAGTTTTATTTGAGAAGTAAATTTTATTTGTCTCTTTCTGAAACAAAAACATGAAAAAATGGAGAGGGGAAAAAAAAGGAATTCAGAGTTCCCTAAACTATAGCCAAATTTACTTTTTTTTAATTTCAAAACCTGTTTGTCCTAGAATTTTAGTTCTTTGGTAGAGAATTGCAACTTAATTTTGGACATCTAATTTTGCTTTCTACTTTTTATTGTTAGTAGAGCCTCTGAAGGGCCCTTCAGAGCCCTAAACTGATCTCAGTGACAAGACATGTTCAACTGTTGTTTTAGGGTTTATTGTGGATGCAAATTGTCTACAACGTTTGCATGAATAAAAATGCTTCATATCTGGGAGATGGCATAAGTGTTCAGATTTACTTCCACATGTGTTTCTGCGCATGTAAAAGGGAGTGTGAAATCCCTGTATATTTGCAAATGTACCCTTCTGAGTTTTTTCTGTTTGAGACTTGAAGCTAAAAGCTGTGTTATAAGCCACATTCTTTGTTGCAGTTAGCAGGTGCAGTGAATGCTTATATGCACCATTTTGTCCTGCCTTGTAGGACATGAACTGAGAGAGCTGTTGAATGCTTAAATACTGCTAACCATACTCCTCTTGATCTTTCCACTTACAGGTGGGATTGAAAGTCTTTGCTTATCTTTTGCAGTTGTACTTCCCCTTGTGCTACCTGTCAGAATAGCTAGAACTGAAGCACCATCTAAATGGTTCGAAGTAAGACTGAAGTTGTGATGAATGAAATGCAGTATGTGCATTATGAAAAACAAGTAGTTGATCTACACTTTAATGATGTTGTTGTTCTTTGTACCCAAACCCATATTACCTGTAGAAGTACCTTGGAATTTTTAGAGCTTTTCTTGTCAATTGCACTTGTGGGTTTCTGTCTGCCTGAGGGAGGTGGGTCTGAAGGTCTGGAACAGACTAAAGGTTTTCTGCTATAAGAGCTTTGTGATCATACTTCGGAGCTTTGAAAAGTTCATACATTTTACAGTCTAATTCGGCACATTGTTTATTTAATCTAGGGCTATGTTTCATTATTTAGAAGTCTCATATTAGTCTCTTATATGTTCCAGTAGGGATTTGTGTGTAAGTCCACAGCTATCCAGGTACTGATATGTGTAGTCTTATTACAAGACAGAGTTGTCCAGGTTCTTCAAGTTTTCTCTTTGTAATATCTGTGAAACTAGGCACACAAATATTTCTTCACTACAGGTAAAGTATTCTAACCAGTGCTGGCTGTCTATACATTTGGTAGTTATTGTAGCCTTAGCTAATATCACAGCTGTTATCATTAATGCATAATCACAAAAGGAGTTCAGAGTAGTAGAAGTGTCCATACTTAAACAAGAATGAACTTAAATCAGTTGTTTTTCAGTGTCTGTTACAGTATTAAATTTGTGAGCTTTCTTTTTTTTAATTTATTTTTTTTTTCCTTAAACTTGTTAGAGGCCATATTTGCAGTAGTGGGCTACAGGATGAAGTTAATCTTTTTTTAACTGGCTACCTTTGGTACTCCTTTTAAGATATAGAAGATATTTGTGCTGGTTTGTTCACTTCAACCAAAATAAGACTGTTAGCTGCAGCTGTTAGGTGTTGCTCTGTCAGAGTCCAATGTTCTCTGACCAGGTTCTTTTAGATATCTGACGCATGGAGGGTGTAATGATCAAATTTACTTATTTGAAGACAGTTGATATTACACGGGATTTCTGATTTAGCAGAGTACTACAAAATACATAGAAAACTTGATACAAATGTAAGTTACGGTTAGCAAAATACAGAAAGTGCAATACATGGTTTAGTCACAATACCAATGTGATTCCTGTTACCAGTCTGTATAATATGCACACCATCACAGTGCTGGGCATCCCTACTTGCTGGGAAGAAGTACGTGGGTTGAAGCCAACTCCAACCCATTGCTCTCTTTCAAATTCTTTTATTAGTCGTATAGTTTTTATACTCTGCCTGGGCTGAGCCACGTATTCACTCCCACCCTGCTGGTCTGGCTAACTCAGGGAGATCCTCATGCTCTTCTGATGCACTCGGGGAGAAACATTTATACCACCTGCTGATCCAGTCAACTGTTGATAGCTGTTTATCCAAAACAAAGGCCACCCTTTGCATTGAGATAAGGTCAGCTTCTTTGCATTATTCCCTGAGCTTCATGGGCACATCCCCTTGCCCATCTCCACCAGCAATCTTCCCTTGTAGGGCTTTGTTCAGTGAGCCATGTTCCACGCCTAGAGGTTTAGTCTGTCACAACGCTGGTTGCAGACTGGAAGCACCTTGTGTTGATCATTCTGTAAATGCAGAACCATAGGCTAAGTCCTCAAACAAAGAAATTATTTAAACGTAAGATAAAGTGCGGTGAGAAAGGATACAGGCTGATGGGAGAAGGGGAATGCAAGGAAATGAGTAAGTAAAACTATGTTTCAGGTCTCATTGTTCAGATATGGTACCTGATGGAATGTGTCTTGGATCTTCCAACAAGTGTAAGAAAAGCAACAAGATCCGTCAGTATATAATATGTATTTGGACATTTAGTGCTTTTGCTCTGTTTTAGGATAAAGTAGTGAGCCACAATTTCTTGAAACAAGCAGGTTTGGTTAAATGGTTGCTTAAAGAGTAATTTCCCTATATGGAGTCATCATGTGAAAAAAGTGTAAGAAGAAAGTAGTTGTTTCTGTGGAAATAGAGGTATTTCCTTTAAGATAAAAATTATTTTTTCTCACTGGGAGAGTTTTACAAATACTCTGTGATAAAGGACATATATTTAGCAAAATATAAACTTGCCTGTATCACTAAGTGTATTTGTCTTTTATCCAAATCAAAACCAAATCCAAAACATAGCATCACATGAGCTGCTATGAAAAAAATTAACTCTATCCCAGCCAAAGCCAGTACATGAGTGCAACAAAAATACTTAAATCTATTTACTATTTTCAAGGATTGGGAATTTCTTGGGTTAAGAAAAACTCTGCCTTAAAGTTCCTAATGTATCAATGGCAACAGTATACCTCCTGGACATGGGGCAGAGGTGGGGGGAATGCATTAGTTGTGTCCATTTCCAAGGCATTTTGAAATGTCTTTTATTGTTCTCTGCTTGGCCTCTTATTTTTCTAATACCAATCATTAATATCCAATATAGTTTTACTTTGAAGCACTATGGCCTCTGAAAAATATAGAGATAAATACCAGATAACAGTATTTGCTACTTGCATTACAGTCCCTTTTGCATTTCTATAAACTAAACTTGGCACTCAAAAGTTTTTTGTTATTTAGTTATTGACTCTTTTACTTTTTGAGCTTTCTTTGATTAACAGTCACCAAATACTTTCTCTGAGCAATAATGTGCAGGTGTTAAAAGACATTCCCCAAAATCTAGTAGTATAGAAGCGGTTCTTGCTGTGCATCTGGCAATAAAATATAATTGTGCTGTAGTTAGTGATTTCTTCTGAAGAAAAATTACCCCTTGGACCATGCATATTTCTTGGAAATCTGGTTTTTGGCTCCAGCAATTCAAGAGTTGAATTCCAGTGGTATAACTTTGTAGAAGAATCTCACAGTCTGTCTTACCTTTGGGGTTTTTTTCCCCCTTTTTTCTGTAGATTTATTACTGCTTCTACAGTTTAGTTATTCCGAATGCAATATGTTGTAATAAAGGTAATCATGCAATAGGAAAATTGTGCTTAATTTTTTACCAGGTAGAGCCTTAGAGCAAGGCATGTGGTTTTATTGATCCCCTTCACTTTTTGGTATCTAATACCTGTTTTATGAAAGTGTATGCACGTTATTTTTCTGTCTCAGAGTCCCAGTTCAAGAAGTTATTTCTGCATATGTGAAGCTTACTGATATGAAACAAACCCTCTAACTTTTTGTGTAGTTCAGATCTGTCCTTGCATCTCCATCAGGCATTTTTGGTCCACAGAGTTTCTTGCAGAGTTTCTTCTGCAGAGTTTCCAATTTAGTTTCCTCTGAGAGCTTTTGAGATGCACAAAGTTTGATCCTATAAACCTGAACCAGCATGCAGTAAGTGGGGAGAATACAGATTCATTTCAATGGCCCAGTAAAGTTCCCAACCATAATGTTACGGAAAATATGGCTATCTAAGGAGGAATTTTGAGAAGACTCAGTGAAAAATAGACTTCATATTAACCATAGCTTTCTGACACCATGAAGTCTGAATTTCAAGTAGAAAAAAAAGAAAAAAAAATAAAAGTCATTACAGTTTCAAATTACAACTTGTAAATATATACATTTTTGCTACCATTCCCCAAGTGTGGAAATTGGGGAGCAGAGTGTTATATGTTTGAAATACTGTATCTTATGATAGTTTTGCATATTGCTTTTTATGTAATACATATAACAGTAGTTATTCTTGCCATTATAATAGTGTAAAATACAAAGTGAAAAAATATATGGTAGAGATAATACTGACTTCTGGGTGCTTGGACAAACTTGATGCCAATGTTTTTCATTAATGCACTGTGTGAACTTCTATGTGAAGTATACAGGTATATATACCTCATGAGATTTGGTTATAATAAGAAAACTAGCATGACGTTTTCTGCAAGACATTCCCACTTACAATTTTTTTTCAATTTCTTTTGATAGTACTATGGTTTAGTTTTAGGTTGTCATGCGAGGAGCATGGAGTTGGACTCAATGGTCCTTATGGGTCCCTTCCAACTTGAGATATTCTGTGATTCTATGATTTTTCTTTAGTTTCCCTCATCAAAAATCTTGGCTTTTTCCCAAAATTTTAACTGTAAAACATAGTTACTCTCCAAAAGAATTAAATAGAGGGACTAATATTTGTATATAGATTATACTATTACTATATACTAATGTGCCTTTTCAGTTGTTATTAGATATCATAATGAAAAATAACTCAGCTGAGTAACGCAATTTTTTTATTGCTCAATCAAGTGAGTAATATGG
The DNA here is from genome assembly GCA_035590195.1 of Aviceda cuculoides. Classification (NCBI taxonomy): domain Eukaryota; kingdom Metazoa; phylum Chordata; class Aves; order Accipitriformes; family Accipitridae; genus Aviceda; species Aviceda cuculoides. The sequence continues at coordinate 34,994,310 of JAVJGG010000029.1, read as the reverse complement.
CGTGAATCTCAAGCTTCTCTTTTAATGGGAAATAGTAATTGCATGTTTCAATGTAATAAGTTGCACTCAGTTCTTTATGTTGATAGTGCAGTACCACTTTAAATCTATTGATTAAAATTCTAAAACTTGCTCCAAATATGCTCTGTAAAAAATATGCTATTTCAATACCAACGTAATTGCTTTGGAAACTGATTCAGAGTTCACCAAGTAGTTATTGCTATGATGCAGTAGTTAGAAGGTTTTCCTGTTCTGTCAGGTAAAAGACTATCATTGTAGACCCTATAAATGTATCTAAAAAGTGAATATAATAAAACTAGCTCTCATTTTACCATTATATCCATGTCTTGGTCTAACACAGTAATGAAATGAAGTTGCTGTTTTGGTGCCTCAGGCTAAGTCTCTCGTCTTCTGTTTAGTTAGTTAGTTATTCCTAATGGTTATATCAGTTTCTCTTCAGTTTGTTTGGGTTTGGTTTTTTTTTTACAGGTTACCGAAATCGTATCTCTTCTGAGGTATGATTTTAGATAAATGGTGTAGATAATTAAAGTTAGAGTATTTCTGAGGTCTATAAAATACATGTATTTTTGTCCTAGATGTTATATAAAGGTAGTGTACACTTAAGTAGCCCTATTATGTACTTTTTAGGTTTCAAATAAACCTCTGTAGTAAAATTCTGTCACTCCTTGAATAGGTTTCTTTACAGGTGATCTCCTATGGTATTTAAAATATTTTAGAAAGACTGCTTCACGGGAAACTGTATTTACATTGAAAACTCTTAGGACACCTACATGAATGAATACTTTCTCTGTGTTCTTAGGCTTTTAAAAATCACATGTCCTTGGTCTCTTTTTCTTCAGAACACTTTCTGTTAGATAGTTTATTTTATAAATGGAATGCTAATGGTTTCTGTTAATGTGATTTTCATTATTGATTCAGTTTGGAGAGAAGTGCTCAAATCTACATTTAGAGCTTTTTGACTAATCTGAGAAATGGATGCAGTATTTTCATGTATTACTCTGTCTTCTATTTGCATTTTAGTTTGGAAATTTCTCTAATTAAGAAAAATGAGGGACCCCGGTGGCCAGAGCTAATAGTTGGTGACACAAGAGGGGAATTCATTATGGACTCTTCCCAGTGCTCTGAAATAACTGAAAGCCTAATGCATCTTACCTCTGAAGTAATGGTAAGGAGTTGAAAATAAAACATTTAAAATCCTTGCACATTTGCATGTTGTCTTTTCTTTTTCTTTAATTTCTAAAATACCCTAATTTGCACTTCATTGACATAGCTCATCAGTTCATTTACTATTCAGAATCCTAACTCTACATTCATTTTTAACTGAAACTGTTAACAAACTAATGGCACTAGAGTTCTGAATATACTTTGAACAGTAATATCATCTTCATGGGGGACTGAATTTAGCTTACATGGTAGTGTCTGTGCACCAAAACAGAAGTCTGATTTTAATATTGAAAATAAATTTTGTTCCCACCACTTACAATGTGGCAGTTTGTTTTAAAGCAGTTGATTTTAAGTAATTTTGAAGGATGTCTGTTTCTTGTTCATCAACAGGTTAGCAACACCTTTATACTGTCTTCCTAGAGATACTGTACTTGATTTATAGACTGTGAGTGTAAATGACATTTTCAAAAGGAAAATTTAGGAAGCATAAGCATGACTCATGAACTTTCTGGCATTATTGTTATACAAGGAGTCTACTTAAGACAAAATAAAATGTATTTTTTAACTGCTGTTTGCTTGATACTTCCCCTTTTGGTTTAATTAGAAAATGGCATCTCATCTAAAACTTGGAAGTGTGGCTCCCTGTGGGTTTTGATATATTAGCTTTGGATTATTACTTTTTTTAATAAGGCTGAAAAGTGTTACTAAAATAAATTCTGTTTAGTGCTGTAAATTGATTTACCTCCTCTCTCCCTTGTTATTTGTGGGCAAGCTATTGTAGTACATCTTTTGACCATAAATTTATTGGGAACTTCAAATTTCTTTTCTTTTATAACTCATAGTGAGCTTAAAGTGATGATTTTTTTTTTTTTTTGGTCACAACTTTTCAGCTTGTGTGCAATAATGAAATAGCGATGATATAAAAAGAAGAATCTTTCCTTAGGTAACTTCATTTAAATAAATGCTATGTATTTTGTCATACTGTAACTTTAGCTACGTATGTCTAATAAAGGCATGGATTCTTTTTGATCATCTCAGTTGCTTATAGTGATGTTTACCTGGAAGGGTTTTTTTAAAAGCCACCTGATGAAACAGTAAACCAAAGGCCATCAAGAACACTTGACAAAGCGGAGGTGAACCCCGTAGTCTAGCCTCTAAAGAGGCAGATGTCCTGTGCACTAGCCTGCAGTATATGACACTTAACTATCCTGGATTCTGTAATTTAAGGATGTTTCTTTGTTATCTCTTCATGTTTGTTTTCTTTGAACTTAAATTGTCTTAACAATTAAAAAAAGTGTGCTTATCTGCTTCACTTTGTGGACTGAACCAAAATAAAAGTTCATAATAATCAGCTAAAATGAATGAAGAAATGAACAGAGGAACTCAAGAACTCCTCCCTGTCAGATTGAGTCGGTGCCCTGTCTAATCTTTCCTTACACATTCGTTTGGCCTCAGCTTTCAGCTTATATTAGTTGTCAAGATAGTGTCTTTTTTGTGCAAGAAGTAACATTATTTCATACTTAACGAGGAAGTGTATATTTTTGCCTTTTGTTAAATGAAGGTCCCCTTCTTTTATCACTAAATTAGTTCTTTAAATATATCATAAAGGTAACATGGCTTGGTTGTTTTGCACATTATCCAAGGAAAACGTCATTAGCAGAAGTAAGCTATTTCTGTATCCAGTAGTGTTATATCTTGCTCTTGAATTAGTAGTAAAAGTGACTGTTTTTCATTTCTTTGACATGATGTGAAAAAATACATGTCCTTTTTTCTTGTTTTGAGTGCATATTTTTCAATGCACAACAACGTTATTACTTTTTAAATAATTATAAGCAAAGATAAAGGAGCCATGTATTTAGAGCTGCTTACAAAATTAATTAATCCATTTTTTTAATAGCATTTCCGATGGCAATCTGAAAGAAGCTTAAACTGATGTAAGTTTACGAAATCTGCGTAGGTTTTCAGGATTGTATACTTTTGCTACTTACAGAAGGGAATTTATTGTCCATGTTGTAGTGGCTTATATACCTTTTCTTAAACTGAAGTGGATTTTGTTGTACCTACCACTCATGCTATCCTCCACAACAGAAACAGTTCTATTCATTTTGAATAAGCACATAATAGCTTGATCTTTAAGTATGTAATGGTATACAAATGATTCTTCCTGTTCTGTTGAACTTTTTTTTGTTATGAAAAATGATTTGTGTGTGTGTATATATATGTATATATTCAGTAGCTTGGATTTTCAGTGTAGTTTATTGACTTTTATTTCAGAATCCAAACCCTGAAAAGGAAAACCCACCTTGTAATGCTCAAGAATTAGAAGAATGTGATGCTTTTCTTGAAGATAGTGCAAGCTTGTGCAGATTTGATGGTGATACGTTGAAAGTCACTCATGTAGTAAGTGCTACAAATTGTTACAGAAATATCGTAAAACTTTTTTTGTGATATGCAAGTTGAATCCTATTATCAGAATAAAAATCTGTGCAAACTCTTGAAACCACATAAATTTCTTCCATAATGTAAAATCACAGTAGCAACAGAAATTATCAAACAATATATGTTCTTCACTGTCATTTTAATGTAAAAACAAGGCTCCTTTTATTCTGATTTAGAAAATATGTGTACTTTCACAAGTGAGCCATTTGAAAAAGCAAAGTTATGTCAGAATAATTATAAGAAAGCGGTCTTTTTCAGTGGCATAAAATTCTAGATTCCTTCGCTTGCATTTTTCTCAGTAACTTTTCAGATAGACTGTAGAAAGTTGACCCTTTTTACTAAGGAGCTGGAGCATAGATCACTTTATGATACTTGTTTGTCAATCACACTGGAAATAACATTGTAAGCAAAATGCTTTGATAAGGGGCTTGATCTGGGTTGTAAGCAACCTTGACTAACGATAAGTTAGTACTTGATCTGGTCCATTGGCTAAAGCGGGAAACAATTATGTGAAAGTGTCACGGATTAAGTTGTCGTCTTGAGGTTTGGGTTTTTTTCCAAGATGTCTCTACTAAGCTTGTAATAAACATTGACATTGCACTTCATCACTACCTTGTGTCACACAGAGTACATATAGGATAACCTGTTTTGTACAGAAAATGTCATAGTTACAGGATAAGATTTTGAATCAGTTCATAATTTCTCATTTCCCCAAAAAAGCTCTAGAAATCTTCTTCAGTCTGTGTCTTACAGATCTTGGTTTGTTCTTACTTTAAAAAAAAAAACAAACCAACTATATCTTTTTTCCTTTGACAGTACAGTAACATATGTATTTGTCTGTGTATGTGTGTCTGTATATAAGAGTATATATATGCCTGTACATGCATCTGTGCTGCCAAAAAAAAAAAGATTAATTTTAAAGGCTAGCATGCTCCACCAAGAAAGTAGTCTGTTCTGTGGATACAGCGTAATAGGTAACATTTGTCAGATCTGTATTTGGTAGGAGGACATTTCAAAGCGACTCATTTCAAATGGATTTTGGCTGTTCAGTGATGCATGGTAAGGGAACAAGAGACAGTGGGCATAAGTAGAAACAAGAGGTTCAAACTGGGTGGAAGGAAAAACTTTTATGCCATGACTGTAGCATGGATCGGGTTGCCTAGTGAGGTTGTGCAGCCTCTGTCCTTGAGGTTTTCAAGACCAGACTGGATAAAGTTCTGAATGACTTAGCTTAAACTACTGCTTCTTGCCCCAAAGGGTCAGAAGTTTGTGCCCCAGAGACATTTCACAGACCAGGAGGAGCATGGTATCATGGGATAAGAAAGGCAGATCTGATGTATACTGCTTTCTAGCAGACAGCAAGACATTGTGGAGCAAGTTTGAACTCCAGGGTGGTTGCGAAGAGCTCTTAAAAATGGGTGGCATAAAGATAATACAAAGGCTAATGTGTTTAATGCATTATGGTCAAAGGACAGTGAACTGTGGGTAGGAAATTTTCTTGCATGTATAACCTGCTCTAGCAAACCCTGCTTTGAGCAGGGAGGATTGCACTAGAATATCTCCAGAAGTCCTTTCCAATCTCAACTATATGTGATCTTGTGTTTTTGCTCTTTGTTGGAGACATAGGAACATGAGTATTTCAGTAGATTTTTTCACCATACAGGGATATATTTTCACTTTGATTTAGTTCTTCTTTCAAATTGTTTGGGTTTTTTGTTAGCAATTCAGGGGCCTATTCCTTCAGAAATGTAGCCGATACAGCTTTTCACCTTTGTAGTAAACCCTCATCAGTAGTATACAGTTGTATATGTCTCTTTGCTCTTAAGTTGGAATGAACTTTGTGAAACAAATTTAGAGAATTTAAGACCATGAAATATTTATATAGGAACATTTCCCACCTTGAGTTATAATTTAAGGATAGAAACATAGGTGATGTCATGATATCTGTTCTGTAAAGAGACTTGTTTCTATTTTTTTGACACTTTCTAGTGCATTTCAGTGGCAATAATCCAGCTGAAATGGGTGTGGCAAAACTACGTTTGTCTCCTCTAGCTCAAATGCAGTTATTCATTTTCTCCTATAGAGGAATATTTGCTTTAGTAATATCAATTCTTTAAGTTAGGTTAATGGTGGCCTAAACTCCAGTGTGTTGTGTTTCCAAGCCATCAGAAATTAGAGATGCATGATGGACCTTTTTTGCTGGGGAGGGGAGGGGCTTTGTCAGGTGAAAAGTATGGGCTGCCTAAAAACACTACCTTGTTTTTGGAACTGCTTGCAGTAGCATCTACAACATAAAGTTTGCCTTCTGTGTTACGTAGATTAATATGTATACTACCATATGCTTGAGTTCTGTATTATGCATCCTATTAAAACCAGTTGCAGGCACATGTATGACAAAATGCAGAGAAATTAGTAGATGAAAAAATGCTGAAATGGTGCTGTGTGCTTACAGTGGGGAAACCCAGGCATCCCAATACTTGGCAAAATTGGGATGGCTTAGGGGAAGAGATGCTGCTTGGTTTTTAGGAACATAAGAAGAGAGTATTCCTAGTGCTTTGTGGAGCAAGGAGAAAATAGGGAATGGACTACGTAAATCTAGGTCTTTGAATAGGTAATTGCAGTAGGTAATTTCAGAGAGTAGTTGATTTGTGGCAGGAGACTTTTCTGGTTGATAGGTGGATTATGGAAACACAAGAAAAGAACTTCTGTTCATTTTCTACTAGCTGACATACAAGGTCACTCTTTCCTTGCTCATATGCCTATATAGAAGCATGAGTCTGCCTTCTCAGTAGGTGCCAGAATGGCTTCTGTTAACTAAAACTGCATATGTGTCTGTAAAATACATCATGTTACATCTGAGCTACAGGAGTGTGGGAGACATGTCATGTATTCGTGCATGTCCATTGGAGTGGAGATGCTCTAGTGGTAATAGGCAAGAGAATAGGCAAGGTCTTCCTTGAGCTTTTCTGTTTCTGGATGCTTTGCCTGACTAACTGCTTCAAATCCGAATGGTTCTTGATTGCAGTTGAGTTTCTCATATTCTGACAACACTCACAAAACTTTTTGCATTTGGGCTGTCTGTCCAAGTGATCCATATCTCTGTTGCATGTAAAATAGGCAACTAACCCAGCTTAAAGAGCATTTATTGGGTTTTTCAAAAGACTCTAAATTACTTCTGGGGGAAAAAAGTAATCAAAGTTCAGAATTACTTTGGTGAGGTGCTGTGGATTTAAAATATTTCTCTACATATTCCACACACTGAAACCTGGAAAGAAAAACTTAATTCCTTTAGTCTGTTCAAAACTGCTTGTGATGTAAAAATTAACAATAGCTAAATAACATGACACTTGTACTTATCATATGTAATGTTATTGTTGGGACACATGTAGACTTAAATTGCATGTTGGGTGTTCGGAGGTTTTTTTTTTTTATTTAACTACAGATATTTGTTTTTATTAAAATAAAAACCTTGATCTTTGTAAAACTCACATTTCTGACATGGTACTTCTAAAAATATATTTTTTAATTTTTCATGTGTGCTTTATTAGATAAGGGATTTACAAAATACTAAGTGCTTGACCCTTAGAAATATGTGTAGCTGCTGTTGAAAGACATCTACATCTTACTTGGTGCTGTGTGCTTTATAAGGCTTACTTCTTGCCATATGTAAATAATTTTTTTATCCTGTTGTACCTTTCGCTAAAAATGGTGATTGCTGGTGACTTCAAAGCTACTTTTGTGCTAATGCTGGGGTTTTGCTGTGCTGTACACATTTGTGTGTTTTTTCTGATTCTCTATGAAACTACTTCCTCAGTTCAAAGAAGTTTCATAAGAGTTAATTCCTCAGAATCCACCCTCTCCCTTAGCTAAAGGACTGATGCATAATAAAGAGAGCTGTGGATAAGAAGAGTGCTCTGTCTTTATCCATCTCAGCGGACCCACTATAAGACACAGCTGAACCCATCAGGGATGCTGGAGGCCTTTCAAGGAAAACTTATTTAAGAAAGGCTAAAAAATACTGTGCAGCAGCAGTGAGAGGGAGGAGTGAGAAAAATGTGAAACAGCACTGCAAACACCCAGGTCAGAGAAGGAAGGAGGGGGAGGAGGTGCTCCAGGCGCCGGAGCAGAGATTCCCCTGCAGCCCGTGGGGAAGACCATGGTGAGGTAGGTTGTCTGCCTGCAGCCCAGGGAGGACCACAGTGGAGCAGATCTCCACCTGCAGCCTGTGGAGGACCCCACCAAAGCAGGTGGATGTGCCCTTGAGGAAGTTGCAGCCAGTGGAGAGCCCACACAGGAATCGGGCTCCTGGTAGGAGCTGTGGCCTGTAGAGAGGAGCCCATGCCCGAGAGGTTTTCAGGTAGGAATTTGTCGTGGTTTAACCCCAGCCAGCAACTAAGCACCACACAGCTGCTCACTCACTTCCCCCCCTCCAGTGGGATGGGGGAGGAAATCAGGAAAAGAAGTAAAACTTGTGGGTTGAGATAAGAACAGTTTAATAGAACAGAA
>JAVJGG010000029.1:34968537-34980827 GCA_035590195.1 Aviceda cuculoides | reverse complement strand
GGCCTTGAACACTGCCAGGGATGGGGCAGCCACAGCCTCTCTGGGCAACCTGGTCCAGTGCCTCACCACCCTCACAGTAAAGAATTTCTTCCTTCTTGCTGTATAAATCCCCTGCTCCTAACGATTGTATCTGTAAACCAGAAAAATAGAGGACAATGACATTTTTTTTAGATTTGTTTTTTAAAAAAATAGCGAGCCTATAATTTTCTTTCTGGGAAATCCCCTGTAAATACAAGTCCCTTGCCTCACAAGCTGCTTCTACGTGCAAACCTATACTTAAATCCTGTTTTTATTATTAGTGCCAGTGTTTGAATATATGAATTAAAGTAATGAACTTACACTTGGAAACTTTTTCTGGCTGTCCTAATATTTCCCAGTACAGTAATCAAGCCAATTGATAATCTGGCTATATATTTACTAATCGTCTTGTGGTGAAAACTACCAAGCTGGATTTGAACAGAGATCGGGTTTTGAGAACAGTAGCAAGCATTTGTAAATTTAGAAGTCTTAGTGTTAACATTTAAAAAAAAAAACCCAAAACAGCCAAAACATTTTCAGGGCATGAAAAAAAGGTACTGTTAATGTGTGATGGTACTGTTGTGGGTTAGCCCTGGTGGACACCTAAGCAGCACACAGCTGCTTGCTCTCTTCCTATTCCCCTTCCCTGCCCGCAGTGGGACAGAGGAGGGAACAGGAAGAGCAAAAGCAAGAAAGCTTAGGGGTTGAGCTCTTTGGTCAGTTTGGGTCAGCTGTCCTGGTTGTGTCCCCTCCCAACTTCTTGTGCATCCCCAACCTACTGGGGGGCAGGCAGAGTTGGAAAAATAGAAAGCCATGACCATGTGCAAGTACTGCTCAGCAATAGCAAAAAAACGTGTGGTATCAACACTCTTTTAGTCACAAATTCATAACACAGCACCTTATGGTCTGCTGTGAACAAAATTTAACTCCATCCCAGCCAGCCCCAGTACACATACTTTGACCTCTACCCTATGATAATAAGGAAAGAGAGAGAGCCCAAAAAAGTAAACTCTAGTGGTACTAGTATATACATACTGTACCCAGTACGCTTGCTGTTCTCAGAGGTGCTGTCTTTCGGTGATAACCATTGCCATGAATTGTTCAATGGAAGTGAAGCAAATAACTTTTCAGAAGGATGGTAGATCACTTTTCAAAGGCTGTGTATCAAGTCTCTTTACAGAAGTGTGAAAGGAAATCAGTCTGAAATAAATCTGTTTAATAATTGAGTTCTGTAGTGGAAGAGGAAACAGAAGATTTTTTTCTTCTCAGTGAATATTAGCAAAGATTATACCATGTTGAAAAGTAACTCATGTTTTTTTCAGTCAATTCTAAACAGAAGACAAGTTTTAAGTGTCTGTTCAAGACTAGGTAGGCTTAGAAGTCTTAAAATATGAATGTAATTACAAACTGGGTGATGAGGGGAGAGAAGAGAGTTATTCTGCTTAGACTCCTAATATTGGGCCAAGATGTGTATCCATGCCTTATGATCCTGGTGAGAAAATGGAACACCTTGTGAGGCAGAGAGGGGCTGGATGTGAGAACAGTATCTAGCTATCCATACATATGCATCAAAAATGCCAGTTGGGAAGATGTACAGAAGAATTGTATATTGGTATTAAATTGGTTAATGCATACCTCCAAAAACTATTGTTTTATTTAATAACAACATATATCTCTTTCATTTTTTGTTACTAATTCCATGTTATTTTTTAAGGTAAGCTTGATTTCTGTCTTAGCCAGTTAAAGTGCTGTTGAAACCAATATATTACTTATCCCTTCTACATCTTTTTGGGCTATGCAGGTTATGTCCAAGCATCAAAACAAGACAAGAAGTTCATGGCTTGTGCTCCAGATTACTCCTATGCTGCTCTTTGTGAGTGCTTGCGACGAGTTTTCATCTATCGTCAGCCAACTCCTCTGTCCACAGTTCTCTACAACAGGAAGGAAGGAAGACAAGTAGGACAGGTTGCTAAGCAGCTAGTAGCAACCCTGGAAGCCAATGATCCTATCTTAGGCTTTCAAGCTACAAGTGAGAGATTATTTGTTCTCACAACAAAAACCTTGTTTTTAATAAAGGTGAACTCTGGAAATTAATTATTCAATATATTCTGCTGTAGTTTGTGTTAACAATTTGTTAAAGAACTGGTTAGGTAAACAATCTGAGAAGTTCAGTACGATTTCCTGAAATTTAAAAAGGAGATACCTTACAGGGGAATCAAAATTTTTCGTTAGAATTTGTCCATAAGAGTAAGCTTTTTCAGAGCTATGGGAAAATGTCTTCTGCACTAACAGCTTTCTCAGAGCAATTGTCAGAGGCTGCCTTTGCATAGGTGAATAGATTTATGCATTGTTTTTTCCAAATGACCATGTTTGCCATCCTTCTGAGTTTCAAGCATTCATTTCTGTTTTTAAATGCCACTGTTTACATATGAAAGAAGTAGTCAGATAAATAAAATAAAGCTTTGAGTTACAAGCATATGATGTGCAAAGTAGTGTGTATCACAAAGAAAAGAAAAATCCTAAATTCAAATACTGTTGGCAAAAAAAGTGACTTAATATTTCAATATTCAGTAGTATTGAGTGAAATGTGAATGGAATGAATGGAGTATTATGTTCCTTATCCTGGTAATTAATTCAAGTGGAATAATTGCATTGTATATGCAGATTTTAGATTACTGCTTTGGGACTTACTCATGCTTGCAGTGAAATCTGTTCACATTTTAAGAGACTAGAATAGCTTTTAGCAGCTTTTTCCTGAAGCAAGGTAAGGGTCAATGTATAGCTGGTGATTATATATTGAATGGTATTAGTCAAGGTCTAGTTACTTTCAGTCGTGTCATTTTCATTTGACATTGTACTTCATTTCAAGTGACTAATTTATAATTGGAAAATGGCTAACAGAAAGAGCACCTGTATTGTAACCTGAGATGGGAAACTCAGAAGTGCCGCTTCTGCCTCAGATACTGCCGTAAATGCTGTGTTATTAGTTAACCGTTCTGTCTGTGATGCACGAGTCCAAACGTGGTGTATTTGCAATGTAAGAGTACAGAGGCCATGAGGATGCTTCAGTTTAACAAACTGGCATGGTTAATTGTATTGAATAGTTGTATCTGAAGATTTTTGTTTCTTATTTTAAATTGACATTGTCAATACAGTTAAACCAAAAAGGGGTCAGTTGTGACAGCTCCACCCTGGGTTGTTTTTTTTTTTTTTTCATAGTTTGCTTACAACTCCATGACAAAGAATGCCTAATATATTGTGTACTGGCAGGAAAGCTGCTGTGGGCTGTGGTACCAAAGTACTGATAAAGACACAAATTACTGAGACAGACAAAAATACAACACGTGACTTAATAGTTTGCATCTCTTCCAATATTATTGCAAACCTCCGTAAGAATCTATAGAGAGGAAAATAAGTGTTCCTTTTTTAAGGACTGATAGTTTCTTAGCTGTGATGGTTTTGACTCTCCTGTAAATTCTCCTGACTTGTATCAGTGAAATGATTAAATAAGATAGTGAGAATTTAAGAGAGAGACAAGCAGTTGTGGCTTGCAAAAAAAACCTTCAAATGCAGGAGCTTTTCAAGGAACCTGATTTTCCTCCTCTTTACAGCAGTATTATATTGCATATCCACTATTGAAAAGTTTTTCCTTACTCTTACCTGGGAAAGTTAAAACAGACTTGATTTGCAAACCTTCCTTTCTCATTCTATTTTTTTAAAACTGTCTTGAAAACGCTTTTTACAAAGGCTCGGTGAATGTATTACTGTTTCGTGACTGTTTTGCATCTGAATTTTCATTGTTGGGCAATAATGTCAAACGAAGTGGTAGAATTCATGCAGAGGTCCTTTAGAAAAGATTTTGTGTGGCTGATTACTGTGCAACATAAAGTGCTTTGAGATTTATATGACTATTACTTAGTAACCTGAGATTTAATTGTTCTTAACAATGTGTTCCCAATATGTTGTGATATTTGGGGAATGGGGGAATGAAGGAGTGAAGGATTCATGGGTGACATGCTTTTGTCACCCCAGGTCTATTGCAGGAAGCTTCAGTATAGATGAAAACGTCAGCTGTTCTTTGTTAAATTCTCTGTGCTGTGGGTTAGATATCTGGAAACATACTTCTGTCTCCTGCAACAGAGGAAACGAAGTCAAGTAAAACGGTTACCTCTTCAGAGGCTGTATTACAATATGCAATGACTAAAACTCACATTGTGTGTCTGTTTCAAAGGAGTTCTTGTTTGCTCCCGGGAACAACTGAACATGTGGAAGAGGTTCATCCCTTTTTCCATGTTACTCATCTATTTACAATCATGGTGTTCTCTGTCAGATAGTCTCTCTTTTATTTTGCTTTCTATGAGAATTAAGAACATTGTATTATTTAAAAGATCTGTTGCCTTGAGGAACCTTGCATGCTGTTGCACAGCAAGCTACTGTAGTTAAATGGCTGCAAGCCACAGGGAGACACTTCCTATCAGCATTTCCATTTCTGTGTTCACTTAATTTTAAGGCTTATTTGTTTAGCGTATTTCTGTAGGCTTATATGAAGTACAGAATGTAAATATTTAAAAGAGGTCGTTTTCTGAGAACCATACTTCAATTTTTCTAGGGTTTTATTTCTTGATATCTTATATTTTAAGATGCAGTACTTCCTGAGAGGTCCCAATCACAACCTGTTGACAGAATTTCTGAGAAAATATTTGGCTATTACAGACAATATTATTTATTTCTAATATTCCTTTTCAGTGTTTTCCTTGGCTGCATATTTGGAACGTAACATGTATTCTTTGACAAGTTTAAATAAATGGAAACAATGTTAAATTTATTAATAAAGGGGTTTTTAAATTATTCTAAAGGATTTCTGTTAATTTAAAATGTGCATCCTTCCTCTGCTATTGGAACAAAATAGAAAAATAGAAATAAGAAATTCCTTAAAATAAGACTTGTTACATTAAGGAGCTTTCTGTTAGGGCAAAGTTTCAATGGGTGTCTGCGCTGCAAAGTCACGTCTGTTGCCAAGACATGCACTATTGCACTCCTCGTTCATTGCTGTGAAAACCCCTGTACAGTCTTTTTTGTGTCCCATATCTGCCAACATACAAATCGGCTGAGGTAGTTACTGGAGGGAGTTAGTAAGTATTCAGCTGTATTCTTGTGTTAAAGTGCACGTTGCATCCTCTCATCCTGTGTCTTTGTTGTGTACAAGACCCGAATGATCTGGACAAACCCTTCTAGATGGAAGGAGGAGAGACATCTGCACTTCCTTCCTGTCCCCCCACCTCAACCCAGGGGTGCTTTTTTGTGGGAGAGTGAAGGAGAAGAGGAAGAATTTGGTCTGTACGTAGGTCCTCTATCAAAAGGTGACTCCATTAGTGAGACAGCAGACCCTCTGAGAGTAACAAGTAAGGTTGAAGCTTATATTTTATTTCATTTTCCTGTGCTTTGTTTCAATAATGGACATTATTACCACTATAACTTTTGAATTTCCTTGCCTTCTGTCAATTTATATTGTCTATTCTCATTATGCAGGTAAGATGAACTTGAAGCCTGCAGTCAATCTCACATTAGCATGTAATAACAGTTTTTAGTTTGATTTAAAGTTTTGTGCCACCAGTCTCATGTGTCATTTGTAATAGCTTTCTGGAAATCTGGTGAGATTTCTTTCCCCTCCTCCCCATGCAATGCATTTGCATTTGTGCTATGGATAAAGATCAGCAAGGTCAAAGGACTTCAACTTAGCTGCAGTCTTTGAGGTAGAAGAACCAAGTATCGACCAAGCCTTTTGGTCAAGACCATTGCAATAATTTCAAACTCAAGGTTTAGTACTATTTTCCTTGGAGAAGTATTTGCTGGAGTATTTTTTTTTTTGCTTTAAAAAAGGTTTAAGCTACTTCTGAAAAATTACTTTCTTTTAACAAAGATGTTTACCGTGATGTGGTAGCTGGGTATCAATTAAAATATGTTGATAGATATAATTAACAAGTTCAGATGTAGACCTGGAAAATACTTATCACAGTCTTTACTGATCTAATGCTCTAGGCAAAATATCCTTTATAAACCATTCCAGTGTGTTTTTGCAATCTAATTAAGTTGGCACTTGCAAGGAATTGTCAAGAACAACACAAGAAACTCAATTTCAAAAAATCATTTTAGTGTCACTTTTATTATGCTGTGATGAATGTACAGTATCCACTAGCTTTCCTTAATGTATTAGTTGCATTCTGAATGTGCAAGAGTTGCGTGTGTATATACATTTGTATTTTCATGTATGTTTGTATATGCACACACATGTATGTATTCATACTGCCTTAAAGTATTGGGGAAGATGGAGTGGATTCCAGAGAGGAGAATCTTTTAACACTACTGACAGCAGAGCACAGATTCTCCATTTATCTGTTCATGAGTGAGTCTGTTGTGAAGCCAGCAGTCTGACCTTAAGTATAAGTATTTTGCTGTATGCTAAACCATGGATTTACACTGGGGAATAAGTTCTTGAATGTGAAGAAATTAATTCAAAGGCCCTTTGGAATCTGTATTATGGTTTTGTTTTATCTTTACTGGTTTTGTCCAACTGTTGTTGTCCCACATCAAAGTGCAAACACCTGTAAGTCTGGCATAAATGTGTTGTAATATCATAACTGCTTTATGCAAAAACATCAGTTATGAATCTTGTGGAGTTTTCCCTCTGCTGAGGATTAAATATATGGTATCTCAGTATTGCATTATACCCGAACTTAAACAGCTCAGAGGTGAACTATTGAGCAAATGCCTCTAGTTGGAAGAAAGGATGCAGGACTAATAAGCATTTATTTTTGTCAAAACAAGTGAGGCTTAGTAGGAAAAGAAATAAGATCCACTGAATGCTAATTCAATCACTTTATCACTGAAATTGCTGCTGACTGGCCTTTAATGATTTTTCTCTCTGAAAAGCTGTTCATTCTCCCTGTTCCATGTGTCCCCTCTAATAAATATACAGTATCTTATGGTAATTTAAGGTTGAACAATTTATTGATATTTCCTGAATAACTGAATTAGGCTTGCACATGTGGGTGTCTAAAATACGGGCCTGAGGTACAAGATGGATATGTCTAGTCGCAGAGAGACCAGGAACACTGACTCTTGATTTGATCAAGAGCTGATGACCATCTAAACAGAAATAAAAACTGATGCTGTGAAGACATTTTTGTGAATTGCTATGTCATGTTCTAGAAGGAGTAAAAACATGGGAACCTGTGCAGAATAAGCTTGCTTAGGCAAGATAAAATATACACAGGTTACCTTTTAAAATCTCCTAGAAATAGATGCAATACTCCATTCAAAGTAGTTGGATCGATCAGAAAGAGAACAGGTGGTGATCGAAGACTTCCTCTGTTCCCATTTTATGTGCATTTGGCAAAGGTAAGTCATCAGCAAAACTGCCGGGATGCCGATGTGATTGGCATTACTCCTTTTGTGCTGTTTCTTGCCTGATGTAGCTGCTGTCTGAAAAATTCATAAGTATAATAGCTCACAAGGTATTTAAAGAAAAAAGTATTGGCTGCAGTTAGCAGTGCAGTTCTGAACCTCTTTGGATCCAGTATGACATCTGATAAAATCTGCCTTTTTACATGAAACAAAAAACCCCAAACCTAAAACTCGGGCTGCTCTATTGTTATTTCAAATGTTTTTTCTGAGAGGGATATCAGTAGCTTTTTTTCTCTGTGTTCTTAGAAATCTTTGTCTTGTGCTTTAAAAAAACAGATGCACTATCCTCAAAGTTTGAACCTGGTGTGTCTTAATGCCATGGGGACATCAATGAATCTGTCACTGATGCTGTTTCAGAGAAAAATTAGTGTGTGAGTTGCTTGAACTGCTAGCTATTCCATCAGGAAGTGGGGAAAAAGTGAAGTGATCTTATTTTTAGTAGGTTCACTTTGTCGGTTTACATGGGTGCAGTCTCTGAGCTCCATGTATTTCGATATACTGGAAGGTCTCAGGTGCCCGAACAAAGGGAGCTGTGGGCTAGTGAGCACAACGTTTCACTGGGTGAACACATCTGATGTGTCTACGCATATTTTAGTGCTCTTATGCAGTTATCTAATGTCACAAATCAATTTTCTATGATAGAAATAAGTTAACTTGCTAACTGCAGTATCTACTTTGGAAGGAAAGAGCATGAAGTAGATTCTTGGAGATACATTTCTGTATCAAATGTGATTTAAACTATGACAACATTTATGTGGTTTTGCCTTTGAGTTGATTGGTGTTTACAGTTAATGAATTCCCACAACTCAAATTTTCTAGTGGAATTATTCACAGACTTGTAGGTAAACACAGAAGAACATTAATTCAGAACTGGAGATAATTAGCACTTCTCATTAGTATTTAATGTTCAGTTGGTTACTCAGTCTTTGTTATGTGAACTATATTTCTTAAAACCTATAAAACTAATCCACTTTGCAGCTCTTGAGTGCTGCTGACTTAAGAAAGTGGAGCTTTGCCTCCTAAGTACTGGCAGTGGTCAAAGTCAGCAAGTCCAGAGAGGAGCAGAGTTCATGGTGCTTCAAAAGCATCCTGCTAAAAGCAACCTGCCAATGCAAAGGGAGCGCAGCTGCCTAAGTCCTACCCCTTCTGGATGTTTCTCTCTAAGCAAGATTATAGCCTGGGAAGAAACAACTTGCAGAACCCAGCCCACGCTGCCTTACAGCTCTGCAGGGATTCTAAATGTGTGACGTTAAAACGATAACGGATTTGTACCAGTGATGTCCAGCTGTGCCCATATGCCCAGGGCTTTCCTCTGAAATGCAGGATTTCTGTGTGGTTGGGTTTGAAATAGAAAATACATAATAAATGGCCAGGCCAAAGCTCAATCCATCTGTCTCTTGTGTCCCTTAAGCAACTGCTTTTAGGTACACGATTCCTCACGCTTCGTTACAAGCAAACAGGCAGCAGTGCTCTGCGGCCTGCAGCCCCAAGCCTCTCAGCTTTGGGATGCTGGCTTTGTAATCAGCTATGGCACCAGTACGAAATGGCACAGCTCCCGTTTTCCTTCTCATCTGCCAGGTCCTTTCTGGGCCAGCTCTCTCTTCCTTCTCTATTTTAATGGAGGAAACTTTTGTGCTTTCAGCTGTGGCGTGGGTTAGGGTTCCTGTCATGGCAGCACAGAGCCCAGATTCAGAGCTCTTCAAAAGCCGGGTCAAGGAAGGTGTGTTGCTTTTTAAGCTGTTTTGACCTTTTTTCCCATTAAAATACTTGAGAGGAAACAGGATATATGGTTGCTGCCAACTGAGAAAAACATTCAGAGAAAGCTGAGGGTATATTTTAAATAAATTGAGTATCATATGTGTTTATACGTATGAAAATGTGCACAGAAGATGAGAGAAGTGAGCCATGTGGCAGTGGGTTACAAATGGCTGTACTGCTTGGGGAAACTAATAACTCTAAGCATTGATATACATGAGCCTGCTGGGGTTCAGATGTTCACATGCTAGTGCTTCAAGAAACTAGCTGAATTGATAAACATTTGAAAGACAAAAACCTAGCCAGCATGCAGCTTAAAAACTCAGAGAATAAGCCCTTAAAAAGGATTTAAAAAAAAAAAAAAATCTGGACTTTTAAGACTAAAATACAAATAAGATTATATATTTGTGCTGCCCTGTAGCTAGTTAGAAAGTATCTGTTTCCTGATGTTTACGGTTTTTTGTCTTGGACTCCAAAAATATTCTATTAACATCAATATTAACTTCTTTAATTACTGAAGGAGAGTAATTCAAAAATTCCTTTAGAGCCATCAATCACTCTTACTCACAGACTTTAAAATACATGCTTTCTCCTTTCATAAAAGAAATCTTGTATAAAAATACAAGATTTGTTCCTTTTTTGTGTGTCTTTTCTTTGGCAGAAACTGTATCAGAAAAGAAAGGCACTGGAAACTGCACAAAGGTAAGTTCGAAGCAAAGATGTTCGGAGCGGTCCCCTCAGGATGCCTATCTACAGCAACCAGGGGCAGGTCAAAAGATCATTGAGATGGGATTTGGGCATTCTTCTAGCAACATTTTTGTTTTCTCTTTTATCCGGAAAAAAAAATAGGCTGTAAACTTGATTCTTCCTTTCACCTAATGCACTCTGTGGTGGCCCCTTTTCCTGAAATCCCATGACCAGTTAGACTCCCCAAATGTCTTATGGGGGATGTGGTTGATTTTTGCTGTTGGGGCTAATGTTCTACCTGGGGGAAAATGTTGAAACTGTTTGTTACAGCACCGGGGTGAGAGCTCTATGGAGAATATTCCCGCTATTTCCATAACAGAACATAAATGATGCAGCAAAGCTGCGTGATAGCGTGCTGTTTTCACTTCAATCAAGACTTTGCAAGGCCTGCGTGCCCTAACCCACGTCAGCTGGACTTCTTAAAACTGTGCTTTCCTAGAAAAAAAAAGAAACATACAAGGTAAACAGTAAAAGCACATCATATTGTTTATTTAGATTTACTCTGAAGGAATGTTAAAAATCATATCATATTCATGTGAGAGTAGTATCACTAAATTTATAAGGGAATGTAATCAGATTTTAGTTAAATAAAATTAACTGTCGACCAGCAGCATTCAGTGTCTCCAGTAACCTGAACAAACAGCTTTAGTAAGCATATTGAGGAGATATCAGTGAAATTATTTTTCACGGGTAGCGTGGATGGGTGCTGCAGGGGTCTGTGCCGGCCCCGGGCTGCCTTGCAGGGCTGAGGCAGAAGGGCAGCCCGAGGGGCTCTCTCAAGGCTGGGACCCAGCTCGAAGGCAAGCACAGAGCCACCTCCTGCCAAGCGGCTCCTGTCATACCGCCGAAAGCAAAACTCAGCCTGCGGTTTGTCACCTCTTGTCTCTATCAACATCCCTCGTCAAGAAAGTAAACCTGAATGAAGCAACCGAAAGTGTCCTGTCTCAGCATCCGTGTGTTTCTTTACTAACAAAGAAATAACCCTGGCTGCTGTGAATCCGTGGCAATATGGTTCTTTGATCCCTCTGCAGAGAAAACTCTGTCTTTCAACAGAACGATATGCTGACCAGAAGTTTGTATTTTTAATGGCTTTAGTTTTATATAGCTTTATATAATTTTATAACTTTATATAAGTTAGAAAATAACTTATAGCTGATCTATCCTAAGGAGCAAGAGGATTTTAAGAAAGAAATGCATGTTTGTCCACATGTTCATTATTTTTTTTTTAACTTGTTTTTTTGTGGAGCTCTGGAATGGTTCTTCACCTTTTGTTACTGCTTCTAAGTTTACTCTGTGTTTGCATTCAAACTAGGCACCAGAACATTAAATCAGTGAGCATTTTTACACTGGTTTGTTGGATTGTTTTCTATAACTCCGATTTTTTATCTTCTAGGAGGAAACATTTTCACTGTGGACAGAATCTTGCACCCAATGAACAACCCCAACAGATCTACTGATGAACTGTACTCACAAAATGAACAGGAAGGGAGCAAAATGCGAAGGGTTTGTGTGTTAAACTGTAGGTCCATTGGGGCTGGCGTTCTTTGCAGTGGCAGGAATGAGTAAAGCTTTGACGTAGGAATGAATGCTGACTTCTTAATGAAAGAAAGGTGCAGGTAAGAGGCTGTACCTGTGTGTAATACCCCACACCAGCTGGTGTTCTTGTGTCAAAGCATGCCTCGTGCTTTGGAAGTTGCCAGTTCTTAAATTTCACGTACCACCCTTTCCAACCCTGATCATCCCCTTTCATTCTGTTACCTTGGCAGCCCTAACATGCACCATGTCCAGGAACGTGCCCTTACAGATAATGAGTGGTCTGTCAATGTGTTGCTGCAGTCACTGGAAATGGTCTGGGCTTTTACCACTTTCAGGGCTCTTTCCTCTTTCTTTCCTTTCACCATGATTTTCATCATAGTAACCTACTGGTTTTCCTTTCATTTCCTTCTGTATTGTTATTAAAACATTATTCTCTGATGCAGAGATTGTCAAGACTTTTTCAAGGTTACTCATTTTTATTGTACCAGCTTTATAGAATCTGACTGTCTATGTAAAATTTTGTTCTGGTTTTACTATAAATTAAATTGTCCTGGTCTCCAGAAAAAATCTCTGATTGTGAGCCAGAACTGTGACCATGCTGTAATGTATTTCACACTTAGGAAGTCTGTTGCCTAAGTGACATCATAGAATCAGTTTCGTTAAAAGACCTTTAAGCTCATTGAGTCCAGCCATTAACCTAACACTGCCAAGTCCACCACTAAACCATGTCCCTAAGTGCCACATCTACACGTCTTTTAAATACCTCCAGG
>JAVJGG010000029.1:34903676-34960120 GCA_035590195.1 Aviceda cuculoides | reverse complement strand
AAGCTTCCAGCAGCTTCTCACAGGAGCCACCCCTGCAGCCCCTCCCCTGCTACCAAAACCCCACCACACAAACCCAATACACCAGGAAAGTGATTGTCCTAAATAATAGTGCCAGTTAACAGAATATATTTTAAACTACAAGTTATTAAAAATGTGTGTTTTCCCCTTCCAAATTTAAGATGTGATGCTGCCTATCTCAGAAAATACAAGATTGCTAGGTGATAATTGACAGTTTTAGAAAGATACTTGTCAGTAGAGGCACAGCTACACAGTGGAAGCACTGCTAATACCTTCCAGAGCTGGAAGACAGAGAAGCATACCAAATAGCCAACTGTCATGCACCAATTTAATTTTAAGGTAAATGGATAGCAGAATCTACCTTCTGAGAAGCAAATGGCAATTGGGTTAGGAAATCTGAAGCCTATCGCACACTTGTTTTTAAATGTTTCTACTGTTTTCAATTGTAAGTGTTTCAAAGAAGAAATATTCCTGTTTTCTTAATACAAGTTTAGTTTTCAAGCCTTAGACATGTGAAAATTTCTAAAATTGTAGGCAGACATTAAATTTCTCCATTCATGTTCTCTCTGGGTAATATCCTCTTTAGTAATCCTGGGTCATTGTGTACCTGTTCTAGGAATTTCTGTGGAGATAAATTTGGCTCCTACTGCTCAGGCAGCTAGAGTACTCCCTTACAAACTACATAATGCTTCTTAAATAACATCAACAAAATAGTCTTTTGAAATAATGTGCAACTGTCACACCTTGGGACATTTGATGGAACTGGGACTTAGTGGATCCCAATTTTTCCCTTATTTGGGGAAATCAAGAGGAATCAAAGTTGCCTTTAGAGTAACTAGGCCATAACTGTGTGTATATGTAAATGTTCTATGCAAAATATATGCATAGTATGCAATATATGTATAAAATGTAAAATAATCTATAAGTGTAGTATAAAAACAAATGCTAGATCTTGCTGGGCTTCTATCCCCATTTGCAGCTTATGCAAGCTGATACAGCATGAAATCAGGCTCATAAAGGTTTTGTGCTAATTAATACATGATAACATTTTCCAAATTAACATCTGTTTCTAACTTTGCTAAAACCACACAGAACAGATTTCCATTAAATCATTTCTTTGCTACCAATTTTTAGCTTTTGGAGATTTTTCTTGCAGTACCATGGGGGAGACTTTGGAAATCCCACGTGGGATATTCAGCAGAAAACAGCTGGAAATTGTTGACTTCTTTTTCCAGGCATTTAATTCAGAATCCATAGCACTTCTAATCTTACTATTTTATGAAATACAAATTATTTGAGTAGCTGTTGCTACCTTCACATTGCCACCACAGCATTCTGGGGTCAGAAATGCACAGAAGTGTGTTTGCATGCATTTCATGTCACAAGAGGATACAAATTCATAAAGAGAAGATGTGAACATAGATAAAGGCAAGAAGAGTAGTGAGATTTGGGAATTAATTAATTAATTAATTAAGTTGGACTTTCCTCTTAACAGTTTCATGGTGGGGTGCTCTCATTGGTCTTGCAAAGTATGTGTTGAAGGTGAGAAAAGACTGTGTTGCAGATCTGGGATAACTGGATCGAACCTCCAGGTGTCAGGTGGCGTTCTCCTGGAAACCATCAAAGAGTTTCTCTCAGATACTCATCATTGTTTAAAAGCTGTCACCACTACGTATACAAGGCTTCTCAGCCCTTGGAAGTTTATTGATGGCTTCAGTGCACAGGAGTATCTAGAGAATCCCTACCCCATCAGCTCTACAGTGCTCTGCTGACTGACTGTCCTATTGTATTTAACACAGTGTCTGGAAAAGTGCGTGCTGCTACGGTTTTCAGGAAATCAGACCTATTTATTTTCTAAGAGTAGGAGGGTGACTCTCTAGTGGGCTACTGGGATGGCCCGGAGAGATACAAGCTTATGGTGTACCACCTTGAGTAATTCTGCTTTTTCTTAGAAATATTGGTCATAGAAGTTGACAAAGCATGTATAGCAAATGCTTCATTTAGAAAATTGTACTGCTTACAGTTAAGTTGTCTGTACTATGAAAGTGCAATTTCCACAAGTGTAGAAATTAATGAAGGACACAAAACAAACTCTGCAGTGATCATACAGAGCCCACACAGTTATCACTGCTCTAGATGAAGCATGAAAATAGGATGCTCTGTTAGGAGAATGAAGAGCTGTTGACAGATACAAACTGGGAAGCTAAAGGTAACAGAATGATACCTGCTTAAACAAAGCCTGCAAGCTGCATCGTGGAGATCATCAGTGACGGCAAGAGAGAGAGAATCACTGAGAAGGGTTAAAGTTCAGAAACTTTGAGAATTCTTTTAAACCCCCGACAGCTGCTAACTGTTTGACCACAGTTGATGAGAACATGCTATCACAGATCCCTTACTTTCTATTTTGGGGAAAAGGCTATGGTTTTGGATATGTGCCTTCTCATATTCTTCTAAATCACCTACTATGTCTTATGGTGCACAGAAGCATGGTAAAAGCATCGTTGTTGGAACAACAATAGGGGTTTTATTGCTATAAGTTGAATTTGCAGTATAGTCTGTATACTATATTAATTTTTAATTAATTTAATTAATGGAGAGTGATCAACTGGCAGAGAAAAGGCAGTACTAAATAAATGCACCGTGGTGGCTTTCACTATGTTTAGTGATTTCTTAGTATTTTAGTGATGTAGGTGATTTGTCTTTGGGGGAAGTGTCAGGGATAGCACAGGACTTTCCTTGTAGGACACTGTGTGAGATTGGGTAGGTGTGTGGAAGATCACGTACAATTACCACAAGAATTTTTGCATGGTTTTGGTATGCCTTCAGGAATTTCTGTGTTTGTAAAATGTGTGCCAGAGAATTCGTCTGTAGGCCAGAGGAAGACAACAACTTCATTACCTAAATTTGGTGTTTATTTGAGGAAAATCATAAGTATTTATAATTTTCAAAAATTGCAGAGAAGGGAATTTCCCTGAATATTTATACATAAGTAAAAATGAAAAAGATGTATATTAAAAATACATACCTATCAAAGAAAAAGCCAACAACAAACTTTAATTTCTAAATAGTGAAAACATTTTGATACACTTGGAGTTTTTGGCTTATCAGAAAACAACTGTGACGTGTCTTTCCTCTTGAGAGCCTTGTGAAGAACCCTAAGTTATTCTTGAAATGCTGGAAGACAAGGTATCAGAATTCTTGCTTCCACGTTGAAAAGATTTGTTTCCGGCATTGGAAAGCAAGGGATCCTTGCAGTAGTATAGTATTTTCACAGTGATAGAAATTTTCCAGAGAATGTAAAAACAGAGACAAGTGGAGAGAGAAAGAGAAGAGTTTAGTAGGAGGGTGTGGTGAAAGGAAGGAAATGAAACAACAGATGGAGACTGCTCTTCGACACTACCCATCTCTACCCGTCTTTACCGTATTCTGGTGTGGGCTTCTTGTTTCAGCATGCACTTCTCCCCCACACGTTTCCTAGTTATGGTCCTCCTTACAACCTTTTCACCAGCCCAGACTTGAAGCTTGTCTATACTTTTGCATATCTCTTGGATAAATGACCTCAACTTCTAGTTGGAGCCTTCCATGATGTTACCAAATATTTTCTTACTTTTTCCTTTTTTGTCTTTGCCCTCAAAGTCATAATATTTTAAGCATGTGGCAGTGCTAGTTAAATGGGGAACACCTCAGGTGCAGACTTGTAGACAAAATTGCAAGCATCTATGGTTTATTGTTCAATGAAGAGGCAAATAGGCAGAGAAGTACCAGGAGCTAATATTGTTTACTTTCCTGTTGTGCATGACAGCTGAGGGTAAGAAAAATATTGTTTACAATAAAGATACTCTTATAAACTACATTACAAGGTCATAGTATATTTGCGTCACTGAATTTCGTGTTAATGCTGTTATACTAGGTATTGGCTGATTCAGCAGCAATGTCATCCAACATCATCCCAACATTCTGCCTAGGCACTGTGATAAGATTTGAGCCCCAGACTCCTGACGTTCTAAATGTAATTGACATCATCTGTTTCACAGGTTCCTGTTGTGCTGTGCTTCAAAGATACTTTGATCTAGATGCAGATGCTCAGTTAACAGGACACCAGCTGTGTTCTTCTCCTGCATCTTCTATCAGCAGCACATTTCAATAAGCACCCCAGCATGCAGAATACTTGGATGTGATGTGACAAACAGATGAATGTGACTCAGGTAATAAAGGACTTTGTAGAGTGCACTTCCTGTTAAG
Organism: Aviceda cuculoides; assembly: GCA_035590195.1. NCBI lineage: Eukaryota > Metazoa > Chordata > Aves > Accipitriformes > Accipitridae > Aviceda > Aviceda cuculoides. The sequence continues at coordinate 34,955,860 of JAVJGG010000029.1, read as the reverse complement.
AAACCAACTGAAATGGTAAAACTCTGTGCAGATTGGTTAGATCTAAATCAGATCTTCAGAAGTGCTATTCTAGGATTATTTCTGCTAATGTGTAAGGGTTTTTTGGTACTGAAAGAAAAAAGGCCCTTTTGGACCTGAATAGACAAACAAACAAATAAATAAAAGTGTATTTATTTATTTATCATTTTATTTTGGACTAGCGTTCTTGGCAGCCTTGCATCAGCCCAGTTGTGGTTGCACTTAATTAGGATTGCTACTGCAGCACAGTTTCCAAGTTAGTTTTATCCAAAAGGGATGTAGATTGCATGGTCCAAAATTTTCAGGATGCAAACCTGGATGCAGGAAGTAAATTTCTTGGTTATCCCCATTTACTGCCATCTGGTTCACACCATGGAGTGATCTCAGAAAGGGCAAAATTGGTTTCTTTTGGATCTGTAGCACATCTGTGCTGCAGGAGCTCATACGATGTGCTTGAACTGCTAGTGGGCATTCAGTCCATGGGACCAGACTAGAGCTAGTCCAAAGGAAGCTCTCGTGCAATATGAACATCAGGTCCTCAGGAGCTCCTGTCACAGAGCTTAATAACGTAGACACAAAGTCAGTTCAGTGCGTTATAGCTAGACTGATTCCCAAGCCAAATAAGGCTGCTTGGTGCCACATGTGAAGGAACAAAAATGGCTGGAAAAAATCTTGTAAATGCAAGGAGTCTTCCCTCAGAGTAACTTGGTCTATTTTAATAAATTCTTTAGAGCTCATGCCGCAGGATGTCAGATTAAGCCTACAGCTGAAATAGTATAAGACTGAGTGTAGCTACTCCCGAGTATATGTACAGTCTCCCACAGATGCATATTTAATCTCTGGTGTGGGAGATTTAAAATCCTCCTTGCTGGCCTGTTCCAGTGTTTTGTCAAACTGAAAATTATGCTCCAAAATAGCTTGCTTAGAGCATTTCTGATGCAAATGAGGATATTTTTTGTCATTTTCAGCACCCTCTGATGTTAGGCCCCATAGACTGGGATCAGATCCCTATAGATAGGAAGATAATTACCTTGTCATCTTTCAATCTAACTTTTTCTACACCAAATCTCAAATCCTTCAACCGCTCTTTATGGGTCCCTGGTTTTTAAGCTCTTGTCCTTGCTAACGATCTACTTGAGGTTCTTGGTTTGTCTACATCATTTTTAAAGCTCAGCATCTGAAAGCAGACACAGTGTTTTAGCTGAAGCATTCCTAATGCCACTGAGACACTGAAAGTTACTCACTAGGAAGATGCTTTTCAATGAATTTTGTATTATATTACTTTGTTTCTTCTAGAATGTAGTTCCTTGGCTGACTGATGAGGACATCATTCCAGATAGTGTCAAAAACCCTTCTGAATTTCATATATAAATGTAGCTCTTTGTTTGTCATTATTGACTTCTAACAAAAACATTTTGGATCCTGTTTTGTTAGCTGTCTAGATCTCTAATTTCTAACGCCACCTTCTTCCCTTCTCATAAAGGATAGGCATTGTATCTAGTTTTCCCTGTTCCTCCTGGACCTTCTTACGGTAGACGTTCTTAATCAACAAAGATTGAAACAGAGAGGAAGCAGTAAAAAAGCTGTCTATTAAAAGTGCTGAACTGTTGCAAAGTAACCAACCACAGTTGTCTATAAAGGGATCCTTAAACTGCCTTTGATTAAAATTTGCATTCATAGCTGTAAATTCTACTACTTTGGTATTTATTCATAAACCTGTACAGCCTGTCACTCTCACTCCGGTGAAAGTCAAATGACACTGCCATGGGAAAAATCTTTGTCCCACCAGCATCTGTGGGGATTCTGCCACACAAGAGTTCTTTACTCCCCCTGTTTAATGAAGATACAAGCAGCATCTACATTTCTTCTTGTGCCTAAAGCTCCATATATTTAGCTTTGACAATGCTTGGCCTGAAGTCAGTTTTTCCTGCCTTTTAGAAATGCTAATTAGTGGGAAACTTTTATCTCAAGGATGGGAATTTGAAAGGAAAGTGTCTTGATTTAGCTTTGTCCAGCAAACTGACTTGGAAATTTTTTGAACCTCAGCATGTTGCACACAGAAAAGGGATAAGGGATTATTAGTACTGCACTAGGTAAGAATATGCAGTTTATCTCCCATAATTCTGAGAGAAAGGGGTTTTTATTTAAATTACTGTGTTTATGTCAACACAGAGACAAATGCCAGGCATAGATAGCCAAGCTAACTTCAAACAACCAGCTTTAGAACTGAAGGTACCATAGGTATATCCACGCAATTCTGCCAAAAAACCCTACCTGAAACTACTGTATCTGAATGGCATTTGCCACCACTTTGGGTATTTTAGCACCGTACCCTAGTATGATTTGAATCCATGCAGCCTATGAAGTGGTTTATATTACATGGAATTATTAAAGGGTAGCTGTATAAATTTCCCTGTGTAGTCTTGGGAGTCAGATATTTTGGGTATCTACTTCTGACTTTAAATCTCACTCGATTTTTGGATCTGAACCTGTCAATCAAAATTCTTGTACTTAAAGCTGGAGAACCAGGGGGAGATCACTCTGGAGTCATGTATGCTCAGACTCTAAAAGGAAGCCACTTTTAGAGCCCAGCCTATAGCATAACCTTAATACCTGCCTCCCAGTGATGATAAATTAGCCTTGCAAAAGACTCAGAATTGAAAAGCACTCCACAAGTACCAGGCATTGATGATAAAAATTACCAAGTCCTCCATTACCTTGCTATTTACTGTGACTGAAGCAGGTGCACCTGATCATATGGATTTATTTTTAATCTTTCCTGGCTGAAACAGCTGGAATCTCTGAGGAGCACAGCCACTGTTTAAGAGACACCTTCCCCCAACTTTGTTTACTATGAAAAGCTAAACTTCTGACGGGCGAAAACAAATCCTAATTCAAAGCCTAGATACTTATGAAGAAGATCTTTAGTTCTTCCTATGTAGCTTGACAGAATCTTCAAGCTGCTAATACTTAAATATTTTACAAAATAAGCCCTGAGTATCGCGTTTTCCACAGGAAAACATTCAATTTTAATTATTCAGCTGAACATGAAAGTGTGTCTAGCTCTAAGCAACCAGACAGTCTGCAGCTCTGATTAGCCACCCAAGCATAAACATTTTGCAGCTTTGATTACTCACCCAGTTAGGAAGAGTTTCTAGTTCTAATACAGAAAGATGATATTTGCAGTAAATTTAAGGCAAAACTTTGATTTGAAAATGACCGAGGTGGAGGCTTATTTCCTCTTCTCAAGAGACCTGATGTGCTCAGGCACTTTTGATGCTACTTCATGGAGAATTAAATATATTTGCTTTATTGTAGCTTTTGCTACAATAGGGCCAATTTGCTGTAGGAGATTCATCTGTTGAGGTTGAATTTGTTATAAACAACCTCACCATAATTCTAAAAGTTCTAGAAATGACACCAGAAATTCCAACTGGCATTCAGTGCTGCTGAGACCTGCCTCCATTAAAGGCCTTCAAAATTTCAGTTTTAGTTAAAGTGATTTTTGTTTCAAATACAGGTTGGACTCTGCCTATCAAACACAGGCTTCTGCTCTTATGTGGAACTGGGATCTGATCTCTTGAGCTCCATGACTGCTCAGGGGCAGTTTGGGATCCCTCGTGTTACCTTGTGTTTCTTTGGCAAACACTGTAAATGTGGCAGATACCTTCCCTGCTTTGTACTAGTCACCTGTCTATGGTACCCTTCTCTTCTACCTACAGCAAAATACAACATGCCTTCTTGTTCAGGAAGTTCAGTGTCTCCCCTTAGGATCAGTGAGACTGTCTTCTTTGAATCTGCACTTTCATCCAAGATGAGGCTACTAAGGGGATGACAAATTGAGGACAATGAAGGTCATAATTATATTTAATTAAATACCATGATATTATATGGTTTAAAAGCATTTTACTCTAGGATAAAAAGGGAATAAAGTTTCATAAGATTTATGATTCTTTTGAACATGTCATAGGGTATGCCTTCAACAGCCGTGGAATCAAGATCATATTGTCACACTCTTTTATGATGAACTTAATATGTTCTTAAGTCAGTGCCAGTTGCAGTTATCAAACCCAGTATCTTCCCAGCTTCTGAAAGTTGACCTGATTTACAAAGAAACAAAATCAGCCCGAATCTCCTTCAGCAAAGCCACACAGTATCTCATGGAAGTGAGCTGTCACTCATTCATAGTGGATAGTTTGGCTCTCCATAGTAAGATGTTTCCTCTTGTTTCTTTTGTACTTAGAGGGTTATCAAATTAATTGAAAATACTGACATTTAACAGTATTATCACTGGCATCTTAATTTTCACCCACTGAAAAGAAGGGTAGGTGTTTGCACTTTGAAGCTGCTGGTTCTTTCTGTCTGAAAAATCAGATAAACACTGATGCCTTTATAATTAAGGAATGTGTTCCTCAAAACTAGAAAAGTCAAGGCTTAATTTTTCCTCTGTAAAAACCTCATGTGTCAGAGAGAAATTGAGATGTGTCTGGGACTTGTTGTTAGCTCTTCACATTACCAGCAGGGTATGCTCCTCTACCACTGGTGCTGATGTAGTTGACAGCTTCTATCTCCTCTATTTTTTAAATTGATTAAGCTGCAGAAATCTTTTACAATTTCCAGAAGTCAGTCCTTCTTCATGAAGTTCTGTTGGGCCTGCTTGAACCTCTCAGCTTCTCCATCCTGGGATATAGCAGGGAAATGTGTGCAGCTCCACACGCCAGGCCCTGAGCCCACTAGAAACATGCAAGCGAGTCCCAGGATGTCCCAGCTGAGTCTCCGTCAGGAGTATGGTCCACACCATTAGACTATGTCTTCTTTGGCAGCATAGCTTCTCTGAGAGCCTCCTTGCTGGAAGGCAAGCCTCATAGTCAGATGGCACTTCAGTGTCTCTGCTGCATGGCTCCGTGTACTGGAACAAGCTCATCACCTGTAGATGACTGCAAATCACCACAGCTGGGAAAAGCTCAAGTACCTTGAGAGGAGGCGATAGGCAAGAAAGATGAACTGAATGAATTTCATGCATAATATGTAGGACTTAATATAGCTTTATTGCATCCTCAGGGCTTGCAGTACCAGAAGGTGACTGTTTTGAATTATATACTCTTTATATTCATCATCTGTCTTTTTCATTATATTTAAAAGCAAAATACTTACTTAGCAAAGCACTAGCATTAACTTACAGGACTGAGCAACTCACAAGTCCCTACCCACAACAGCTTTCAGTGAGCATTGAAACTGTCACATAGAATCAGGTCCGAAATAAAATACTTTTTTCTCAGTTTAACCATGAGGTGTAATTAGCATACAAAGTGTAGTGTGAAGCATGCAATATGCCCTTCCTCAGTATTATCATAACACAACGAATTACTTACTGCAAGTACTGAATGGCTTTCCCCACTCATGTAGTCTTTTCTTTATTTTATTACTCACTGGGACCTATTCTCTAGTAGTGTGTAATGCTTTTAGGACCTAAGGCTAAAACCACCTTCTACCAGGTTTAATGCTCACTCCCTAGCTACATCCATTTAGTCGTCTGGGAGAATTCACCACTGCACTGCACTTGAAGGCAAGTACAGGATCTGACATGCAGGTCGTAATAACAACTCTAAATTTTCAATTTATTCTGATATTTTACATTTTTGAGATACTAAATTGTGTTAATTGAAGAAAGCCTTTTCCGAACTATCCAAATGTTTTGCTCAGAGCGCATCTGCTGTTTATTCTGAAAGAGCCTGTAACAGAAACAGCCTGTGTGTAATCAGTGATGCTCCTTGACTAGTCCTTGTGCTGAGCTACTAAAGAAGCAGTGGGAACTGAAGGGAGGGAAAGGGAGCTGGAAGTGGTGCTTGTTGTGATGAACTCTGGTACCTCTAAGGCCTTGGGGAGCTAGGTCCAGAGACTCTTGTTTCCTCAGAGTAAGTCTGCAAGTTGTCAACCATGATCTTGATATAAAATTCAGATTAAAAAATATTTCTTATCAAGCTTTATCCTCTGATTTCATGCAGCTTTATTAAAGGAGACAGTGTAGTGCAGTCTTGTTTCCCTTGCTCCAACCCTTTGCATTTCTGAAACTACTCATCCTGAAAGGCAAATGCTATGCTATGCAAACCTTTCGCTGCTTTCTTTCATTTCTACTACCAGCTGGATCAACTGTAGGAATAATTACTCTTTGCATAAGTAATTAATACTGTATCTTTCAACCACGTTCTGAAACTCAGAAAACCTCAAACCAATTTTTGATCTATTTTTATTTATTGATGGAGATGATGGTAACAGATGTAGAAGTAGCAGGTAGTTTTGCCTTTCCCTTCCATTCCTGATCAGTAAAACATGCCTCTAATTTTCACTTAATTTCAATTTATTTTCAATTAATTTCCTCAAATGAGAGACTATGAAAAATGACATTCTGAAGATTGTAGCAATGATGGATTAGATTGGTACAGCTCCTAGTCATGCTGGCATGGAATGATTCATGTGATGTTCTCTCTTCATGTCACAAAAATTAGGTTTTAAATCCCTTAGTCATTCTGTAAGAGATGATACAGTAACACACCACTTACTTTGACCTTTACAGTGGTTTATAATTTAATGAGAGAAAAATTTCCCTCCTCTCCCCCACAATACTTGTTTCTCTTTTACAGACTTGCTACCTCGGGAAAATAAGCAGCAGGGATAGCTGTACTGTTGATCAGCACTTCTATTACTCCTTTCCCAAAAGAGCTTTGCAAACTTTTAAGTACTCAAACCTCATAAAGACACAGTCCCTCTTAATGCAAAGCACCTGTTGATTAGCCGTACGCTTTGCAATTCATAGCTAGGAAACAACAAATAAACAACTCAAGAAAATAAAAACCCAGGACATAAATAAATACTCTATAAGGCCTCTTTAAGTATTGGAAACTTTCCTGAAAATGAATGTACAAACTGGGAGAAATTTTCTGTTGGACATAATCCAAAGGCACTAAGAAGACTGAAAACTTTAACTGCAAGAAGAATTTGCGTGCAAATACAACTGCCTCATCTGACGCCAGGAAAATCCTCTGAGAGGTTAATTTCTTCAGTATCTTTGCACAGACAGGGCTGCCCGTGCTTCTGCCTCCCCAGGGACCCGCGGCGATGCCTCGGAGGCAGACCCTACCCTGCGGCGCGGGGCCAAGGGTCGTGGGCAGCCCAGCCGCCGCGACCCTCCTTGTGCTGGCAGGTCCAAGCTGGGGCCGGGGGTAGGTGCAGCAAGCTGCCCCTGTGTCTGGTCACAAATGTGTTGTGTGCCTTCACCACGGGCACAGCCTCAGCCTCTGTCTGCCTGCGCTGTGGCAGTAAGTGCCGTCAAGACCAGGAGCTGCTCAGAGGCTGCAATAACCGGAATATAAACCAGCAGAGAGATAAGTGGCACTCACGAGAATAAATGTTCAAAAACATTTTTTGCATGGAAGTTCCCATAAAAACTCACTGATTCTTATGGCCGTAGTGCCAGAGAGCGCACAGCATGGGATTGTGCCCCTGCAATGGCCTTATTGATGCCAAAATCAAGAACGCAATATCTAACATGAAAATGAGGCATATGATTTACCAGAGACGTGTACCTGCCAAGTGTGCAAGCCTTGTACAAAGTCAGGCTCTTAAAACAGCAGCTTCACAAAGGAGCGATGTTCTGGAGAGGGGACACTTGGCTTGTGGGGGCTCGTACTAGTCCTAATGTGCTCTAAGAGTTTCACTATTTTATCTCAGTGAACTAAGGAAACCAAATGAAGTCAGAAATCAAACTCCAAATCCCTCCCAGCCCCAAACCATCAAATGGGACTTGCAGCTTGAACAGCACAGTTAGGGGATAATAAATGGCCTAGAGCAAAAGGGAAAGGATGCATCAGATTGCATCCTTTGAGGAAAAAAAAAAATCCTTCTGACAACAGACTAAAGAAAAAAACATCTTTGCTCAGAAGTCTGGAGATTGAATCCCTGCTGCAGAGCTCAGAGGTTACCTGTTATTAATTTCTGTCATGGATGTCAATCTATGTGAATTAAAACTACTGTTAATAAACATAGGTTTTAGTGGTTAGCCTTACAAGAAATACGTTACCAATTTGCATTTAGCTGCTGTGCTGATGGCAGCTCTCCTACCTATCCAGTCTGTTCACTTGGGTTTACTGAGGGATATCACTTCAAAGAGTGTCTTTTGAGTACTGAAACAGAAGGAATTAAAAGAACTTATTTCCCATATGAGATATTTTTCAATGCAGTCTTTTATTCCCCACTGTGTTTCTAACATGTTCATGCAGACTTGCTGCTTCTGGCACAGTCTTAGAGATTAGATTTCTGAAATACTCACAGAAGTCCAGCTTTTCTGCTAAAACCATAATCAGAAAAATCTGACTTCTGACAGCTCTCATTAAGTGGGAAGAGAGAATTCATCCCAGTGCCTTCTCTTACTGTGATAGTTGTCCCCAGAATGAGATTAGTCTTTAGGACTAAGATCCCGTCAGGCTCGAAATGTCTGCGGTATCTTATTACTGGGGTAAGAGCAGAAAATAACCCCTCTACTCCAGACTTAGTCTTAGTGTTTTAACAAAAGACAGAGTTTATCCGTTGTTTGCTATAGGCGCCTGACGACTGGTGCTACCATTTCTGGTAGCATCACAACTGCTCTTTTATCGAGGTACGCTGCAGCGTACTCGTGGCAACTGGGAAGGGGGAGTGGGAGGAAGGGGGAGGTGCTCTCTGCAGAGGTGCTGGCTCCATGCAGGCGGTGGTGATGCCCCCCCGTGCAGTGAGGTGTCTCAGGCAGAGGTCATGGTCTCGAGAGCTGGTGAGCATGGCCAGGGTGGAGCTGTGCTGTGGTTTCCTTGGCAGAAAACAGGACGCCAGTGGAAGGCTTTTTGTGCCAGAGGCAGCAAGCGGAGTTCTGAGCTTGGCCAACGGGGTGCAAGGGGAAGGGGATTCATCTCACTGAAATGAGAGTGCTTATATATACTTTCTTATTTCGAAAGAAAGTTCTAATTCATTAGCCAATGCTGTTCTGCAAAGCTTTTGAGCACATAGAGGTCACCAAGGATATGCTTGTGTTTGATCAGTTTGGTGGTAGGAAGAGTTTTGATAGCACTTCAGCACAAAGTTGGAGTCTTTGAGAAAGGCACTCACAAAGCTGTAATTAGTTACTGGCATAATCAAATGACATTTACCCCTTCTGTAGTATTTTTTTAACCATGTTAAGTTGCTTGTCTTTGTATTGTGCTGCTTGTTTCTCTTGTCCTTTTATTAGCTTGTGGTGAGCAGCACAATCTGAAAACTGTATAAAACACTTATTCTATGAAAAATATAATTCCATATTATAGCAAAGTTTATTTCCTTCTTGTTTATAATAGCAGAATGATATTTTTTATGGAGAAGTGATATCTTTTATTAGTCCATCTACTATCATTCAAGAAAGCAGACAAGGTTTCTAGTACGCAATTCCAATTTCAGATCTGGATGTGAAGGACCAAACTGTGGGCAGAGAACAACTGCTATGAGTTTAACTTCATTATGGAGATTGGGTAGAAAGGTGAATTACAACCTTTGGAGAAGAGGAGTCTTTACTAAAAGATAGTAAAGTCATTTAGTTCCCACGAAGTAGGGTGGCTGTGCCTATGCTAACTCTCAAACTAGACAACCATCTGCTTGCTAGCTTCAGACCCGACAGGCACTGCATGGTCCATGTCCGCACTGTATGAATTCTCTTACCCTTGCAAAGAGGGTGCCAAGACCCGAAGTGTTGATTGGGAACATTGCCAGGCCAGGCTCACTCCCGCCCTTTCCCTGTGGGTGTTACATGCCACGGGGCTAGATGTGCTCCAGAGACTGTACAACAGCGTAACGGTGGTGGTGGTGGCAGAACAGCGCCTGTGCCAAGCTGCCACTTAATTCACTACCGTTCACTATATGCTATTAACACCTGCAGAACAGTTTTCCTTAACACCAAATTATTTGATTTAAGAAGTCAAAATAAGAAGTCACTTATTGAACTTCAGTCTGACACTCCAGAATGTCATATCACTGGGGAAATTAGAGTTTGTAATTTAGAAAAATACAATCTTACTCTCTGAGCTCACTGCATACTGCCTTATGGTTTTTAGTACATCAGACACAGCAGTCTCTTTCAAGCATCTTGTCGCATCCTATTTTAGTGTAACAGCAACAGCTTTTGAAGTTTCTTTGATGTGCAACTTGTTACTAGACATGACCTCTAAAAAATTAGGCTAACCCATTCTCACTGCAGTAGAGACATTGCCATCTGCCTCTTTCGCACGTCCATTGTATCCTCTCACAGTGTTGCTCGTTCTTTTAATTGTTGTTCTGCTTAAACAGCGTAAGCTCCAGTATTACATTTTAAAATTTCATGTTTATATTATAAAGAGTAAATTTATACTTCCACAGAAGCTTCCACAGAACAGAGCTGTTTTTTCCCATTTCATTTCTAAACATGCATTTTATGTGCTGAATAACTCACTGACCCTTTGTAATTTCTGCTCATTGTCCTCCTGAATATGTATACCCAAACACAGTACGGCTTGCCTTTCAATAAACCATAAATCTTTCCGTAATTTCCTTCTAAATGTGCTTTGCTGTATTTCAAATATAAATCTGTAGCATATGAGACTGATCTGTTATCCTGAATTGCTGCCTGTAGTTCCTCCAGACATGGGGAGCTGTCTCATATTCTTATTTATTTTCTTTCCTATAGTTATTATCCAGAACTTGGAAGAAAAACCTGTTTGTGAACACAAGTCATTTGTTTCGTTGTTACAGAACCTCTTTTTGCTGTGGAGCTGGCAGGTGACCTGCATCGTTACATTCTGAAATTGATATAAACTCGAGGTATGCCCATCATAGACAAGGAGATCTCTCACCTCACAAATTATCCTTGTTGGATGGATGGTACTTATTTTAGACTCTACTTGTTTTCTGTACTTTTTTATTGGAAGCTATGAGTCAAATGAGGATTTGGGGTGAAAATCTCTTATTATAATCTTATTTTCATTATTCCCTTTTTGGATATATCCAAGCTATAGGATATAAATGGTTCTTAACAATAAGAAGGAGCATTCATCTACCTTACACTCAATAGAAATTTATAATATGCGATTGTTATTATTTACCATGGTTTCTTCATTCTGTCTGTTTGCCCCATGCTTGGCCTTGGCAGACCGACATCTGTTTTCCTCTGCCCGTTTGGATGTGCAACATGTGCAGAGCAGAAATCTCTCACTGTCTGGTGGAATACCATGCCCTAGGGGTACAGATCCTTCAGCACAGATCCCGCATTGCTTTCCCTTAACTTTTCCCTGCTGAAATCAAGCACTGAAAGAGACTCCAAATGCCAGCATAAGCCTGAGAGCTCTCTGGACAGGGGAAGACTGAGTTCTGCACGAAAGAGAAAAGCTCCATCAGGCAGGTTTAACCGGTGTAGGTCGGTGCTGCCCCAGTGCATTTCTGTGGGGTGTTTGGTGTTGTACTACAGCACAATATTACTTTCGGAAACAACGTCCGATGGTGAGTGTAAGGGCATGTATTTTGGCGGGGGGGAACTCAGCGAGGTGTAGGCTAAGATTGAAGGATGCCGAGGCCCTCGGGACCCCGTCTGGGGCCGGTGCCCTGCCCCCCCCGCTGAGCATTCCCTCCCCATCAGCAGCCCAGCACCCTCCGCTGAGACCAGGACATCCTCGCGTGTCTGTGCTGTCACCAGCTGGTGACCACAATGGACAAGTTTGAAGCTTCAACAGGTATCGGTGGCTCTGCTAGATCAAAGTTCACAGGGGAATTGCCTCCAAAGGTCCATATATTTAATTATCCTATTAATTTTACATTATCTGGTGTAAAATTTTGCAAAAAGATACTGAATTTCCAAAAGGGTTCATTTTTTACAGTGCTTTGGTCTCCTTCTAGTTCAGTACAACAGAAATTGGCTACTGATCGGGCCGCTTATTGCAATTTTAGATTTAATCCAATTTTGCTATGAATTATTATCCACTAACTTTGCTGGACACCTACCTAGAAATTGTCTTCCTCTAATGATGAAAGATTCCACATTATTTCACATCAGGTCAATCAAAACAGTATAAATTTTGAACGTAGGTGCTTCATAAAGTAAACTTCTAAATAAGCTACAAATCGAAAAGTTGTTTTTCTTGTCTTTATTACACTTAGTAACAAAATTTGCCCAAACTCTTCCTTTATGATTTTAACCATTGACTGTATGACTTTAACCAATGACTTTATGACTTATAACTAATCATTCTCTGTTGATTCTGGTGTCTATTTACCTTGTAAGCTATTAAATCCTTGTTAACAGCTATGACTATTAGAGAAACATACCATAAACTAGAAGATTTTTAATGCTCTGTTTCCTCCTATATAGAAAAAATTGGTACATTTCTACCAGAAGCGAGGCTGTGTCTGTATCTTCTGTATCTTCCCTTTCGTTATATCTAAACGTCTTTGTAATAATTTCACCGTTTATTGCTTAAAAAAAGAGTAATATTTAATTTCTTTTATAGTGACTGTTTAAATGAATTGATTTTGCCACTGAATAAGTAATGCTGTGTCTGGGAATTAAATGTACTCTTGCTCTTTCCCTCTGGTCGTCTTACAGTTTTGAGAAGGCTTTGTTCTCCATTTCCCAATCCAAGATTATCTGAAAATCCTTGGGTTTTACAATGGTAGTTACATGTCCACAGGCATCCAGTAATAATGCAGTAGACTGATTTGAGAGGAAGATATAGTTTCATATTAAGCTGTAGTAGATATATATTTGTATGTGTGTATAAATAAATGTATATGTGTATGGATGGATGGATACAATGAAGAATAACAATCTAAATGACCTCTTTTTGATTTCTTTAATCTTAAAAAAAAAAAAGGTATCTTATATTTGTATTTAAATGTTTGAATTTTAAGCTTTTCATTCCTGAAATAACACCAATGCAAGAATTGCCATATTCGGTCAGAGTTGTTTTGTCGTTCAACACTCTATCATCTCCAGCAGTGGCCAGCTCTGACTGTATCAGAGGAGTCTTTCTTTCTAAATAGAAACATATACTGGTTTTAAATTGAATTAAATTTTCTTTTGAATTAAAAATTATTTTATATTTTAAAGGGAATTTTAATTCAATTTAAAATTTAACTCATTAAATCTAAAGTCCTTTTAAGTTTAACTTTCCTCTAATTTCATGTTCGTGTGCACATTTACTTTAGTATAAGATTGTGATGTAATGGTATCCAGTAAATGTGAAAGGAATTCAGACTTTTTAATAAACCTTGTTGTAGTGAAAGAATGAAGTGCTAATTACAGTTAGCTTTCCATCAAAATGTTATCTAGCACAACTTTTTTTCTGTCAGCAGAAAAGGATAATTTTTCTCCCTGGCATAGAAAGTATTTCAGAAAAATCTCTTCATTTGAAATGTGAGTACAGATGCTTCCACCAGATTTCATTATTTATTATTGTTTATTATTTGGAGAATGGTTCTACTCAACCTTGAGGCCTTGACATTTATGCAGAATCTAGACTGGGTCATGCTCTTGTCCTTTAGGTGAGAAGTTCCTGAAGTTCCCAATTTAGAAGCATGGTTGTCTCATGCTCTCTGCTAAGTGTCCAACCAGCATTTGTTCCCCTGAAAAGCAGGTAAGAATAAAGAATGAAGTTTTACTTGAAATTGCAGAGAAAGCCCACAAAATAATTCACAGAGACCAAACAGTTCTGTTGCAGAGTAGAGAAACAACTGCAGTAGCACTGGAAATCACGATTTCATACAGGAGCTTATAACTGGGCTATACTCAAAGCCTAAGTGTATTTCTCTGCAAATATTCCTGATGTAGATGATTGCTCAGAAGGTCTATGGATGGTAGCTGCTGGCCTAGAAGAAAGAACATTTTTTTCATTTCTGTTTCTTGTGGTTTGTAACAGCTGTTGAAGTATTATCAGTCATCCAAAAAAAATCAAACTAAGGTTTGGATAATAGTTTTCCTGCCATTTCTAGCTGTTAATACCTTTCAGAAGAAAATATGTTAACTTACACTGGACTTAAACTAGGCAGGACAAGTATGTCAGATTTAGTTCCAAAAGGATGACACATCCTTCTCTTTTCTTTTTTTCCCCTGTTTTCTTTGTTATGTCTTTATCTTAATTGCAAATGTCTAATGATTCATCACTTTCATATTAGTGGTGATAAAGTGTATATCTTTTGCTATCTGCAAGTGCTGTCTCTGAATGAGCTTGTATCTGTCTCTGTCTCTTATCACTCCATGAATGATTTAAAAATCATAATAGCATTTGTATTAACTGACTTTTCAAATTACATTAAAACCAACCTAAAATGCATTTTACAAATAAAAAGGAAGTCAAAGAGACCAGCCAGGCTGTACTCTTACAATATTTGGCACATAGAACTTCTCTTTTTGAAGTTCTGCTCATGTTTTAATGGAGAGAATTGAAGTTCTTCTCACCATACATTCCTTTGTTTTCATGGCAGATTTGGTGACTGTGAGTGAAGCTATTTGCTGTTGACATTCTTTACTTGCCTTTGTTTGTACTGATGTTCTCCCCGATGTTCCTTCCAGCAGCATTTTCCTAACACTGGCCTTTTCCAGCAGAGCAGCAGAACTGTACTAGGAGCAAAGAAATCAACAAGCAAACAAAAAGAGATAACATCATTTGTATTTTGTGCTTTGTGAGTCTCTTGTGGAACCAGTACATGACCTGTTTGTATATAAAAGGAGAAAATCTATGGAAAAAACCTGATGCACTGAATGTTCTGCTATGTTTCTCAGGCTGCACCACAAACTCTGCAAGCTATTAACTCCGGTTTTCCAGGTGATCGGAGACAGGGTTTAAGAGGTTTCCCCAAGGCAAGGTAACAAATCTCTGGCAGAACTTGTTGTGATAAGGGGATCAGAGGTTATTTTTGTATCGATTTCATTTCCAGCCTAGTGGATTTGCCCATCAGAATGACTACAAGAAACAGCATTACTGTGTTCATGCCTGTAAAACACCCTGCAGGTAAAATCCCCTTCCCAAAGCTTCCTGAAGCTCAGGCATACTGAATGCCCCTCTCCCAGGCCCCCCAAGACTGAAAGTTCAAGCAACCAGCTTTGTCCTGGGGACCAGTGGCTGCACAACTCGCTTCTGTTGGAGTGGCAGAGTGAGATGCGGGCAGGCGCTCCTGGGGAAAGCTGAACTGAAAGAGCTAGGGAGGGCTGACAGAGCTTTTGGAGGATTGCAGCCTTCTGTCTTCTCCCCATATCCCACCCATTTCACAACGTAGCACGCCCATTCACCTTCTTTGGCTCTTTATACCATTGAGTTGCCCATGTCTGGTGTGTCCTCTCGAACAGGACAGGTGGTCTCAGAGTATCTGTTGGAACAGCCCTGGGCCATATGTGCTCCTGAAGCTCACCAAGGGCTGGTTTGAGATGATGCTAGTCACCCAAACGGCTTTAGCAATTCAATGATACGGATAATGGAGTTCCAGCAGCTCTTCCTGACACTCCTATACTAGTATAGAAAAGCCTTTTTCTCCCAGCTCCCCAACCTCTACCTCCACCTTGGTCTTCAAGGTCAGGTCCTGCTCTGCACACTGTCCTGTCCTTGAGTTTTCCTCTCTTCAGCCTGTCCTTTTATAGCACTCCTTCCTCCAGCACCTCTGTTACAGGGCCGCTCTACAGATCCCTTCTCTTGCTGGGGCCCACCGCAGTGCTCTCCCTCCTGCCCCACGTGTGTCCCACAGCTTCTCTCTGCCTCCTGGAGGGGGGAAGTGGTTGGGGAGAGCACAGGCAAGTGGCCTGTTTCTGCATCTGTCCCCAAGCCCAGATGGTCCTTCTCCCCAACACCCCTCCTACCAGCACTGACACAAGGACTTGGGTGGTCCAACACCCAGGGTCCCATGGCTGGGACACAGTTTGGGCAAGGAAGAGATGATGCATCTGTGAAATGCAGCTAACAATTATTTACTTTTACTTAGAAAACAATGATTTAGCACGATACACGCTTGGTAAAAAAACAATCCCCTGAAGGAATTTGCAGTGATGCAAAAATGAACATTTCTCTCAAACTGTTTTGGGTACTTTTTTGTTCCCTGAATGTTTTCCAAGCCCAGAGTTTGCAATGAAATTCTGACATGGCCCACTGTTAACTGCTCCATTTTATATGTCTCTGGAAATATTATGTAGGAGAGCAAAGGTGAAATGCCCTCTGCACTCAGAAAGGTTGGCTGAAAATGAGCCACGTGCCCAGCAAAGTGGCGGGAGTCCCGAGAAGGTGGATGCAGTGAGAGCAAGGGGAAGCCTAAATGGCATGGTGCACTCCGGCAGGCACGGGCTGCTCCATCCCAGTTCATCCCTCGTACAACCTCTTCTTACTTTTCCTTTATCCTCAATCCTCCACCTCCAGCATACCAGCCTCACAAATATTCTGCATATGTTCTTTTAAAAGTATCTTGAGTACTTGCCAAATTTTATGCTTCTCATATGACAACTTTGCAAAACAAACAAACACTAGCTATGTGACCAAACAAAATGTGGCTAAAATTCTTTCCCCCATCTTCCATCAAAGATCATGCCCAGGTAGTTTCTTGCTACATGTAGTTTAGTTTTGCTGGTTACTCCTTGTCCCCTTGAGCAACTCAGCTGGTCTGAAAGCAAGTGGGCCAAAACCTCCTTCAGCTTCTCTGATCTGCTGATCTACATGGGAACTCATTTTGGTCTACGAGGATTAGAATTACACCACGATTTTTAAATCCTGTTGCAAGCTCTCCTTCTCCAGAGGGACAGCAGATGGCACACAAGGTGAACAGGAACATTGGCAGAATCTGTCAGGCCTTAAAAGAAACAAGTCTTTCCTCCCCAGATAGTTTTTCCTTATTTCAGGATGTACCACCCTGACTGTTTTGAAAAACAACACTTCAGCACTGCCATGAACCATACCAATGCCCAAGGCACACCAGGTGAGCAGGCTAGATTTTAGAATAGCTAAACCAGTCATCCCCCAAATGAATCAGTTCTCAGCATTAACTAACAAAACTGTTACAATGTTATAATAATGTCTAATTTATCACTTCTGTTGGGTTATTTCATTTTATTTCAGTTAGGTACATTTTATTTCAGAAGTGTACATTATTCTATGTACAATTTGTAACATTTTTTACTTCCTAATGAAGTGGCAAAGACCCTTAATTATTCTTATTGTTATTAGTAATTAATTATTATTTAACGATTTCCAGCTACTTGTCATTTTGGACAAGAACAGTAAAGAAGAGGTGGTGATTGAGGAGCTTACCTGTGTGCACATAGGCACATACCTACTTATAAGTCTAAAGGACCTCAAATATGAGTGATGGCCGGAGATGTGAAAAGATAGCTAGAAATAAGGATTCACGTGGCTGAGGTTGGCTCTAGCAGTGGGAGGTGGTTCAGTGCACCATGAGGACACACGGCCCAGCCCCAGTGGGTCATCTGAGCCCAGGGGGGTACAAGGGTGGCCACGGCCGAGCAGGACCATCTGGGAGCCCTGAGGCTTTGCGCAGAGATGCAGCCAGGTGGCCTGGCCACAGTTACAGGACACTGACTGACCCAGGGAGCCCAACATCCCTCTGGTGTGGCTGGTGGACCAGTCAGGCCTCAAACGAGTGTGATCATGGGGGATATCTCTGAGCATTTTCCCGGTGGAGTTTCTTCCCCCATCAGCTACTCTGAATAAAATTGCACAGGACTTGCCTTGCATCTGGTAGCTGCTCCTTTGGGAAATATCTCCCCAGGTGGTGTTTACTTCCAGTGAATCAATGTGAGAAATTTCTGCTGCTGGTTCTACTAGAAGCAACAAATTTCCCTGGAGATGTGTCTCTCTGCACAGGTCCTGTTCATCCACAGCGGACTCACCCAGAAGCTTAGCAAGGTTGGCTACCCTCTGAATGACACCTTCTCATCTGGTGCTAAATCTGGTTTTGTACCACAGCACTAAACATGTCTACTTACCAAAATAAATTCTTAATATGTTAGGCATTACTAAGAAATAATAACTACTTAAATGGATGAACTGGGTCTGGCTGGGATGGAGTTAACTTTCTCCATAGCAGCCTATATGGTGCTGTGTTTTGCATTCTTGGCTAAAATTGTGTTAGTTACACACCAGTATTTTGACTGTTGCTGAGCAGTGCTCCCACAGCATCAAGGTTTTTTCTGTTTCCAGCTCTATCCCCATAGAAGGTAGGCCAGGGTGGGCAAGATATTGGGAGGGAACATAGCCAGGAGAACAGACCCGAATTGGCCAAAGGGATATCTCATACCATATAATATCATGCCCAGCAATAAAGACAAGTGGTAGAGAAGAGGTTGAGGTTTTTGGCTTCCAAGGTGGCCGTTGCTCAGAGACTGACTGGGCATTGGTCTGGTTGTAGGTGGTGGGGAGTGACTGCCTCTTCATCGTTTAGTTTCCCCCACCTCTTTTCTTCATCTATTCATTTGTCTTTACCTCAACATGCAAGTTTTCTTGCTTTTGCTCTTCATATACCCTCCCCCATGCTGCTGGGGTTGGCGGGGGGGAGTGAGTGAGCAGCTCTGTAGGGGCTTAGCTGCTGACTGGGGTCAACCCACCATGGTGCACCATCAGCTATACAGGGCACGTGTAATACATTAGGGATTCAATTCATCTTTATGGTCAATCCAAATTGGTTATGGTAGTGTGAAGTTTACTTCTGGGTCTCTACATTTGCTCAGAAGAATGCCACCCCAGATTATGTCAAGCTACTTATAGCTCCTCATTCAGACCTTCACTGAAACTGTTTTTCTCACTGCAGTCTTATTCACCAGGTGAGTTTGGTTAGAGCAGATTTACAGTTTGCACGTCTCTGTCCTTTACAAGTCCATCCATGCTCATTGACTCCTCCAGTGTGAAAAAAATATATCTGCCTTCTCAGGAGATTATCTGAGAAAGTCATATCAATGACCTTGAGGTGGCAGAAGGGACTTGTCTACAGTATATATAGATGTATTTCAAAACTTATTTCTGTAGCTGTTTGGGCAGGGGTTAGTATAGTATTTGGATTTTTCTCTCAACCAAGTATTTGATGAGGCACAATTTTGTGATGGGGCTATTCAAGTTTTTCCCCAGTGTTGGATCTTGTGACCTGAAGCTGAATTCTTGCAGCTGTGCCACTTTCTTAAAAGAGATTTCAAGTTTATTGAAATCTCTCCAGCTTCCTGCACAATCCATAAGCTCTTTTAGGTCTTACCAATATTTTTTCTTCAGATGAGACTCATCATATGAATAGTACTAACATATGGCCAGCAGGAAATTTCTGTAAGTGCTGTCATGTTTCGGGGGTTTTTCATTTGGTTGGTTTGGTTTGGGTTTTTTTTGGTTTGGTTGGGTTTCTTGTTTGTTTTTTTGTTTGTTTGTTTGGTTGGTTTGGTTTTTTGTTTTGTTTTGGTTTTTTAATTTTATTTTTTTATTTTTTATATATATATATTTAATTTATTCTTTTTGTAGCGGTCCATTCATCTACTTCAAATGCTTTTAAGTCATGACAAAATCCAGCTGGCTAGCTGGCCTGTCATCAGCCTGTTAAGATCTGTCTGATTATTCCTCAGGAGACTTATCCAGTTGTTCAAAACATTCCAAGCAAGGATTCAACTTCTTGTTCTTTCTTGAATAGTAGCTTTAAACTGAGAGCTCAAAAACCCCACCATGCTCATGCAAATATGTGCAATAATTGCAGATTTGAAAAGAGGTAATTTGACAAATGCACATAATTCTTGGTAGCAACGCTTTCTATTTCAGAAGATTTGGAAGCAACGCCACTGATCTCAGAGTCTTCAGTGCTGGTACTTCTAGCCTCCTCACATCTGTGCAAGCAGTAATAGCTTCAGTATTAGTCTGACAAGAGTGTGTGTGTCATCAGTCCCGTTTCCTCACAGCACTACACCATGGCATGTTGGCAAGCAGTGTCCTACAGTCAGACAGTGCTTCACTAGCTGTTTATCTTTTCAGGCACTTGTTTTTGTCATGAGGAAAGATCCCCTTTCAGGTGTTATTCTCCTACCCAGAGCAGTCTATCTCAATGACTTCTTAGAAGTCTCAGAGCTGTGTAGACATGCTCTTTTGACACAAAAGTGTACAAAAGCAAGCTGTGATATCAAATATTGTGATATTTCTCTCTCACTCAAAATTGTGGCAACATCTAATACTGAAATAAAACTGAAGCAGCTCTCAGAAAAAAAATATTTCATAGATTTATGTGCAAAAGTGGCAATTCAATGGGAACTTGAATCTTCTGAAGTAGCACAAATCATTACATCTTCAACACTAACAAAATGTACCAAATGCCTTTTTCCTCCCTGTTTAGCTCTATCCATCAAATGATCAATAAAAGCACCTGCATGGTAAACGTCACAAAAAGTCTCAAAACAATTAGAAAAATTATCTCTTGCACTTACAATAAAAGACAGAGAAATGCAATGTACTGCAGAGGAACAGGACAGTTATGCATCCTCACCAAATAACAAAGTTCATCTGAATGGGAGCAAATAAACACTCCGTTGACAGGATCTAGAGCTGTTAGGGAAAGACAAAGAGTTAGGTTTGTATGGAGGAACTTAAGCTTGACTTGACAATCTCTCTAGGAAATCTGCTCCAGTGTTTGACCATCCTCACAGTAAAAGGTTTTTTCCTAATGTGTAAGTGGAATTTGCTGTATTTCAGTTTGTGCCCATTGCCTCTTGCCCTGTCACTGAGCACCACTGAGAAGAGCCTGGGTCCAGCTTCTCTCCCATCAGGTATTTATACACACTAGTAAGATCCCCCTGAGCCTGGTCTTCCCCACGTTGAACAATCCCAGCTCTCAGCCTCTCCTCATATGTCAGATGCTCCAGTTCCTTCATCACCTCTGTGGATCTTCACTGGACTCACCCCAGTATGTCCATGTCTCTCTCATACTGAGGAGCCCAGCACTGGACACAGTACCCCAGATGTGTCTCGCCAGTGCTGAGCAGAGGGAAAGAGTCATCTCCCTTGACCTGCTGGTAATGCTCTGTCTGGTGCAGCCGAGGATGTTCGTGGCCTTCTTTGCTGCAAGGGCTCATTGCTGCCTCGTGGTCAGCTTGTTCACCAGGATCCACAGTGCCTCATATCTGCAGAGCTGCTCTGAAGCAGGTCAGCCCCCACCATGTACTAATGTATGGGGTTATTCAGCCCCACGGAGCCAACTTGCGTTGGGTACCAGCTGGAAAGATTAAGAAACCTCCTACCTGGGATTCACAAAAGTCAGCAAGATCCGATGGGAGAATGAGCAATCTGTCTTTAGTACTAGAGATAGAGCATTTACCCAGGAATGAGACGTGCATTTGGCTTTACTCTAGCCTTTAGGGAATTCAGCCTTTGTGTGTATCCTGCTCCCCAGGAGAGTAAGTTTCCTATGCATTACCTGGAGGAAAATCAGAGCAGACCAAGTACTTCCACTCGTCCTCTTGAGGCTGGGTCCAAGCACAAGTGGCTGACACCACCAGAAAAGCAAGGTAGTACCCATCAAGTAGGGGAGTCAACTAAGTTGGTTGTGGGGACCAAAGAACAAAGTGGCTTCTGGTCTCTTCCTCCACTGCCAAGATGGTTTTTTTCTCCTTTTATTTTTTTGTTTAATGCTGTCCAGTGCAAAATGCATAAATAATCCTTGTAGCAGGGATGAGGATTCACATGAATCTCCTCCTGTTTAAGCACTGTAACTGCTAGACTACTGGAAAACTGCTCTTAATTCAGGAAAAAAAGCTTGCTTTTTAGGATGCTTATTTCCCAAAGGATGACAAATGATGTTGTTACATTACCTGTCCAGTGCCAAAGCAAAAGGTATGCATTCAAGTGGTTGTTAAAAAATTCAAGTTGCAGTATAATTATCTTGCTCAACATTTTATTAGAGTAGCAACAAAAATCCATCACCATTAATCTCCACAATGGCATGCATCAAAGAATTACAAAATACTGCTTTTGAACAAAAATTGCTCTTAATTTTTAGAAGGACTGCATTTATCAGCAGTACATATCTCTGAACAATTTCACAATCATATTAATAAACAAATTTGTAAACCGCATGCAGTGACAGAGTGAGATCAGCATTACTCTGTGTAGGTGAAGAAGAAATTCCTTCTAAACCAGCTGCTCTTGAACAGTTTGTGTGAATTCAGATTTCCAGGATTCAGCTCCCAGATTAAGGAACTCTGGAGTCCCAGTCCCTTCAGCTGAACCAATTCACTGGCATTTGTGGTATCACTGTATCCCAGTAGTAATGGAAGAATCAGGAGAAAACAATCTCTTATTGAAAAGAACAAAACATCAAAGAAACAATTCTGTCTGAAGAAGAGATAACAAGATACTGAAAGATCATTTTGAAATTTCACTGCAGTTTGTAACAAATAAAACAGCTCTACACAGTAGGATTCATACAATTGTGGAGAAAAAATAAGAATAAATAAGCATACGCAGCATTATTGAATGAACAATTTAGCTTTGCACATTCTTGAAACAATTTATTTTTTTCCACGGTGACAATGCTCAGATCTGGTGGTTTTTTAGAATAGCTTTTTAAAAAACAGCCAAGAAATATTTATCTACTTCCAAAGGCCAAGTGACTGATCTGAGCATTCACTGTGTAGCAGGGGAACTACAGCAGCAGCTCCTGAAGTAGGATCAGTCCTTCAGTCAGTTGTATTGGATAATTGCTTTTTGAAGGGAAGTTAGTGAGAGCTTTATCAATTGACCTGTGCCATTCATTTCTACAGGAGCATCATAAACCCCTTCACAACACATTGGAGCAGCTTTGATATATCCTTAACTCTGACCTCAAAGAGGTCATGAATTAATTTGAACCAAAGCGTGTTTTAAATACACCTAACCTTTCTGAGCTGCACAATTTACTAACACTGTAGCTTCCAACATCTCAGTATTTCACACGGGAAGCAGTGTAGCCCAAAAGCCAGGTGCTACAGCAACATGTCTTCTGTTACACACTGGGTAAAGTTCCAAATAAAAATGCAATAAGAATGCAATCTCTTACATCAAAGCCATTAAATGAGGATATAGACATAGATTTCAACATTGTTACCAATCACAATTCTTTCAAACTCGATGTTGCAAAGGACGTTATCCACAAAATAAGTATATAAAGATAAATAGTTATATTACTGCAGTCAGTAGTTGATATCCAGTCACCTTCACTTCTAGCAAAAAAAGTTTGCTATATTATTAATAAACTTAACATCACACAAATTTTTAAATAAATACATGCCCACATATCTAATCTACAACATCTAGGTACAAGAAAAAAGGTTGTTCGCTGTTATAAACAGAAGGGCAAACACAGAAATAGATCGAAAATCATTTTAGCAAGATATCTAGCAGTTTCATAATGTTAGCTGTAGGAATCAGTATAAAATTAGTATGGATTTAATGAATAACATCTATAAAGACATAGTCACAGCACATTATGAGTTAAAATCACACTTTAACTTAAATCTGAAATTTTAGATATTGCATTTGTGCACACAATTTTGCATGCATAATCATTTCTGTTTGCAGAAATAAACATCAACATGAAATAATTCCTTTTCATTTGTTATTCCAAGTGATGGTGCATACAAATTCACCTACACAGATTTTAGCCCTTGATGAAACCTTACGAAGAATATGGGCTTAAACACCTCACCTGAGCATCTGAAAAAAAAGAACTATGGACACAGAGGAGGAGGAAGCAGAAAGTTACTTTCTGAGGAAAAAGCAAATAAAGGAGAGAATTTACTTCTGATATTCTTGGTCTATAGGAGTTGTAGTTCAGTCTGCACTCTGAAAAGAGTCAAGATAGAAGTGTAAGTTTATGTTACTGTTATTAAACAAATACTTAGCCCAGCCAGTTGTGCTCCCAACCAGGTTTCCGTGGCATGCATTCTCTTTGCCTGCTGCTTGTCCTGGAGGTCTGCTCACTTTTCGAGTATGAAAAGGACCTACTTCTGGCACCTCTTTAGAAAAGTCTGGGAGGTAGGGCCTGGTCTGAAAGCACTGGATAGATACCTAACTGATAACAGCATTTGAAGAGCGAAAGGATTTCCATGTGCTGGCTCCGCTGGCGGCTGGCTCTGCATCCTCTCCCTCCAGTATTGACCCAGGGATCCCCTTTGATCAGCTGCGAGCGGCGCTGGCTGACTGCACACGAAGGCTTTGCTCAGTCAGATACAGGAACTTGCTTTTGCTTTGAGTATGTCTCTTGGCTAAGCAAATATAAGTGCCTGTGTAAGAATTCCCAGATAATTTCATTTTACTGTGACAGTTGCTTTGGAGGAAACGTTATACAGGTTGTGGTACCTCTCCCTGACCTCCCCTTATGGCGGCAAACTGTAGCTTTAAGCAAATGTGAGCAGTGAATGCTATAGAACTCTGTAATTTCACATCTAGCTCTACAAAGGAAAGGTTTGTTCAAAGTGTATATCACTGCTATAGTATTGTATTTATGAGATATGATTGCTAGGTACTAACTCTAGAATAACGTTGGTATTCTTCTCTTTTGACTCTTGAACCCCAGTCAGCTTTGCCTGCTTGGCTGCCATGCGACTTACTCTGTCATTTTATTTTTTCCTTATTATTTTAAAAGCAGCAAAGAGTCCAGACATCCCCTTTCCAGTCGTGTGGCTGTTCAGACACCACGGTGATGGAGCATCTGCACAGAAACAGACCCCACTGCGTGTGTCTGGTGGCCCGTGCTGCTCAGGCAGACAAGCTGGCAAGCCTCAGCCCCCCAGTAAATAAGGAAGAGCCCCAGTGCAGAGGATTTGGAAAACACTGCAACACAACCTGCATGGGTTCGGCTGCTGGCTCTGCTCCAGCCAAAGCTCTGCCAGCTCCTGTGCTTCACGGGACAGGCTCCAGCGTACAGCCTGACCCTGGCGAATGTGCACAGGTATGTTCTGCCTGGTTGTAATACGGCCTTCCCGTAATTTGAGTTAAAAGCCTCAAGAAGCAGGATACCCCCACGGTCTTACTCCCTCTGCTTGCCAAAATGAAAAGGCAAGCGCTGAGGGAAATAAAAGATAGAAAGGGCTTTCTGGAGGAAGTTTGTTTGTCACGTCTGCTCTGCTGGTTAAAAACCTCCTGCTGTTGGTCCCTGCCCTGCCCCGCCATCATTCCGCCGAGCTAGAAAGTACCTGTGGAGCTCTGCAAGGTTAGCAGAGGAGTTAAAGCAAGGATGCAGACGGAGCAGTATACAGACTTCGCTTCCTCCTTGCCATACAGAGAACACTGATTAGAGGCTTTTGCATCCAGCAGGTATGGTTTCCCATCAAAATTTAAATGAGGCCTATCAGGGTATTTTTAGTTCTCTTTAAGTTTGCAAACATGGCTGAATGTAAGTGAAAGTGGTTTGAATTGGGGAAGCAGCTGTATATGCAAAGGAAAACTGGATAGGAAAGCCTATGCTCACGAGGTTACCTCTTTCATCCCACACTGGATAGGTTTTTTACTAGAACAATTAGGTTTTTTACAGCTTTTTAAATGTCATGTGCAAAAGCTGTGGAAAATGTTCACAGCAAACAAGAATACGCAGGCATCTTCCTGAGTTTCTGCTACTGCTGCACAGGAAAGGGGAAATATAATTCTAGCAAGAGCACGAGCTGCTCTAGAGCAAAGCCAAAGTAATATGCTGTGTTTTGACTGCAGCTACATCATGGAGATCATAGCCCCAGGCTCCTTGACATGGGCCTGTGTGGGAAGAACATGCAAGTGGTGATGCTGGTAAGTGAGAAGCCGTGGTGACTTCTCTTCTGACAACACTTTTTATGCCCTGAAGTATTCTAATGGATAACCCTTGAGACAAACAATGAAAAAAGTGTCATTTTTCATTGAATTTTTCTCTTTTCCCTAGACATTATCTCTATTGAAGCTATAAAATCCCTGTAGCAGTCTGAGACACAATTACTATTGAACCAAGATAAAATTAACTAGCAAAAGCCTGTCCAATGCTCTTCAATACCTGTCAAGTTCCCTCAGGATTCAGTATTAGCCAAGACTTACACTTAAAGCGGTACATCTATGAACTAGCTTGCTGAAAACAAAAAGATTTTTTTAAAGACTCCTACTGACTTTTTAATCTGTTTATTCCCTCTGCAAATTCATTGAATGGTTTTCCTATTTCATGCTGTTCAAGGTAAAAAAAGGAAAACAAAGGAAAAAAAAAAGATTTCATGCTCTTTGCCATCAGATGTCTGCTTATTGAAGTATGTTACAATGCCTGCAATTAGATTTGCACTGCTGTGGGATGAGGGAGTCGATGGTGGGTAATTACTGTAATCGGCAGTGGTTCTGGCTGCTGTCAGACGGTCCCCGCTGGTGCTGCCCAGTGCAGCACGTAGGAGTGCAGCTCTTCTCCTCGCCTCTCGCCTTCACCGGGAGCATCAACCGCTGCCCCGCTCTTCATCCGTGGAGACACTCTGGGCAGCCTTGCTCTTTCTGAGAGTGTGGACCACTCTTTGGCTAATACATGAGGTGAAGGGTTTGGGTATTCCACTGAAGCCAGCTCACCTGCTTAAAGTTATGTTAAGTGCTTCATTCAGTTAGACTCAGCAGTATATTCTTTCCACTCCCCACGAGGCTGCTTTTTCTTGCAGGATGCAGACAGGTGTGGAGAGATAGATGGGAACTCCTGCAGTTCTATGAGCAGAAGTGCCTTTACATTTCATACAGGTTGGTGGGAACAGAGCATCCAAAGTTTTTACATGACTGCGTACTGAGAACAAGGTGGGCTTCAGGCCTGAAAATGAGGAGAGAAGCAGCAAAGTCAGAAAGAAATATTCTTCATTCTCATACCAGCAAAAGGAAATGGAAAACTAAGCCTCTCTGTGGATGAACTATTTTGCAAGATCCAAGGTATACAGGTTTACAAACAGCATTTAAATAGTATTGTGTAAAGCATCATGAAAACAGTAACATGCATTATCATGTAGAAGAGAGCTGGGTTAGAGAGATGTGCTACACCTGGGGATGGTGCAGGTAGCATGGAAATGGATGTGGCTGTCAAGACCAGAGTGCTGGTGTGGGGGAGATCTGTGTCTTCTCTTAGCACCAGCTGCATGGTGGCACTGGGCTAGTTAACCCCAAGCTGGAGCCAAGGGGATGAGGCACAAGAAAATGCCTCATTGCCATCCTGCCGGCAGCCAGAGCTCACCCGGGAGGAATCACTGAGCTTGGACATCGATGTCCACCGTCTTGCCAGACATGTACGTGAGGCACCGTGCCTGTGCACCACTCCTGGTGCTCCACCACTGCCCTCTGCTCCTCAGGGAGTAAGGCTTAACCTACGTGTTCCTCCGCATCCTTCCCCACACCCCAGATCCTCCCAGTCACGTCATGCCTGGCACAAGGCACTTTGAGAGCATCGCTTTCCAGAGCTGGGCAGTTCTCCCTCCCCGCCATGCCCTGTTTGGTGGTGCATCATCTGCCACCGCCAGCCTTCCCTGGCCCTTCACTGGGCTGTCCCAGCTGAAAGCTAGCCCAGCACAGCCCCATGCACATGAACATGCTCCGGTTCATGAGGGCTCTACACCAAATATTAAAAAGTATTAACTGTTACCTCAGATGACAAACACGTATCACCAAGGGGCAATTTTGCAGAGGACAGATAGGTGTTGGTGACAGTAATATCTTCTAGCTCGGTGCTGAAGTGATCAGACTCTTTGATGACATTGTAATTTAGGGCCACGCTGTAACTGGCCGGTTTCTTCTCCCGTTTCTGCTGGCAGTTGCAGAGTTTTCTGAAGGCTGCTCTGAATTTCTGGGACATGAGATTGTAAATTACAGGATTGATGGCACTATTTAGATAAATACAGATTCTGCAAAATAGCAGGAACCAGTTTTCTTGGAAGGGACTGGAGAGAAAGGAGTTGACCACAACCAGAGTGCGGTAGGGCATCCACAGAAATGCAAATAGGATCACAACCACCGCCAACATCTTGGTAACCTGGGGGAACACAGAAGCAGACAGAAGAGGGGCAGAAGGTTAATACTCATCTTGGAAGGAACACGTGCATTCCTATATCTCTAGGGCCAAAGCAAAACTGTGGACAGACTCTTCAGCTGGGAAGTTCTGATCAATGTTTAATTCAGAAAGGTTTTTGACAGTAAGAAGGACAAAAAAATCCTGGCTCCATATTCCTCCTAGTTTTTGTTAAATTACTCTATCCAGATGACATCCCAGTAAGCTCGTTGTTGTAGATCTTAGACTTTGCAACTTCTCGAGCTGGAAGGAGGTATTGATTCAAATGGAAAAAAAAGGGGTCTAAAGGCATTTGTTCCAACCACATTAGATCTCCTCCTTTAGGCTAGAATAGTCTGTAGAGTAATTGAACCTGAAGCCTACTTAGATTATCTGCTTTAACAGCCACCATAAAAGAATTTCCAAAAGCCAAAAATAATGGGGAAAAAAAAAGAGAATTATTTATTCCTATTCCTCAAATCCTCAGTATTTAATTAGATTTTCATTATTTGATGTTTACTCTGAAATGTCAATTAAAGTTTACAGAGCCAGGAAAAAAGGGATTATTGGTAAAACTTGATTATTATAAGAACTTTCATCTATTGTGTAAATTTGTTTTGAATAAAGAAAAAAACAACCTTTGGGAATATCCAGGATAGCTGAAATGAAGTGAACAAGAAATAATTTAAAAATCAGAAAAAACTCCACTGTAAAAATACTCTTTCTCTTGTAAAAAATTTAATTCTAGTGTATATGGTATTCCCTAGTCTCTACTTTAAAGAAAGTTTGAAAGATGTTAATAAACAAGGTAGAAGGTACAGTGAGATGTGACAGTGGGATAGTACGGTGGCACGAGCTCATGCAAGTCAGGAGATGACTTGGTTAACTGTGTGTGCATGAACTGGAAAGCATTGGCACTGATTTTGGTGAGCTACAACTGCTTCTTTTGATTGTGTTTTTTTTTTTTGTTTGTCTTTCTTCTTGACAAAAAAACCTGTTGTTGCCTATTGACAGGTTAGTTTAAAGGCCTTCTTTTTACCTTTAGGCTTTATTCCTTCTTTCTGGGTACCTGAAGTTATACTTCAATAAACAGCAACTCCTGTAACCATATGGGTTATAATTTCATTGCTTGCAGAAAGGATAGATATAGGTCGATAAGAGTTTCAGTTGTTTCCAGGGGGACAGACAGATAACTCCACTAAAATCACTCATAAATACATGCTAGTTTTAGGTGTGTTTTTTAGTTTGAAGTTATAAGAGAGTATCTAATTCTCTTGCCTTCTGATCAGATAGCTCATTATGTAGAAAACCTGCCATCTCATTTCTAAGGGATGTATTTTCTTCTAGCTATCTAGAAAGACACATACACATATAACTCAATTTGTTGTTTTTGTTATAGATATTATGGTAACAAATAGGATGAAGAGCAAAGTTGCTCTACAAATTGATGTATCTTTATCTACGTATCTATCTGTCTTTAAATGTACCTATTCAAAGGCTACAATTTTATCCTATAATTCCCCTCCCTTCACTCTCCCTTTTGATTTCCCTACAGCTGTGTTCAGTAGAAGTAAAAAAATGAGACTGAGAAATATTAGCTCCTTTTTTGTCTCTTGACTGATACATTCCCTTATGACTTCTAGACTGCTTTTCTTGTTCGCTGTCCACAGTCAGTCATTGTAACAGAGCAAAATGCAAATGTGAATGCCTCAGGTAGCTAAAAGCATGATTTTTCCTTATCTCCGAACCTCTTCTAAAACGACCAGTCCTGTGAACATGGCTGCAAAGAGGTGGGTGACCCAGTACAGACCCGCTCTGGCTGAGGAAGGCTCAGGACTCCTCACCTGCTGCCTCTCCTCCCTCCAGCTCCACTCCAGCCTGGGCCTCCAAATTGAACAAATCCATTCAACTGAGAATAATCATTCACCATGGGAAATAATCCACATTTAAAGGAAGAAAGTAACCATTTGTGGAGCTTGGATTAACAATGGGACTCAGCCCAACTAACATGTGTTGCATCAGCTGAGGCATTCAGAGGGCGAGTGGATAATAGTCTACACAGGCATCAGAGTACTTCTCTACCAGAAGCTCAGCAGGGGACTTTGTTATCATACCTACTGATCACTGGCAATTTACATTTCTCCTGAGCATGTCTTTAATGAACAATTGCTCAGACAATCACTTACAATGGTGCAGCTGTCTGTTTGAATCCTGGGTTGAACTAGAAATAAATTGATCTTACTGTCAGGAAGGGGATATTTTAGAGTCACGCAATTAATACTTTACAATGGTGAAAAAAAGGCTGTTACTCTTGAATTGACTGTGTCCTATATGCCTCAAAGACATATATGGATGCAGTGTGCAAACCATTAGCTGCATTTATGTATACTGGCAGCTTGATGTGCATTTTCCTTCTAACACCGCTAGCTTGTACTGCTGCCATGTTCAGATTACTGAGGCTGTGCTTTGGCAACATATTAGAACTGTCTCTTAGCACCAGATAAAAAATATCATGGTCACAGCACAAAGTGCCTTGAGCCGAGATCAATTCAGTCTGCAGGTCTGAATGTGTTTCAAAATGCCAGGAGGTTAGCTTTGTGCTGTCAGGCTTTATGCCAGGTAAGACATTGTCTTGCAGCGCTCACGCTCCACGATTTCCTGGTCTTGACATAAACTGAAACCAAAGTAACCTGTGCCTGCAGCTAAAAAAGCAATCCTGTTCTCATCTCCCTCCTTGTGCTGGCCCCAGAGATGAGGGTGTGGGTCAGGTCAGACTGCCGCTCCAACTGAAAACTGAACACTTCTCTGTAGAGCTCGTTTTTTGTTTGCTCAGGTCAATAATCCAACTCATGTACGCTGCCACGGAGTCTACAGTCAGTGCAAGAGAAAAGACAGAAGCGTGTGGCCATGGATGGCACCTCTTTGGTGGCACCTCTTGGTGGTTCAGTCAGTGTGGGACAATGAGAATTCACCATAATTTTAAACTGCCTGCATTGCATATCCTTCCAAACCTGCCAGAAATCACAAGTCTGGCACAAGCTCTCTATTGCCAGGCAGAAATTCAGTTGCCTGAGCCATCTGACCAGCAGTGGTTGTGTCTCTGAGACCCACCGCGAGGCCCTGAGTTCAGATAGTTATTTGCTTGTTGGTAAATCCTCCCTAAGCTGGCTCCGGAGGCCGTGGCTTTTCATGCTCAGCTACCTGAGAGCGTGACCTGTGTGCAGACGACAGCAGCCCCTAGAAGGTGCTCTGGCACTGCTCGCTTTGTCCCCAGAGGGGCCGGGGGGCTTGTCACCCCACTGCAGGCTGAGGCACCCCTCAGGGCTTCTGACCCAAAGATGCTGCAAGCTTGCCCTCGACTTTTTTTGCACCTGAATTTGCCTTTGTAGATGAACACAGCTTCTAAACACATGATTTAGGCCGAATCTGCTTTCTTATCCACACCAAAAATCTTCATTGGGATGGATGGGGCTGCACGGAAATAGCGTAGAGGAAAGTTTGGCCCACTTTGCTTAAGTAAACTGCCATATCCTTTTTCAGATCACTACATGAAAGGTAACTAAACATCATTTTGGGGAAGGGCTAAGTATTTGACAGCAGTGGAATGCTAAGAGGACAAACTTTTTTAAGAACCTGGTTTTTTTTTTACCTGTAACTGAAAGCAGCGGTACTAGCATCCTCATTTATTACTCAGGTGAAGGCAAGCATACACTGACTGCTCTTTCTTTGCATATCCTATACTCAGAGTACAAATATTCTTAGTTAAAGAAATTGAAAACATGATTAAAAGGCTTTGCGCAAATCCATTTTAGTCCAAATTTCAAGTGTACTTTGAATGATAGCAAAGTGCTTGAAATTGAATATGTTCCTGGCTGCATGCAATCATTCTTCAAGTGCTATCTTTTGGTTTCTGAGAATGTTCTGAAAAATATTTAAAATGTTTTTTTACTAAACAGATTCCCAGTATTTTAATTCTGAACTAGTATTCTCCTTTTCCTTCCTGGTCCAAAAACTTGTCATTCTAAGGAAGTGCTTTTAGAGACATTTTAATTACCATGGTACTCACAGTTTGGTAGTTGCTTCCTTCTCCTTTGAATACTAATCTTTCCTACCTTGATAGGTAAAAGCAATAGTCATACTTACTAAGTTACTGTGCCATAAAGGCGCTCTGGTGTTTTAAAAGCATGTAATAATATCTTTCTTTCTTGTGCTTGGTGGTGTTCGTTATAATGCGCAGAGATTGTATAAGTCAGTCCTTGATTTTGTAATCCAAAAGAAGTTGTACAATGAGGAGGAGGATTAAATAAATAAAAGGATTAAGGTCTTGATATAATAACACTGCAAGTGAAACCAAGTGATATGATTGAGGATTTCATTTAAGCCATACAGAACTTATCTTGCATTGCAAGCTGGACTCTGTGCTTGCTCCAATGTAAGAAAACGGAGGGGTTTCTCGGGGGGGCAGCAGGTCGTCATGTACTCCATCAACATCTGAGAGGGCTTTCTCTAGAACGTAACCTACCTTTTTAATTGACCATGGATTATTTGATTAGACTGAGCAACTAACTTTGTGAGATACGCATAATGTTAAGTAAGTAAGTTCGATCCCACCTCAAGTATAAACAAACACATTTGCTATCTAAGGTTGTATTTATTTTGCACAGTCCCCTTGATATCTGAGGAAACTAGGAATTCCTTTGGGGAAAGTATGAAATCAACCTGAAAATATGTAATTCAGTGTTCATATTATGGATGGATGAGAAAAAAAATTGGGATCTGTTGGCTGAGCTGGGTGGGATAAAATGGAAGTGTGGGAGAGATCAACACAGCCAGAACCAGGAACTGATCTGGAGGACCGGACAGATGAGGAACATATGGGAAAGAGAAAAGGAAGCACACAGCTTGGGCTGTGATTCCATGAGCAAATCAGCCAGACAATATAAGGGTTACTAAAAAAAGGGGACTAGATTGCTTCCTTGTCTTCCCATCTGCTTCTCCTGGCCTCTTGCGCTCTTTTAAAAGGTAGTGAGCTGCTTGCCAAGGTAGCTCACAGGACAGGTACTCTTAGAATAAAAGGATTTTATTTCCTCACATTTTCAAAGTTTTCCTGTGTGACAGGCAAATCACTTTCTTATCCTTCAGTTTTAAGTTCTCTCTCTCTCTTCTTCCTTCCCACAATGCCTGGGTCTTCAGGACATTTTCTTGCTTCTGAGCAGAACAAAATTATTTAAATCTTCAGAAGAAAAAACATTAACATTTTAGAAATGCTGAGAGATACTTGTACCTGTGCTTCTAGAAAAAAAGAAGCACTGTTAGCAAAAATAAGCACCCACAAAAAAAAGGGGGGGGGGGGGGGCAGAAAAAACTTTTGTCCCTTGTACTGTATGCTATAGAGAAACATTTAATGTTGGTTGGTGTTACTTGTTAGTGGTTTTGTTTTATTGTGAAATCTGCTCTGAATACTTTGAATAACATATTTTCTATTCATGAAATGAAACCTTTCTTTCCCTCTATCTTTTTAATAAAAGGCTTGGGAATAGAATGCCTAAAATGGACAAGAGGGGAAACTGTGACCAAACTTCACATTTTACCATGAGGTACACATCTGCTCTGAATTCATTGTCCTAAACAGCAACTATAAAATAAGTGGCTAAACTTTTCAAAATTCAAATAGGAACCATTATTTCTTTTATTTCTGCAAGCAAAGACAGTTTAGAAGTAAGTGGAATTGTGGTGGTACTGTATATGAAAAAGCAAAGAAAAGAAGTGTTGAGATTTATTTTGATTCTTATGGAACTTTATGGTGTAAAGATACAGAAAGGAAGACTATGAGTAAAGACTAAAGAATTATTAGCTTGGATTTCAGGCATGTGTAAAGTTGAGGCTGTAAAGCATGTGAATGTAAGTTGAATGTGAACTGCTGCTTGATAGAGGCAATGAGCTGATTATATTGAATTTGGTTTGTCTGCGATTTTTGGTAACAGACAATCTGGTCAAACCTTTGGTACAGACACTTGTATTTTTTCCAGATTGAATTTATGCACACACATTACTATTTATGTGTGATAAATGCCTGTAACTGCAGCTAATGTTTGCTCAATTGCTATTCATTTTTATTAGATTACAGTCAGTGAATGTGTTTTCTGGAAACTTAACAATGTAGATGGTTTGCAAGTACAAATAACAGGCCATTTTGGAATAGCAAAGACACAAATTGGTAGGCTAATGCAATCATATGCATGCCTGAAAAATAAAGGATCTAACCGTTGCACCTGCCTTTGCAACTGCAATGAAGAAACTAAAACAAAATGGCAGAACAGCTACCTAGTACACTAACAAGCCAGATGTCTTCAGCCTACCACAGTATCACTGAAAGTGGTACTACCACTGGGGTTGGACTGGGTGATCTCCAGAGGCACCTGTCAGCCTCAGTGATTCTGTGAAATTATAACAAAGTGTTGGAGAGAAATTTCTTTACTCTGAGGTCCGGAGGGATCTGGGACAAAGTCCTTTGTTGGCTTATGATCCTTTGGATCACATTCAAACCTTCTTGCCACTACATGCAGTTTTTACCCTAGTTCCATGACAATTACAGTTTCCCAGTGCTTCATGTGGTTCAGGATTCCTTACACTTTCAAACTATGTGTTTAATTGGACAGCCTCAAATTCATAGTCTGTATTTTCTGTTGAGTGAATAGAAATCTACTTCAATTCATTTCTTTGGGACCTGTGATCATTTGTCCAAATGATCATACAGTGTTAAATAAATCTTAACATTGAATTTGCACTGAAGTTCCTTCTTTAGCCCTGAATCAAGTAAATGAGACTTTGAACCGTCTGGCCTTAAGAGATACTGTTTTTCATGATATCATCTTCTTACCATATTGATCTTTCGTCTGTTAAGCTTTGAAGTTTCAGCTGCTGTGACCTTGGCTCAACTGAAGGGTGCTGGAAAATTTTGCTTTCTCAACTTCCCTCCTGTTTAACTTGAGGAAATGTGTACACCAGAACTATTTAATTTTGTTTTCTCAGGTTCAGACTGTGCAAATCACTCAGTAGAAATGTGTTATAGTTCCTCCGCGGTCAAAGAGGTCTCACCTTACTCTTAGTCACCTTTTCATTTTCTCCTAATCTTCTATTGCAAAAACCATTATGTCACTGTTTACCACCAAGACCCCCTGTTGGCAGTCAAATGCTTTCCTCATAGTATTGTTCAGCTGTATGCGAACTTCAGTCTAGCAAGGTAACTTTCTTTGCAAAGCATAGCCAAAAACCCATTCAAAAGTCATCATCAGCTCCATCAGACCTAATAGGTGTTTAAGAATTTTTCTGTAGTCACAAACTAAACACATGCTTGAAGGTTTACTTTCATGTTTCAATACTAAAAACAAGTGTAACACTAGTTGATTCCTCAGGGCCTAACACCATGTAGCCTGGAGCACAAATTGCTTCCTCTGAAAATGGAGCGTACCAATGTCTCGCCTTCTGGCAGAGATCTTCCTTTGGGAGAAAGTCAGGTGTTGCCTACTGACTTGTAGGTGCTGATCAAAAGCTCTGCAAGGGCAATAAATGACTCTTACTGCTTTCCATAAAGAGCGAATCAGCTGGATTTAGCTTCTGACAAAGAAGAGGCAGAATGAACTGTTTTCTATTCTTTCTGGGACACCAGGAACCTGATGGAAACTACAAAATTACTTGGAAATGTACTCCCATGTATGAAGGAGTGCCTGACTGTCAAATAAAACTAGTTTTCTTTTTGAAAAACCTTTGAAATACATCTATCACACCCTCCTATCCAGTACAGTTCTGTAAAACAGAATAAATATTGCACGAGTGGGATTGATTTAGGTCTTCAGAAGCGGATGTAAAAATGGAGATTGACACATCCTATGGGTACGTATTGGTGCTCCTTTCCTTGGTAGAACTTTAGTCTGCAGTGTAAACAAATAACTTATCATTTCAGTAGTTGTCCAATATCAGCGGTAATAGATGTTGTTCAGTGAAACAAAAATGTGTTGGAAGTGGAGATACTTCACGAGAAAAGAAAGCTTATTTTGTGCCTTTCTCTCTCTTTTAACGTTTAAAAGAAAGGACTGATTTTTATACCTGGTGGGTTTTTTTGCTTGTCTTCCCCGTTCAGTTTTGTCTTGCAGTGCTTTGAATGGAAACTTCAGGGGGCCCTGAAGAGTACTTTGAAAGCTTTGTCTATTGGTGGTTGTTGATAGGGGGTATTGATCCTTTAATATACAGATTTTGTTCCTGTTAGCTTTCCAAATATTGGAAAGAAATAAGTATTTACTAGAACTAACATGGTGCAGTGGCTTGTAAATCGTGTGGGTGGGAGGGTGAAGGCAGCAAATAGACTGAGTAGGCAAAGGACCGCTTTCTACCTGGAGGAGCTGATTTTCGTTCATTGGCGATGTACTACAGCTTCATTTTGAGCTCATCCCTAGGCATCTGACATGAAAAATATGTTAAGATAGGCTTGACTCACCATTCTAAAATATATTTTAGGCCTTCTTTCTAAATCATAGAATGCTCTAAATTGCCATTCTGTTTTGAAAACAAAACAGAAGTCGTCTGACCACTTGACCACTTTTTTCCTTTTCAGTGCTGGCGTTAGGTCTGTTTATATCAGAGACAGAAAACATCTGTTCTAACAAAACTGAACATGGTCCACCTATTCTCCTTCAGCAGTAGCCTCCTCCCTCCCCCCTGTTTATCTCATTGCTGAGCTTCCCACTCCCCCTTGCCTCAGCTTAGGTAGCTGTCCCCCATAGTTGTAAGGAAATGATTGATTTACTCTGTATTTTCTTCCTTCCTGAGCGTAGAGCTATTCCAGATGCTATATCAGGGTTGTTCTTTGCCCTGCTCTCTCCGTTGGTGCC
This sequence comes from Aviceda cuculoides, assembly GCA_035590195.1. Lineage (NCBI taxonomy): Eukaryota > Metazoa > Chordata > Aves > Accipitriformes > Accipitridae > Aviceda > Aviceda cuculoides. The sequence goes on along the minus strand of JAVJGG010000029.1, from coordinate 34,918,931 downwards.
AGGTGTGAGGAAGCATCCTAGGTGTTGAATCCAGGATGGTTTCCATGTTGGTCTTTGCATTTTTAGTCTGTCATCTTCTAATTCTGGGCTAACTCTCCTATCAGAAACCTAAGTGATGTTTTTTCATTTTTTTAAGAAAATCATTGAAATTGCATAACTGTATGACTCACAATAGAAAGTATTGACTGTACATAGAAGACTAATTCTTGGAAGCAGACATAGAAACACAAAGCTGACAGTGCATATATAGCTATATGCTAACACAATAATATAGGTTAAAAAAAAGGCTAAAAAACAACAGGACAAGGCAGTCTTTTTCTGCCATGAGTTGGAAACAGCTTCAGATAGTGCTCTTCGACTAAAACACAAACACTGTATGACAAGACAGGAGAGAAAATGCTTTCTTACCCAGGTAAAAAGCAAGTTTTGACTTTTTTTAACAGTGGAAGACTTCCCAAACACAGATGAGATAATGGGAAGTCCCACACAAATTAAAGACAATTGTATGACCTGTCAGTCTGGGTCAAGCTAAATCCAGGTTAGTCAAGCAATCCAGGTCAGACTAAATGGGGAAATCAGTTCACATACTGCCATGTTGGATTAATCCTCGTCAAAAATGATTATGGAATTCCTAGGTTAAACCTTCATGAAGGCTGAGGAAACCTATGTAACTTACTGTATTATTCTGGTATAAATGGGAGCTCATAATAGGTTAATTATATAGTAATTAATCATAATCACTCAGTAGAACTGTATTGATTTTCCCTGTCCAAGTTTTGACAGTGGGGAGGTTGCAGGGGTGGCCTCTCTGAGAAGAGGCCTGGGGCTGTCCCATGCTGGACACAAACGGTTCCATCCAGTTCCAACAGACCCACCACAGGACAGAGCTGAGCCCATCAGCCAAGCTGGTGGTGCCCCTGTGAAAACATATTTAAGAAATGGCAAAAACACTGGAAAGAGGGAGAGAGGGGAGAAGAGAACAAAAGAGTGAGAAACGGCAAAATCAGAGGAGGAGGCACTCCTTGGCAAAGCAGGCACCACCTGAAGGGACTGCAGCCCATAGAGGACCCACACTGAAACAGAGGAGAAGAGTGAGAAGGAAGGAGTGACAGAGACAAACCTCTGCAACCTGACCGCAACTCTCCCTGGCCCAGTGCTGCTGGTTGCCTCACGGAAGGGACTGAGTGTAACTTGTGGCTATGACAAGGGGCAATAAATTGGCAAGAAATTAAGTTAATTCTCCCCAAGTCTAGTCTGCATTGCCCATGACAATAACTGATATGTTATCTTCCTGTTCTTATCTTGACCCATGAGCTTTCTTGCTCCTGGTCTTTCTATTTTCTCCCCCATCCTGCTGTGGGGGTGAGTGAGCAAGTGGCTGGGTGGGTGTTTGGCTGTCAGCTGGAGCCAGCCCACCATGGGAACACGCACAAATTTTGTTTTATTGAAATGTTCTTAGGTAAATATGAGAACTGCCACAGAACTAGGAAGTGTACACCACATTTTCAGTCACTTTGTCTACAGATCACATGCTGGATATCATATGTAACTCCACCACTGTAGTGCAAGCACAGTTCTGAGAAGGCATATAGACAATTTTACATGACAGCAGAACTCACTATGAGGCCAAACTATATTGTCAGCTATACATGCCTTTGCCAGCGCAGCAGAAAATTTTCACTTGTGTGTCTTACTAACTGTTGAGATTTTAGACGTTTTTGAATATGGACTTGTGTTTTCCTATTTTACACCATTGGCTATATTTTGCATGCTGCTATTGTATAAAAATATTACTAATAACACCACACTATCCTTGCTTTGCTTCCAATGTTGTACTGAACGCAAATGCTAGCTTTACTCATAATGATGCTGCTTTAAACAACCAGGTTACTTAGGCTTTTAGAAAAAGTCTTGCTCTCTTTACAAGACGTTACATTATAATACTTACTTTTTGGTTTCATAATATAACAGTATCTACATTCAGCAATGCTCAACGTAAAATATTTGTCTGTTTTTTAAGTGGTGCTAAGCACACATAACCAAGCATGTATACTAAAGTGATACTGAGAAATTGAAAAGCAGATTATCTTATTCTTCCACTAATTAATGGACAAAGAAAAACAAAATTAAACACTTCTAATCTGACTATTAACTATAATTGGAGATACGTAATTAAACATAACCCAGCCCACATATTTCAGTTGTGCATTTCAAAGCATGGTTCTAGTGCTGTGAGCCCTTTGTGATCTAGCAGGCAGTTCAGTCAACTTTTGAGGTCAGTGCCGACTCTGTAATAAGGGAAAACGGTCCCTCTCATTAAGCAGTAGCAATCTACATACAATAAGAAGAACATGAAGTTCAACATGTCACTCAAGGGGGGCACTCAGCTTGTTTGGAAAGTTGCGCAGCTCAGCTTTTCTTCCTGAGGGAACTGTACAGTGCAGGGAGGTAGAAGCACCCTCTGGGGTGCCAAGCAGCGACTGCCGAGGGGGGGGCCAAGCAAGCACGGAGCATTGCTTCCCAACACCTGTACCAAGCTGCCCGACCCAGCCGGAGCCTGCTCCCAAGAGCCAGCTGCAAAGCTATGCACCCTGCATTTCTCAGCACTTCACCTGACTGTGCTACCTACTGCATGCTGTGGGAGTATGAGACAGTACAGTTTATTGCAAAATAGCCATAGATTAATCTACTTGTATAATTACACATTGCAGCATACCTATTTAACAATATAAAAAGAAGCTAGTCAAACGTATGCCTCAGTTTTGAGCCTTCAGTACATAAAAATATTTTATGAGAGAATAACAAAGATATTTAGCATTTACAAAGCACTTTTATATACAGACTTGCTTAAGTAGACTTTTCACAGGAGAGTTAGAGACAGGAAAAGTATAGCATATACATTTGCAGAGCGACACAGTGCCTTAGCCAGGACAAAACCTCAAGTCTCCTAAACTCCAAGGGTAGTTACTTCTCTTCAGATCTCAAAAATAGCTCAAGAGTCACTTTGTATATTTAGCAGGACTACTAACAGGCTGTAATATAAAGAAAGTAGAGTTAAAAATCTTTCATCCTTTATTGACACTTCTTAATTGCTTTTTGATACAGAAAATAAAATACTATTTGTTTTTCAGTCCTTGCAGTAGGTAATAATGAATAGGCAAGAAAAAATACATATTTATATGTTTGTGTATATGTATCACAGAATTTCAGCTTGACTACTAAGCAAAAAGGGAGAATGTATTTTATCCCCTTCCACACGTTTAGACTAGTGATCTCTAAAACAAGTGGGTTTTATGTTTCAGAAAGCCATTTCAAACTGCTGTTCCTACCTGCCTTCGAGAAGCAATAGTGCTATTGAAACTCCTGTTAGTCATCTTGGAATTCACAGGCTTGCTTTGGTGAGCCGCGTCATTCCTCCATGTCTTAGAGTTTTCTTTTGGGTCCGAAGGGATGGGGTTCAGGAACAGTATTCTAGCAATCAGGCCATAGAGGACAGTTGCTAATACCATTGGCACAACATAAAATATACCAAAGTCCATCATGTAGATAGGAGAGTAATAGCTCCTGGACACCTTGTAGCCACAGGACACAACAGTAGTGTCTTTGTAGACTACTGTATTAAGGTCTAGCAAGAAGAACCAGAGCATGCAGTATATGGAGGTGAAAGCCCAGACAAAAATAATGATCTTTTTGGCTCTTGAAAAAGTGCATAGGAATTGAGCTTTGATTGGGTGGCAGATGGCTATGTATCTCTCAATGGTGAAGGCAGTGATGGAAAAAGAAGAAGCATTGATCCCTAGGTACTGGAGATAAGTGATGCAGAGACACCCCACGTAGCCATACAGCCAGGATCTATACAGGCTTTCTGTGATATTGGGTAGTCCTGCAGCCACAAGCACCATGAGATCTGCAACAGCCAGACTCACCAGATAGCAGTTAGTGGGAGTTCTCATGTGTTTGGTTCTGAGGACCACCAAAACCACCATGATGTTGCCCACGATGCCCAGTCCGCAGATGAGGAGGACCAAGAGGATGGTAACCACTTGGTATTCAGCTGTAACGATGTCCTGGCTCGATAGTGGCAGCCCAGTTTGGTTCTGCTCGTCCCCTGTGCCATTCTCCATCTTCACCAGCCCACTGCTGCTTCTGCCCAGCACTTGGTCTCAGCACATGTTCTCCACGGTCCCCTGCAAAAGGGTGAGAGGAGCAGAGCTTGGGTGAGCAGTAGTCCCAGAGCACATTCTCCATGTAGTCACAGTCCCATTCCTGTACTGTCCTCCACTCCCCCAAAAGCACCTGGACCTCCAGTCTTTGTAAATTCAGTTACCAGGCAGGTTAATCCCTCTAATACTCCATCTCATTTGCACAGGTTAAAAAGCTGTTTTCTCATAGCTGGTTTGAGGCATTCGTGAAAACACGGCATGTGGAGATGGGACCTTTCCTCGCTGCAGAAGAGGAGGAGGCGGCAGCAGCAAGGAGAGCAGAGCCCTCCTGCACTGCCAGCTGGCTAAAGCACTGCACAGGACTGAGCTGATCCAGTCCAGGCAGACTTCAGCATCGCCGCTTTTCAGGAGGAGTCAATACGTTCCGAGGGTGGAGACAGCAGCGGGAGGTGAAAGGAGAGTGGTCTGTAAAGCCCCACAGGTTTTCTACTTCACGCCGCTTTCCCTCTCTGCTCTCAGGCAGCTATCTTGCGTATCGATCATATGGATCCACCCCAGCAAACAAAGGGGAGTTTGGCTGGCAACAATAACACACTGATTTCTAAAATTCTGACTTCCCCCGTGTCCCTGTCCTTGTGAAAGTGACGGTACTTTACACTTGCCTCCTGCTTTGCAGGGCGCTGTAAGAGTGCCTTCAGAGCTTACAGAAAGAAACGTATCCCAGCTTTTGAAAGCAGCAGGAAAAATTGGGTTCCTTTCTAGACAATTCTCTTCAAAACCTTTATTCCTATTGCTGTCATCACTCCTGAGCCCTTTCAGCTCTTTCTGGATTGTAGCACAGCAACAATAAAACCATCAGAGCACAAATTGCTTCTTAATGAGATCAGTCACACACATGCACAGGCACGCACACACACACACAGAGCGTTACTAATCCACCACTGTTTCCTCAATGAAGAGTCTCCCCTGGCTGAATAAACTCCTCCTTGTTCATCCAGGTTGTGTAAAACCACAGACAAATCAAAGACTGGTGTAAATAACTGCTTTGAGATGCGCCAAGGAAAGCCCTACAGATGCAGCAGCAGTATTCATGAGCCCAGCTGCGCCTGGAGATGGACGCAGAGCTTTCCTGTCTCACTTGCTGGAAATCTTAATGCCTCAGGGAGAGAAACAATAGCAAACCCTTCTGCAGGCTTCTGTGAAAGAGCCCTTGTCAACTCCCCACCACAGTCCTTCAACCATTGTTTCCCCTTATACTATTGTGTTAAAAGGCTGAGGATTACATCTGCCTTAAAATCCCCCTTTTTTTCTCTGTTTATGGCAATTGTTTTTTGCTCTTTGCTCAGGAAGGGTTCAAAAAAATAAAATGTTGCACAACTGGGGGAAGGCAACTTGGATTTCAAAACAGATTTTAGTGCTAAGAGAGAAGGATTAGCATAGGCACATGGTGTAATGTTTGCAAAACTAGGATTTTAAATAGACTGAAACAACAGGTGGTGACAGAAAGAGAATACCACCTGAATCAGAGCTGGAAATTAGACTCAGTTTCAGATGTTTGAAGCCACTTAGTTAAGTTTTCCAGTCATTTTTTTCTATTTGCCTGTTCACACTTCACTTGTGATCAGATGCTTTTCATCTGTAGACCCCAAAGTACTTAATGAAGTAAAGCAAACATCATTATTCCTATGTAACAGCTGAAGAAACAGGGGTGAAAAGAATCAGATTTGTTGCCAGTGGCCTAGCAGTGGCCTGTGGGAAAACTCAGGTTGCTGGTTACTTGACCAATGATATATCAACAGAATCATATCATGGGTCTCATCGAGATTCTGGTCCATATGATCTGCAGGTCCTGTTATCCTGGACACAGCTGAAAGAGGAAGAAGGTCAGCACTAGCGTAGTGCCTGGGTGTCCTGAAAAGGATTCCTTCCACCTCCCTTTACGCTCCACAACTTTTTATCCTTCAAATTGGACAGATTCCCCCTTAGCAATCTATGCTTTTAAAGCTATGTGGCTGTAGTGGGTGTAACCCCAGGTGCTCAACCCCACAGCATAAAACGCACTAGGGAGGGAGCCCAGGACAGAACCGTCACAGATTTAGTGTCAGTAATCAGGGTCCTAGCAAGGATCAAACCCAGCGGGGCATTGAACCAGAGTTCAAATCAGGAAACTGAGTTAGTTGACCACCCTCAGTGACTTCAGCTGAACTCGAAGTTTTTGGTACCTCCATAGACTGATTTCTCTTTCAGGGTGGCTGATGCCTCTCTGCCACACCGTCCCACCATGAAGTCTTGTTCCTCATGTTTCCATGTATTCTGCTAGCTTATGTAGGCAATGTGGATGGTCTGAGTTGGGGCTGAGGAGCTAGTGCTTCTGAGAGTATGTAAGTATTTGCAGTGCCAGAAGTAATGGCTGAGGACATGGGATGTAGAAAAGCTGGAGAATATTTAAAAGCCCACACGACACTGAAGTGAATACAGGAAGTCTGGAAGATGTCCAAGAAATGTATTATCTGACACTTGCCTCATTCCTCTGCATTTGCTACTGGTGTGCGTCAGAGTTGGGATAGACCATCTTGTCTCAGCCAGTAGTTCACTTCTTATGGCTTTTTGTCAAGTGTCGCATTCTGATAAAGAAAAAAATACAGAGTCAACACTGTATGGCTATAGGGAAATATATCTACAGGAGGCATTCAGAGGATTTTGATAGTATTGATTAACATCCTCTATGGAGCATTTCCCTTTTCTTTCCATACAGTAATTCCCCAATCTACAATATTTTTGCAAAATCTGCAGTAATTGCAGAAGGAATTTCAAGACTGTAAATATATGTTCCATGTAATTAAGGCATCTGGTGTCATGGATTTGGCTCAAGCATCATATGATATGCATTGATAACATTGAAATTAGCCTTCTAACATGATTGTCAATCAGAGATCAGATACTGAATCTGTGAATCAGTAAAACACCAGCTTTTTCTCCCAGTTAATGCTGCATTAATGCAAGTGTCAGAATACACTGTCTAGTTTCAAAAGCAGTTCACCATTAATACATGCAAGCACAGCAGCTGTGCCAGTGAAATTTTGAGAGCAGATGGACCAGAGATCTCTGTGAAACTTTTACTGCATATCTGTTACCCCATTTTATACACATACCTGTTGGTCCAGGCATCAATTGACATTACATGTACAAATGAGGACAGATGCAGTTAGCAGGTCAACAACAATAGGTAGAAAACAAGCCCCTGAAATGTGCTGACTTTTGCTAATACATTTCTGTCGGTACAACCCTTTGGGTAGGAGGGAGAGGGAGAGGCATCTTGATACACCGTGTGCAGTATACTGTTTAGCCAACAATATTCTTGTCCAATTTTTTTCCCATTTGTCTCAATTAAAATGCGTCTCTGCTCACTTGAGGCACAACAAAGCCACTACAAACTGTCTCATAATGTTAAGCTCATGCTGAGATGGAACAATGAATCACTATAAACATTTTACCCCACTAGCTATAAATTATTCTTAATTACGTTTCTCTAACTCAGATCACTTCCCCAGCTGGCCTTTTCTGTTCTGAAGAACAGCTCCACAAAAAATGGCAATTTCATACTCTATTACCTGTCTGTACTCAGGGTTCATAAAAAATCATAACTAACTTGGATTCTTCACTCTGTGTCCACCTCCGAGGGAGCGCCGAGCACTTACTGTTGTACAAATGTCTCTAGGCTGCAGTGTGTAGAGAACAAAAGTCACCATCAGTGATGTAACTTCAGTACCATCCAAACGCTGGCTTTTAAAGTTCATAACTAGCTACTGGCATGATCAGCTCCATACGTGTTTTGGGTTTACACTTGACACAGTTAAATATTGTAGTAACTGTGGTCAACTAGAATTTCTTCCCCTACACTTGCTGCATCACATTGCTGTGGTTTTGTTTTAATGTGGTGAGCCTGTGGCAAAGTGCTTGGTTTGTGGGACAAATCTGCATCTGGAAAAGCCTTTTATGAGTAAAGATTGTAAGGGGACCAAACACCTTTTCTGTGAGAGAAATCTCGTTATGCAAGGCAGCCATCCTTCTTTCTAACTAATTTTTTGCTGCCTGTCACTGGAGAACACCTCCACTGAAGTACTGCTAAAATCCTGAGTGGTTTTTCCAGAAGTGCCTAAGTGATTTAGGACTTACGATGACTTGGGGATTCCTACGTGTATCTGACAAATTCTATTTGATTTAGGGGCTTTTAATCTCTATGAAAGTGCAAATCCTGTTTCAAAGGTGAGGGGTTTTGTATCATCTTTATCTTCTTTTAGTCTTTGTTTTGGACTGGTATTGGCCCAAGGCAAGCAACAAGGATTTTTAACTTAATCGTTCTGAAGAAACACTTGTCACAAAAAGTAAGAAAAATGGATTTAAGCAATCCATGGGCTCACATGTGACATCTGGTTTATCTCTTGCCTGTCAACAAGGTCACTGGATACTGTGGTTTGTTGAGACAGATCTGGGATCAGAGGATCTGTGGCAAAGGATACTGGAATGACTTTAAGAGGTCTACCCTTTTCTTCACTGATTTCTATCAACTCACAAGGAGATAAACTGCACAAGAGCTTGATGAAGCAGAAGGAATTTTTCCAGAATAAATATGGAAAGATCACACAAAAAAATGGGTGAGGAAGGCTGCTTTCATGAAATTTTTTGATTTGCTGAATTATCTGCATTCACTTGGACTTTACCACTTAAGAGACGATAAGCTAAGTGAAAATCATCACAGAAAAGCAATCTGAAGAAAGAGCGGTTGCAGTTCAATAGGGACAAACACAAAGTGGTACACTTTGGTAGGAGCAAGCAGGAACACAAACTCAGTGTGGAATAACTGGCAGAAGAACAATTCTGCAGAAGCAGCTCATCTGATCCCAAGCCATACATCCATCAGCACAAAAGGCTAACGAGATGCTGATGTATAATCAAACTTTCATCTGGAGTGTATCGGCAGAAGCATATCCAACGCGATATATGAACTCATCCCCCACTGGGCTCTGTCCAGTTTCGGGAGGCACCTTCTGAGATGAGGATACGACTCAGAGAAGAGCTAGAGGAAAAATCTATGACAGCAAGACCCATTAGAAAATAATGAACAAATATAAGTCATGTGCCCTTCAGAAGAGAAGACTGAGGCTGCAAAATAAAAATGAATAATCTGTTTTCCACGTCCATGATGGAAATAATCATCTGAAACAACAACAGGGAAGATTCAGGTTGGAAAAACCTTTTACCAGTAAAGATTGCATAATTTAACAGTACAGAGGCTTTGGAATAGACTCTGTGGGGAAGCTAGAGGCTTCAGCATCAGGGATGAGTAAAAAGCCACCTGTCATAGATGTGGTTGATTCTGCCTGGGAGCAGTAGGATGGGCTGCGAGCCCTCCGATTCCATGACTGGGCATGCTGTGTTCATTTGCCTTGTGCCTTCCTAAAGAAGAAAAGTAGGACACAGAAACCCAGATTTTAAACAGGACTTGGAAGACCCTCAGGTGAAGGTTGGGACTGGACTACCCTCAGGACTCCAGTAACTGGAACGAGGTCCCTGGTATCTGGTGAAAAGTCCAGTCATAAAATTTGTGCCTCACTTTTCAAAGCAAAGAGAAATGCCTAAATTCTGCCAACTTCGGTGAATTATGGGTATGTTACTATAAAAACTGAGGTTCCCTGTGCTGTGAATTTCAGTCTTGAGAAATTCAGTCCCTTTCCCAGTGAGCTGGAAAGCATCCAAAAAGAGAAGGTTAGATAGCTCTCTGACAAGGACCACAGGGCTCTACTGAGCTCTCTGCTCTGCCACGGCACGGTGGGATGCACAGTGGGATCTGCATTTCACTGGCACAGATATAAACCACAGCAGGTGCAGAAGAGTAGCAGAAGGAAGAGTCATGGCATGGCAAATTCACGGCCCTCTTAAAGGATTAGTGTTTTCCAGACTTTCCTGCAAAGCTCTGTGCACAGTGATGTTGAATGCAAGTTACAAATAAAGTTTATAATTAAGAATAATTAACGTTTTGTAGATCATATTTGTTATCCTGCCTTTTTCCAGCCCAAGCCTCTTGTCTGACTATGGTCATTAAAAAGACTTGCTGTCTAAGAAAGCAGTCACCAAAACAATCAAAAGTACTTCTGCCACTTACTTGAATACTGGCCACTCAACTCTAGGAGAAAATTTAAAGCAAAGAGATCATCCATCAGTTAATTTTAATAGGGCTATGTTCATTTGAACAGTCTAAGGATCTGAACCTGCCTGTTTTCCTATTTTATAAAGTGTTTCTTATCTGCAAAGAAAAAGGGACAACAGGTATCAAAATGATATAGTGATTCCCAATAGTGAGTGCACTAGAAACATAAAGAAACTGCCATTTTATGACAGTGAAAACAACAACAACAACAAAGAATACCTGTCCTGGGACATCAGTTATATAAAGGACAATACCTTAAAATGTAACAGAAAATATTTCCTTTCAATATCTTTAATATACTGAGTACTGTATAGATCAAAATTTTTTCACCGGGAGAAAAAATTAAAGGTGATTGATAACTTTTCTATAAATTTGTGCAGTTGTGCTTTGCATGGAAATAAATGCTGCAAGTTCCAATGGTCATTTAATACTATTTTAGACTAAAGAGGATGCCTAAAATTTCACTAATATATTCACGTTTGCCATGTGTGTTTAAAAGAGCTATTAGGTATGTAGGATCAGCATACCGAATGCTGATAAAAAGGTTTATGGCACTACTAAATGACCCCTGTACTTTGGCTTTAGCATTCAGCTGTCCCAAGTGTTGACGCGGAAGTCACGGGCACTGCACACAACCAATATGATCAAGCAAATGCCACTTTATTGCCCTAATAGCTCAGTTTAAGTATACATTCTAGCTCCTGCTCATGCGTAAGCCATCTGTCGATTGGTTAGCATGTGCTGTCCACGCGCCTAAAGCAATAGTTCGATTGGATAAGGTCTTCTGATCACGCGAATGGTTCCCTCTGCCTGTATCTTGTCTTGTATCCTGCTTTCAGTCACGTAGGCCCTACTTTGTCCTGCTTTTTGTGCTTGCTTTGTCAAACTTGTAGCAATAGTTGACCTTTGCAAAATCCTTGAGGCCTGCTGCCTGCAGAGGACTCTGGCTCCCAGATAAATCAGTTCCATTGTGTCTGGATTGTTTGCTATGTGTCCATTGCTTTCCAAATATCCCACAGAGTGGAATGTAGAGTGTTCCTTACACACTGCTAAATACATGCAAATGATGATGTACATATCTGGATGTTTTCAGTCTATTATCTGTAGACTTGCTTTATAGGACTGAAATATTGTTCTGCTGAGAAGCAGTGGCCCTTTATGGAAAATTAATGAGGGCATAGAAGTGGATTTTAAAGTGTACATAATTTGCTGTACATAGTTCATGAGCAAGGGAAGAAATTCACATTTTTCCCCTCTTAAATGCTCCTGTCTTTCAGTTGAAACTGTTTTCTGTTAATAAATCCTAATTCATGCTGTCCACTATCTTCTTCAAAGAATGTTTTCTGTGTCATTTAAACATTGCTGCACACAGGCATGCAGATGCACATATATATATTTGAAAGGATGGCTTTCAAGTTACCTTATCTAGTGATAGACAGTAGATTCAGTAAAGTGAGGTGAATTTCAGTAACTGTAAAGCATTTGCATACTGCTTCAATGTAAAGGAGCAATTTCCTTTCAACTTCATAAATTAATAGAGAAAACAACCCTGCTGCTGAGGTAAAGAAATTGTCATGAAAGCTTGAGAAGGTAATAGCAAAGGGAATGTTCTTAGACCTATTGTATTTCACATTGCAACAGCCTTTGGAATAACCTAGAACAATCCGTGAAGTCTGGTCATGAATATAAAGCCACATGCGTCAAAGAAATACTTTCTTGCTGAGTGTAATATTGGTATGCAGAGAATTATATGAAGTGGAGTGATCAGTCATATGCTTTTCTGAAGTTTTTGTCATGCTTAATGTCTTTTGGATATACTCTTACAACTTCTGAGAGCCTTACTTGCTTAGTAATTTGCAAGGATGCCATAGATTCACTAGTATGGATTCATTTGCTCTTACACAGCTTGGACAACATGCAACAAAAACCCTATCAATACCAACATTACAAAGCATTTCCGTCTCACTGTTTGCTAGCTCCCTCGGAGTCAAGAACAAATTGTCTTCTTTTAAAAGGATGCATTGAACCAACGTTTCTTTCTTTCCACCCCTGTACACTGTGTTCCTCTGAAGTGCAAAATGGGGCAAGGTCTCAGCACCTCAGCGCTGAGTTTTAATGAGTCACTCCTTCAGAGCTCTCTACTGTTTGGAGAACATGGACAAGAATAATAACATACCCTGAGGTTTATAAGTTTTCAAATGAGAGAAATATCTATTCTCTTTGAGTTACCTAAAGATAGGGACAGAATGGAAAGTGTGTGGGCTTGGGAGTTTTTTGTTTTTCCTAAACGAGTTGGTCCTGACCGCTTTCTCAACAGTAATGTTTAACTTAATATTATGCAAAGTGAACAGCTCACATCTGCTCAGAACATTTGGAGGTTTTAGAGAAAAAAAAAAAAAAAGCAACTCCCTCTCCACCCCCACAAGTGCCAAATTGTTCAGTGACAGAGATTGTCTTGGATCCCTGGGAAAGGGACTGTCTCCAGAGCCAGAGCAGAAGCTCCAAGGACTGAAAGGCTCCATCCAAGTGCTGTGTGCTCAAAAAGAAAGGTAGGAATAAAAAAAAAATGTCTTGAAGTCTCTGTGGCTAGAATTCAGTGCAGATTTTCTTCTGCCAGAAATACAATCTTGAGTGTTTTAATAACTCAATGGGTTTAATGGGTTACTGTGTCACTTTTACTGACATTAACTCCAGGATGAATGTACCTGCTGCCAAAAGAGGTAGACCTAACCTCCTTTCTTTCCTCCTGGCTATTTGTGCTTTCATTGCCATTGCTGGGGAAACAGACCCATTCTTTGACCTGGCCAAAGAATACTCTCTTTTCTGGCTAGGACAGTTTTCAGCTGGGGCATCTTCCTGATACAGTTTTTTGTGTCTCCTGCCACACAAAAGTGTAAAGCTGCCTAAGCAAAAGCATGGAAACGCAACGAAGGAAGCCGGTGTCATTTTTTTCTCTATGAACAGATGAAATATCCTTTGGGACTGCATTCAAGCCCTAGACTATCCCTGACGTAACAAATTGATTCTTACACAAACCACGGCTACATATGTAAAGAGATTATGGCCCATTTCTTGAAAAACTTACATGTTTTTTTTCCTTCACCATATAATAACTTAAAGTGAGAGGTCATCATAGAACTGAAGTTTGCTTAGTCACAGAAACCTTGGAATATTTCCTCCCAGGTGAGAATGTTCCTGCAGGCACTTAATTATTACCTCAAAAAAAGAACCAACACAAAAAATAAATTCAGGAGAACGACAGACATGATAGGAAAATTCATAGAAGATATTCAGTACATTTAAATGTTCATGAAAGCTGGAAAGTTGCAGTGTGTGCCTGTGAGAGTGAAACATGGGTTCTTTGATGCATCCTGGACTTCTTTAAGCCACGGCAGAGATTTCACTGTGACAAGGGACCAATTTCTCCAACTGCCTGAAATAAAGGAGAAAAATAAAGCAGATGTTTCCTTAGTAGAATTAAGACCAGGAGATACACAAGTGGAGAGCTGAATAATTTCTATCCCACTTTTATGACACATTTGTGAATTATTTGCATCATGCACTTCTAATTAGAAAGTAGAACAGATGGTAGAGGTTTAGTTTAAAAAAATAAAGAAAATATTTCTTTTTAAAAATGGTGATGCCAAGGATTTATTTACTATATCTGAAATCTGTTTCTCCCTTCTCTCTGTAACTGAAGTGTTGCTCCACTGACATCAAATGGGAATGAAGTGAGAGCTAAGGGCATGCCTACACTTGAAACTGCATTTTGTGTATGTGTTCTTAGTGATTCACAGCACAATGCACATACCCACCATTTTGTTATTTTCTGATGAAAACAAGTTCACAATAACAAATGCATTTGTGATGAACAGTTACAACTACACATCAATGCCATGTTTTGAAAGGAGCAGACAGTATTCTGGTCAGAAATCCCATGGTTCATTGATTCAAAATTGTGTAGTCACTCTAGGGTTTCTCACATTGCATATTGCAAGGTGAAGGAAATCCAGGTGATTGTGAGAAAAAGGCTGATCATTGGAAATTGTAACATTTGACCCACACAGGATCTTCGCTTTTGTTAGCAAGTGCCATGTTGAAAATGTCAAGACACAGAAAAAAACTCACATCGGTAACTGCTAGAATGTTGCAGAGATGTAGATTATTGCAGGTCAGACTACAATCATTTTACAGTGTCATGTTTATGTTTATAAGTGGATCTGAGGAAAGAGGAGAAGGACTTAGCAAAATAAAAACTATCAAAGTAATTATATCATTCTGCAAACGTCAAGAGGAACAGTCAGGAATACATAATCTTCTGAAAGCTGTGATATAGTGAAACAAATGCCATTAAGCGCAACAATTGAGTAAAACGCAACATCTTGTGATATCCATGAAATTGTATTAATTCCAGCTTGGCCATAGACTCTGAATGAGTATGTAACCAAGTTTCCAGAGCCGTAAGGTTGGTCTTAGTGCCATTGGTTGTCACAGTAGCAATATAGTGCAAGGCCACAAAAACAAGATATGCCTTTGTAAATAAGTATGGAGCATTGTCACAACCCAGACTGGACAGATCAGGGAGTCCTGTTGAATCAGAAATTCTCTCCAGCTAAATTAAGGTGAAGCAACACCAAACGATCGGTTAAAGATTTTACTCATGACAGAAGCAAACCGAACTGGGGAGGCATGGTAGTAGGTGGCAGGGTTTCTCACAACAGGAACTGGTGTAAGACTACTTCTGTAAACCGTGTAACCATATACATCAATTCAGGGAAGAAGGAGATCCCTCCCGTTGAGTCAGGAAGTTCAGAGCAGACCCCCTTGCTTTCCAGACTCCTCCTCAGAGAAGGGCCCAGGGGTGGCTGGATCCACTCTTAGTCT
>JAVJGG010000029.1:34881288-34892460 GCA_035590195.1 Aviceda cuculoides | reverse complement strand
GAGGCAGTACTGCAGGTGGGGTCTCACCAGAGCGGAGGAGAGGGGCAGAATCACCTCCCTCGACCTGCTGGCCATGCGGCTTTTTATGCAGCCCAGGGTACGGTTGGCTTTCTAGGCTGCAAACACATATTGCTGGCTCATGTCCAGTTTTTCATCCATAGCAATAACCCATCTAGACATTTTTACCTTCTATTTCTTGCCTTTCTTCCCTATGTGCCTCTACACATTTCTTACCCTGTTTTTATGCAGCCAAGCTATTTTGATTTACAGCAGCTTTATCTTATTGGAAAATATTTCCCCCAAATACACTTTAAAACTTGAAATATGGGTTTAGATGTTTCATGTTGAATTAGTTCATAATATAATGCAAGATCAATCACACTAGATCAGACCATCATGGGAAGTAATATGTCGTCCTGTTTGTTTTGAATTTTCCAGCTGCTAGTTTCATCTGATCCTCTCTGCAAGAAAGGCAATGAACAACTATTCCTTTTTCACTTGCCTTCTGTTCGCTATTTAGCATCCAACTTCAACTGCCTTTTTTCTTATTGAAATATATTGGTCTATTTAATCATTCCTTATACTTTATATCCTTCTTTCAGCTGTTCTCTAGCCCTCTTTTGGATTTACCTCCTCCTTTTTGAGATCAAAGCATCAGGATTGTGCAGTCTTCAAAGTGTGGGTACACTATCAGCTCACATAGTGGCATAATGACAATTAACTGTTCCTAACCACTGAAACCGAACATAAAATGATCTATTAAAATTCCCAAATCTCCCTCATGAATATAAGTAGCCATTTCAGAGCCTTCCATGATGTGTGCAGAGTTAGTACTGCTTTCACGCATGCATTACTTCACATTCATCAACAGAAGTCAACATTGACTTTCACTTGACTTTTTTTATTTCAGTACTGTTAGTTCCTTATGCAACTCTTCTCAGTCAGCCTTTGTTTTCATTGCACAAAATAGTTTAGAACTGTCAGCAAACTATGCCATCTTATACTCCCTCTTTTATAAATTTATTACCAATATGTTAATCAGCACATACCCCTAGGGAATTCTGGTAGTGACTTCCCTGCTTAAACTGACTATTTATTCCTGTCTTTTAATTCATTATATGTTCATGAGAAGACATTCCCTCCTACCCCAGGGCAGCTTCTTTGCATCCTGAGGGTCACCCTGCACAGAGCATGCAGGTTGGGATTGGTAGTTCTGGGTACTATTTCCAGCTTTGGCAGTAATTTGCCATGTGGTCTTGCGCAGCCTTTCACATACTTTTACTTCTAAATATCCAGTCATAAACTGAAATCTTTCCAATGATCCTACAAACCATTATGAGTGTGCTTAGCTTCATGCCCCTAGCTTGTCCTATGTAGTCAAAGAGTACTGTTCTCATGAAAAGAAAAAGAAACAAAATATGAAAGAGCCTGGGAAAATAAATCCTTGGTACAAAAACATTTCAGCCTCAGTTGCTTTTGATCTATTTGCTCTGAATCCACCCATTGCTTTTTGTGTGTGACTTATCATCGAAGTCTCATGGCAAACTTTCTGCCCCCTGATGAGGTGACAGAAACTCAACAAACACAAGGAATGGAGTCAGAGGTGTTGGAAATGGCCATTCATTTTCTCTATGTAAGAGCCTTTATACAGACAGATTTACATGAGTAATCAAAAGATTTTTTTGCAGTCCATGAATATGTCATTGATCAAAGGAATCACATGCATGAATGTTTAAGGAAATCAAAGAAAAAGCTCATGATGAATACTTTATGCAGATGCACAGTTTCTGGTTTTGTGGGTTTGGGGTTTTTTGGGGGTGTGTGTGGACTTTTCAGTTCCAAACATGAGGCTGAATAACTGAGACTGAAGCCTGAATCACTCATTAAAATGAGAAGCAGAGGCTGAGAAAAGGTCTGAAAAAGTGGGGGTTTTGTATGTATCTTCAGAATCTCTGAGTCTCTGGTATGACTCAAGAGTTAAGAGGAGAGTTTTTCAGCCGAACTCCAGGACTCAAGGGGTATTCATTGTGTTTGGGGATTTTACAAGGAAATGGAAAAGGAAGGCTACATTAAGGATGCTTTTGTTTGCAAGCACCCATTAGTTGAAAGGACTTTGAGTGAGCTGCAAATTTACTAAGGGTAATGTTTGCATGAGTTCTCAGGAACACATTACATCATTGTTGACATAATAACAAAGTTGTCCAAAGAGAAGAAAAGATTAACCCAAGTAACCTTTAACATAGAAGTCTATCTGAAAAAATTTGCCTTGTGAACAACAGTTTTCAGCACACAAGTGGGTTTGGGCCAGATGAAATTGGTGTTACTGAACTGACAAGAATAATTCAAACCAATTTTCCAGCCAAGGTGGAGCCTACAGCATTAAAATTGAAGTCACTTTAAAACTGTGAGCAAAGTAGCAAGATTCCAATGGTAATCCTTACGGCTCTAAAAAAGAAAATAGTATCCTCATTGACTTTTGGAAAAAGTAAATAATGACCATTTTATTATTTCAGTAAATATTTTTTGACTTGCTAATAAAATTTCAACAGTAGGAATTTGCAAACTACTTCTGATTGTATGGGTGTACTCCACAGACCTCATTAAGCAATATTTTATCCTCTTTGCAGAAATACTTGGGATTATGGCTTTCTTCTGACTTCAGATCTCTTATGACAGACCTTGACAATGTGTGAACAATATTAATTCTCTCATGTTTGCCCAGATCCAATTAGAAGTATAGGGTTTCAGTTTGTTAATCATTATAATATAGGCAATGTTAACTCCAGTATATATGTATAGAAAAAAAAAAAACCAATGTGATCTATAGTGACGTGAATCCAACATGTTAGAATGGGATCACTGAATTGAATACCATCGAACTTGGATTCCCCTCCTGCTAATTTGATAACGTGCATATTTGAGAAGAGCCTGAAAAAACACATAATTTTTTTCTTTCTTTTGTCGTAACTACAATACTCAGTTATTTAATGACCCATGCATGAGAACAAGTTCGTGTCTGCACCCACAGATGCATAATTTATTTAGTTGTCTACTGTGGAAGCAAAGAGAAAATTTGAGATTAAATAAGTTAGAACTCATTTAATGTATTTCCCCTGCTTCTGGCTGCACTGTCAATGTCATGGTTTTACAGACATTTTTTTCTGTTTTGTTTTGTTTTTTTTTTTAACTTGTGAATACACGGGAGAGCCAGAAAAAGAATAAAAAGACATTTAACTCATTTCCAGTCCTCATCTTTTCTGAAGTGAATACAACACAAACCACAGTGAAACTCACAAAATAGACCTTTGGCAATCGGGGTGCTTACACTTCAACCACTTCGTCATTCACTCTGCATTGCGAAGCACATGCTACATGGCTGTGGCACGGGACTGAATTTTCTCTGAGTAAATGATCACGAAGAAATGAACTTTTTTGCCATCTGTTGCCTTCCTTGATGCTCTTCCTAAGGTAAAAATATGATCAACATTGATCTTCTGAGTTTAAATGTCTTTGCTTACACGTGTCTTTTGCTATTTTTTGTGGTACTACTAGATAAGACTTTGCATCACTAAAAGAAGTACGACACCGTGTTATTACAGCTACTCAGGAGATAGTGATGGCAAAAAGAGCGATTCCTTCCTGTCCAGTGAGACGATAGACCTCTGCTATCTCCATGGGTGGTGGTGGTGGAAAGGGCCACCCCAGTACGCTGCTGCTGCCTTCCCTGCCCCAGCCCCTCCATCTGCACAGCCTGGCCCGGCCCGGCTGCCGCTTGGACTCTTGCCTGGTCTCTGAATCAGCCGCACTGCTTAAAGTAATTTTTTTTGCTGTTTTTATCTGAATTAGTTTACTGCTGGGTGAGGGAGTCAAACTGGCTTGTGCGGTGAAAGAAGGGTGGCTTCAGCACAAGAGAGGAGGCTGGCGTGCGGCGTGGGGAGCAGAGTGATGCTGTGGGCTCAGCTATGGTGCTTAACTGCTCCTGAAGGAAAGTCACGCTTTGGCAAAGTGGTGGCTGAAAAGAGGCCAAAAAAACCAACAAACCCAGGAGAAAATTCTTACTTTTACCTGATTCCTCTGTGCTCAGGCAAACAAGACTTCCTTGGCACTTTTTGTGCACGGGCAGCATTATACCAAAAGTGAACTAGGCTCCAGAATCGGTTTCTTCCTCTGACGGAATAAATCTGCAGGATCCCAAATACTGACTGGCCTCTTGGGCTAACAGGAAATAAAAAATTGCAGTCTGCTGGTTTTCTTCTACTTAAATAAAGTTGCAAAAGTATTCCCTAGTTTGATCGTAAAAACTCCTGGAAAGGAGCTATCTTTTACTTCTGTTCCATAGAGCATAGCTTTAATCACTCAGATTTGACAGAGTTTCCAGACTTTATAGCAATATGAATACATGATAGAAATGAGTGGTTCAGAAGATGAATTATCAGTACCTTAAGGATCATACTTCTTGACTCTGGACACTGATTCAGCAAATATGAAGCAGGCCAAAAAAAAAAAAGAACACACACACACACACACACACCCTCCCCCGTTGGATCTTGCTTCCTTTTTTTTTGCAGCAATATTTCATGTTTTTCTTGTTCAACTTCAGTCCAGATGCCTTGAGGTTACTCTAGTTCTTTGTAAAGGGTTAAATGATTCTGGTTCTGGTGTTAAAGATGGTGACTTATCCCAGCAGCTCTGGTTCAGCAGATTTATTGACTTAGAGAAAATGTACCTGTTCTGGTGAGGAAATATTAATAGGAGGTTCCCAGTGCTCTGGGACAGTTCACTTTCACCTCAGAGACCCTGAGCTGAGTGACAGGTTTGTAACGAAACCCAGCATATCTCATGCAGTTAGTGGCAAATGTTCACTGAATTTAGAATTCACTCTAAAAGCTACTAGGAAGACAATTAACTCTATCCCAGCTGAAACCAGGACATCTACTTAAAAACTGTTATTCATGGTCCTGTAAAAAATGGTCTGAATTTTGTCATTTGTCCAAGGAAACATTAATGAATCACACTTCTGTGTTCAGCAACAGCTTTTACCCTCACCTGTTTGCAACCAGAAAGAAAAGACCTGCTGCGACTCTACAAAATAGGTAATGAAGCAATATCGCTCCTGTCTTGATATGCATCTAATGGATGTATTTGGAATGCCAAAGTCTGTTTAGATGAATAAAAAGATTTGAGTTTTTTTTCAGTCTGATTTCTTTTGTCTTTTGTGGAGACTTTAAATAATTTTTGCTTTCCATTTCTTTAATGGATGTTACTCTGCAAACAGACCGTGCCCTGTCTGTTATGGCGTGATATAAGCAGTACCTTCCCCCGCCCTGTCTGCTAGGGTGCTACAAAATCAACAGGAATTGAAAAAGATGCAGGGACAGGAAAATCACCAGGGAAAATGGGATGAAAAAAGACTTCAGTAAACAAGGGTACATCAAGACCGCCCACATCTCTGGGTCCCTGAAGAGGAGATCTAACACAGCCGTGGCCGTTCTTACCTTGGAGCTCGGCTGGCTGGGGCAGCGGACCCATTTCGGAGTGGAGCAGGGTCCTTCAGCCGCAGGCGGGTCAGCCCGCCTGGTCCTCCTCTGCACATCTGAGCCAGGGCAGCATGGCACAGAGGTTTGGTATGGGAGATACCCGTTACCCACTTACTCCCTTTAAATACAGCACTCAAGTGCAAAGCCTCGATACTTGCGTACTACCTGGTTTGACTGCCAACACTGCTGAGGTTATGACAGCTCCTCCACCTTTACTGATAGGTATCACATTCTCACATCTGTTACTCCCTTTCTTTATTCTAATTTCAATAAAAATTATTTCATCTGGTGAAATTTCACCAAATGAAGAGTGTAACTCCTGCACTGGCCCTTCATTTTTATAATTCATCATAAAACCCCAGGTCTTGCTAAACTTCTCAGCTTCTAGCCAGAAAAGTCAGAGGTCTCCTGTGGTGGCAAATTTCAAGTTCCTCAGCTTGGTCACATGTATTTGTTTCAGGTATTGGCTCATCAGCATTCAATTCAGCATCACAGGAAGCATTGGAAAAGACATTGGAGGGGAGGAAAAAGTAGGAGAAAAAAATGACAAAGAGAAAAAACAGTTTCTCAACTAAATTGTGCTTTCCTTCCCATCTTACTGTGCTCTCTCTTGTGACCCAAAAGAGACTGTGAGCTTTAGCTATTTTAATTTTCTTTTGCCTTGGTAAGGCACTTCTGAAAATCCAGCAAAATAATAGTTTCTTTTTTCTATAAAGCACTACTTTCTTATACATACTACAGATGTGTCATTTATATACTACTGATTTGTCTCAGGAGGATAAGATAGACACATTCATTATAATTTTCTACTTCCAGAAAAGAATAGCTGTGGCTGAAATACTTTTTCTTGCTTTAAGGGGGGAATGGTGCTAATCACAAAAACAGTATTTATGATAATGTCTGAAAAATGTATGACTGGCCAGGACTATATCCCATTATGCCATGCCAACAGAAAAGAATGATCTGGTAATAACGATACTGTTGGTCCAAAACCTTGTAATTTAATCTCACCCATTCATCGTACTAAATTATTACTCTAAAAAGAGCATTTATGGTAATTTGTACACAAAGCTAATGTATAAGGCACTGGACTAAGAGTTGAACAGGATCAAGAAATGTTTATCCATACCATCCATGACCTGAGGAAATTATTCAGCTGTTCTGTGCCTTCATCCCCAGCTATAACTGAGGATATTATGTCCTACTTTTGGTCTCTGTTGCCTCTTTAGACCACTTTCAGGCATGGATTGAACCTCATTGTATGTTTATATAGCAACAAGAACTAAGTGGGGTTGCTCTAAGAGTTAATCATCTAATGAATGGATAATAAAAGTGCGAGAAATTCAAGCCTATTACTGCATTTTGCATTTGCTAATTAAACTAACTGTATGTTTTTGGGAGAGGAAAGGACCACATCTTTTTCTCCAGCTTAAAAATGCAAAAATGTTGATTAAAACTACTTTACTCCCCTCTCTAGAAGAAGCAGCAATCACTTCTTTCAGTCCCCAAGACCTGAGATTTATTAATGTTAAGTAATCTGCATAGCAGCTACTGTGATATATAGACAGTCCTGTCTAGTCCAGCTCAGTAAAGCTATTGTCAGCTCTCGGCTTCATTTGCAATGAAAGAATTTTTCATGAGGTCAAGGTAGAGACCCATGCCAGGATTTGCACCTTTTGCGCATGGGCACCTCCGCTGTAGTCATTGCGCTGCCGGTTTTGAATGCTTCAGTGAGTTTTCTCTCCTTTAAGCTACAGCTGCTTGCAACTGATAACAAAACCTTATTGCACAATAATTTTATGCTGCTGGCATGTTTAGCAAGCAAATGGAAACAAACAAACAAACAAACAAAAAACCCCCAACACATTTGTGCATTGCAGATAGAGCAAATACTTTTGTCTGCAAAATTATTTGTATCTTTGAGTCTCACCTTCATTTCAGTGTCCCCTTAGGGTGCAGCAAACCATACGGGTATGGTGCATACTGGGCACATGTCAGGCAGGGTGAGCTGCAGGTTAAGCAGCTTGCTGTTCCCACTGTCTGCAGAGAAGCTGGCTGGGTGGTTTCAGAGGCTGCTTTCCCAACCATTCCTCTGCACGGGGAAGGGCACCTCTGATTCCCACCCTGTGCCCCTCATCGTACCTTTCCCTCTTGGGCTGGCACCAGCATGGCAAGCAAGGTGCTCAGGTGCCATCCTTCTCTGCAGGTGGCTCCCAGTGCTGGATCTGCCCACTGGAGAGGAGGCTCAGCAATGCAAGGTGGCTTCCACCCACCAGCGCTCCTCCCTCCTGGCTGCCAGGGCAGGCACAAGCCCACCCGCTCCTCCTTTGCACGAGATTCCTAAAGACGAGGGAGCCTGGGAGCATGGGTGACCTTCTCTTGATGAAGACCGTATTCAGGTTTATTCCACACCTATAGACATATTGGACAGGCTGCCCTGACCAGTGGGTCTTAATCTTCGGAAAGGCAGCTTCCATCCTTTCCAGCTTCCATTTTCTTGGACATGTTCCCACAAGCTGTCACGGCCAGTAGAGGTGGGCAGTTCAGCCCTTTTCTCCTACATAGTCTGGTCATTCTCTTGGAAGCAAATCCTTGCCTCCCTTGCCACTACAGTGTGGTGGAACATCAGTATCTTCCAGCTCCCAAATGGCCCCTCAGTACCCCTGCAACTAAGACCAGAAGAGGATGTGATGTCTCCTTTTTCCTGAGGGTAAGGAGCAAAAAGAAATGGTGGATAATGCCAACTACCAAAAGGAAAGGAATAATAAGATGTAGAAGTGGGAGATAATGAGCTGCAAAGTATGGCAAATGCCCAAAAGCGACATTGCTGCTTCATAGAACCCAAGTCCTAGGTACCTACAGCATGTGCTCAGTGGTTCTTGTGAAATGTGAAATATTTGGGGATCTTTTTGGACTTCACTGTGAAGGATCTGAAAGGTTACTTCACCTATGCACAGAAGGGAAAGAGACTGATTTTTCAACTTTGCCTCCCTGCATTACTTAAAGAGTCAGTTCAGAGGGAGAAACTGTCCTCTGAGCTGTGCAATGCTTATGTCTGTAATGGATGCTCTTCTTCCACTGCAAGGAGCAAAGCAGTGTAGGAGGCAAAGATGAATATGCAAGATGTAGGAAGCAAGGAATCCACATGAGGCAGGTACCTTTACAGATTGCTAGCATGCATTATTCTCCTTGTCTCTCAGTTTCCCAATAGTGAAAGTAAAAATAAAATAAAATAAAAATTTATTGAAATTATAGTAAGTTTCATTAATGTATTCATTTTTAATAGGGAAATACAGAAGAAAATAAAAAATATTTGAATTATAATAATTTACATTAATGCATTTATTTTTAAATACACACAAAATAGAGTTGAGAAGGCTTTTGGCTTTTCTGGATTGCACTGATCAGCTTTAGTGTTGTCTAAGGCCATCCTGGGTCCTCAGTTTATTCAGCACTGCTGTCATCATTACTTGCTTGACTCAGCTCTTATCTTTTTGGAGAACTGGAGTGGAAATGTTTGGTTATATAATTACCTGAACTCAGAGGCAAAGAAGGTCATCCACTCTAGTGGATAATGCATAAGGTTTCAAGTGTACTTGGAAAACAAGGAAAGCCATACAAACATTACAAAACCATAACTGTTCTGTACAGGAGGGCAAAACACTGTGTCATGAATTCATAATTATTACATTAATGGACTACAGTTAAATTGATATATCTAGCCAGAGATAGCTGAAGGCATTGTTTGAGCTAGCACTCTTGTTTCCCCAGGAATACAAAACGCTGTAACATGTCCTCACACCCTGTGCGCTGAGTATTGTGCGTGGAGCCCTCGGAGGGAGGCAAAGGGCACAGAGAGTCCCGAGGAGCACGAGCAGTGCAGCCCGCCTGAGTCCCAGGCTGCCGGACTCCTGCTCCCATCACAGCTACAGCACAGAAGTAGCCACTCACCCAAACGGCCACTGCCACCAGGCACTTTAATGAGGCTCTTACTCATCGTTCTCAAGCATAAAGGCCAGAAAAGGTGTACACAGGTGCATCACGGGTCAGAAGCATCTCATTATGGTTTCAAGTTGCCATGAAAAGCAGGACTGTTTGCCCTTACATTTCAGATTATTCTTTCAATAAATTCAGCTTCAGGCCATCGACACCGATGATTATACTTTGGAGAAAGTATAATGGAAAAATTGCTAATATGTTGGGCAGTTTTCTATCTGGAGGAAATTATATTGCTTCTTGGCTTCTAATACAGCCATACAGTCCCTAAAAGTATAATGACAGATTACTCTTAATTTGTTAAATTTCTCTGTAAAGCTACTAGGCATTAAAATTGTTCTGCCCTTTTCAAAGTACACCTGTAGTGTTTGAAGTAATGTTCTCCTCCACTGGTGAAGTCAGAGGTTAATCATTTGCAACATAAGGAGATGTTTCCTTTCATTTCTCTAAATGTGCAGGTCATCATTTTCAACACGTTTTGGAGAGTGCAGGGGAGGCAAGTAGGAGGAGAGAAACAAATCCGTCATTTGGGACACAAGAAAAATATTTAACAACAGCTTAGAGATTCAGGAAAATTCAGTATTGTGTAACCTTGCTGCCACAGTCCAGAAAATGAATGAAATAATTTCAGACAAAATGTGGCAATAGCAGGTGTTTGTGTGGGCTGGAAGCACGGTCCCTCTGAGGGACGACAGAGACACATATGTTGCCTAAGCATGATGTATAGTACTTGCATGCTGGACATTGAGCTGCCCTGTAAAAAACATACACTTTCACATTTGCCTGCTAAACCAAGTCCTGAGCAAAGCCTTTATCCAAACAACAGTTAGAGAGCATTGCAAAGGGCAGCTGAGAGCAGAGAGTCTGAATGAATACAACTTTTGATCATTTGACCTGACATTTGATCTGACTAAACAGTCTGGCCAGCCTGCTTACAGCCTGGGGACAACTGAAAGCCCTTGCTAAGAAAATGACATATTTTATTTGCAGAACTTCAACATGTTCAAGCTATTCCCTTCTCCCTTCCCCTATTTTGCTTTTTTAATCAGTAGATGATCAGAGCCCCCATCCCTTTTCAGTGTGCTCAGAGTGGGATGCTGCACAACTCGCCAGACCCCCTTTGTCTAAGGCACCCCTGGCTTGCCTGGCAGTTAGCTTGCAGGTAGTGGAGTTTGCTTGCTTCAAAGTACAGAAAACCTGTTGAGATTGTAAGCCCACCAAAATATTAGTATCTCATTTTACCAAGTGCCAGGTTTGCCTGTAGTGTAAAACTACAATAATTCATTTATCGCACGAAGATGGGATAAGGTGACACACTGGCTATTACAAAAAACCAAAGAACGTATTTTTGGGGGATACAGTAGTCAGTCACAGGTGACGATGGCTCACTAAGGAATTGCCATGTGTTGTAGCCATGGTGTGTTGCTTCACATTCTTGTCCTTGCCATTTGGGAATTGAATGATCTTGTGGTTTAACCCCAGCCAGCAACTAAGCACCACGCAGCTGCTCACTCACTCCCCCCCACCCAGTGGGATGGGGGAGAGAATCGGGAAAGAAAAAAGTAAAACTCGTGGGTTGAGATAAGAACAGTTTAATAGAACAGAAAGGAAGAAAATAATAATGATAATAATAACAATA
>JAVJGG010000029.1:34845968-34861963 GCA_035590195.1 Aviceda cuculoides | reverse complement strand
TCATTATCGTTATTAGTTTCTTCTTTTCTGTTCTATTAAACTGTTCTTATCTCAACCCACGAGTTTTACTTCTTTTCTGGATTTCCTCCCCCATCCCACTGGGTGGGGAGGAGTGAGTGAGTGGCTGCGTGGTGCTTAGTTGCTGGCTGGGGTTAAACCACAACAGGCAGTACTGTACAAAATGCCATATGTATGTCACTCTTAAATGTCTGTCGATAAAAACTATTCTATAAATGACATAAGGATGATGCCTAACCAGCTACTTACTCCAGAGGTGGGACCTGAGTCCACGGACACCACGTCTGCTGCCGCTGAAGTGGCAGCAGCAGCCACGGCCCTGCAGAACATTTGTGCGGAGATTACATGGGTCACTGTGCCAGAGCTAAACAGAGACATGGTCATAATGTTACCTCACTCCAGTGTAAGTGAATTTCTAAACAATGTCCCTTCTGATGTTTGTATGTGTATAACCAAAGAGGCAGAAATAATTGTAGCATATGTTCAAAATGGCACTGCCATCCAGAATGCCCTGTATGTTCAGCTGGTCTATTATTTCATGCTCCATATAAACTCATGCTAAACAATTCTCTTCCTCTCCAGCTAATCTGACATGAATTTAATTCATTGTCTCAGGCTAGTGTTGAGCAGTATTGTGGCCTTCCTCCCCACCTCAAATCCTCTCTCCGTGGCACCACCCCACAGGGAGCTCAGAGGACAGCGCTGCGTTTGCTGCAGCCCTCCCCGGCGCGCAGCACCATGCGCTCCTCACTGCACCCCTTTCTGGCAGCGGCTGAGGCTACAAGCACCCAGTAAAACCAGAGCGAAGCCCACCAGGGACAGGGGAGCCCAGATGAAACCAGCTGAAATCCTCCCCAAATACTTGTGCCTGTTTCTTATTGGTTGACTCTCAGCTGTGCGAGGTACCTAACAGGCGTGGGAAAAAAGGCCCACAGACCGAACCTGAGCCCGCATGTACTCGGGATCCTCAAGCCTTTAGGAATAAAGCAGTCTCTAATATTATCATGCAGAGCTGTTAGGAACAGAACCCTACTTCAGAACTCCTGTGGAAACAAAGCTGGAAGTTTCAAAGGAGTCTATTAATTCTCAAATGTGTCAGTATAGAAGAATGAGCAGGTAGACCCAACAATCTCTTCACATTGCCAAAGCAGTCTCTGATTTTCCTGTGAGGCCTTGGGATTGCTTCGCAGTGCAGACATCATCCCCCCAAAAATGCAAGTTACTCTGAGACCAATAGGCAACCTCTTGTTCCAAGAAGACCTTGTTCTGCACTTTGCAGAAGCGATTGTATCAGTGGAATAAATATTCAGGCAATGGATGGATTTGAGGATTAGAAGAAAGGTTGTCTGGTGGTAGAAGTACCACTGTTTGAGCATTTCTACTGCTCAGAGTGAATGTCAGCAGCATGCGTTCAGCTTCTCATTCAGAGCTTATTCAGAGTACCCAGAATCTGAAAAATAAAATCTTCAACTGTGAAAAATATACACTTGTCATTGCCGAATTCAAAGCTGGCAATAACAACTCTAGCAGATTTTTTTTTTTTTTTTAAATGCCATTCTGTCTTTTGTGTGATTAATTTGCTACCTGTAAAAATGTCAACATGAAGTTTTCTGGACTAAGAAAAAAAGCACCCATTCCAATACTAAACAGTAGTGTTGACATATCTTCTTAAGTGGAATAACATTCTTTTACAGATCATAGGCATAAATGTCATTGTAAAAGCTTAACGTGGATGAGGACAAGCACATCAAAATCAAAATGTGCTTGAATCATTGGTTGCTTAACAAGTAGCAAACATGTAGATTTAGGCTGGTATAACTCAATGGCTACAGTGAAATAACTCTGAATTTACATTAATACAGAAGTGGTAGAGGTGAATTCTAAATTTTCTGTTAGTCATTTATTTGGGCTTTTTTATCCTGATTTGTCTTCATTACAACAAAGAAATTACAACTAGAAATCCACACCTCAGTAGCATTGCACAAAGATTACAGAAGTGTAACCTTCAATTCATTGTATCCAAATTGGTAGTGGCATTGGAATTATCCCATAACGTTAAAAGATGCACATGTACCTAATTCTTTTTTGTTGGTCTGGGGCAGGGGCGGGGCGGGGGGAGTAGTAAAGGAAAACAGGATGATCTTTTGTGTAAAGCGCTAGTGCTATCATATGCTTACAGGTCTGGAAGTCAAATGTAGAGAGAAACGACGAAAATATGAGGGTCTGAGTAAGGGTGGAAAGGACATTCCTATCAGCAGTCATACGAACTGCTTCCTTCTCCCCTTGTTCCTATTCTCCCATTCTCCCATCATCTCATTTCTACCCAGCTGAGGTGCCTCCAGCTACCACAGTCACGACTTTGCCCTGGGTGATTTTCTGTACCGTCGGTTAAGCTCAGGTGAGGTTTTCAAAGGTGCGGATTTTGGATCACCATTGCCATAGATTCAGTGGACTCTCTCCTTTTCTGTAAGTGAACATTGCTTTTCCTAGCCATGCAGATCCAGGGAAGGACACTTCTCTGCAAAAAAAGATGCTCTTGGCTATATCTGTTGCATCTTCTCCAAGTGTTTTGGGGGGGGTTTTGTAGTCCTTTGCAACCCCAATGATGCACATGAGGATCTTCACATCTGGCTTCTGCCTGACCTCAACATCTCATGTTGTGCTAGAGGGCTGTGCCTTGTTATGGATAAAAAAATATACTGTTTTTTCCACATGGGACTTATCATCTACGAGAAGACAGTGATGGTTAAGATAGGTATTCTGTGGGAATTTTTTTTTTTAAGAGGCCGGCATGACACTTTGCCAGATGACTTATGCTGCTTGTTCCTCTTTATTGGAAAATCACCTTGCTGCATCAGACAAGGTAGTGTTTACTTATTCCCATTTTAAAATTCCATGCTGCAGGATGCCTCCTTAGCACTCTAAATGCCCTTGACAAGTATTTAAAAGCACAATAAAAACATACTTCATCCAAACAAAACAGCAGCAGCAGAACTTTCTCATAGCTATTTAAAGCTTCAGATTAATTCCCCTCTCTTATGTATTCTTTGGTCTTTTATTACATCAACTCACCAGGTAAGTAAAAAATAGTAATTTCTGAGCACAAGTTTTGTTTTCCCCCTGTCTTATTAAGGAAATAATTTAGGATTCTTCAAGGAAAAAAGAGAAATCTTTGTGAGGAGTGTATGAGCACGTTCAGGCACTCGGTCACAATGTCAGGGGATGCTATCAAGGCCTCAGGCATGTCTCAGTCTCTTGCATCACTGGTTAAATGAATCTTCTGGTTTTACAGCCTCCAAATTTCCACCAGCTATTCAGACAACGATAATCATTTTGACACATGATTACAAGAACTTGTTTTTACCTTGAGCAAAAGAGATCTCCAGTATGAATGTGATCTTTTAGCTACTTAAATCTGTTACCTAAGCTGCCATTGGAATATTTTTATCAAATCAAGGCAGGATCCCTGGGTGGGATTGAGTTGCCTGAGCGTGGATGTCTACTGTCATTTTAGATGCGTTAGGGTGTTACACCTGGCTGTTGTTCTAGACAGTAGGGGTTTTGCTGTCATACCTGCTATCCAGTATCTAAAACAACACTAGATGTCTGTATGTAGATACGTGAATGATTCATTCTGTCCTTTCCCTTAACACCATCTTAAAAGTTATTTAAACATCATTGTAAAGTTACTTTACTCTGCATCTCTGTATTACTGTTCTCTTTCTTCTCTGCATAGTATTATTCCATTTTATTTTCCACTTGCCTCCCTGTGAAGGGTAAAAACCTGGTTAGAGTTCTCCAGTGGATGTGTAACTGCAGAATGGTTACAGTTTCCCTCTCTTATAAAATATATTCTCTTTAACAACATCAAAGCACAGGTATCCCTTCTTGATAGAATTTATTTTTAAACATCATAAAACATTGAAAAAAATCCATTTAAAATCACTTTTTATGTGTCCAAGAGGCTTGAAAAAGTCGTAGCTTACCATCTATGTAAATATATGTTGATCATTCCTGAAAGTTTCTCCAGAAAGCTATTTTCTGAACCCTCAATTATTCCTCCAAATTCTTGACATTTCATGTGACAGATAATACCTAAAGAAGCATGGTCCAAAATGAAGAATTCAAGGATAGTGGCTTAATTTTATATTGAACTTTTTTCCAGCTTGCAAGTTTAGAAATCAATTCCTGCAATTTATAGACTGAGCACAAAGGCAACATCTTCAAACAATATTCAGATAACCTCATGACCTCAAGATCAGCTTTACTTACCAGCATTTTTCCACAACAGCAAAGAATTTATTCTCAGAAGAAGAATGTGTAGACATTACATGGAGTAGACTGGCAGAGAACAATGCATCCACTTGGCTACTTCTACTTTCTAGTTATTAAGCATTATTCATAAAGTTAAATTCAACAGCTGAAAGTAAGTCTATTTTCTCCAGTAACTGGTGTTGGAATGGACCCTGGAGACAGAAGTTAAATCAAGCTGCTGTTTTGCTGCAGCCAAAGCTACAAACAGCATGTGCTGGAATGAGCAGGCATTTGGCATTACCTCCAGACTAGTAGAAAATGAAGTGTTTGCATTTCTAGAAATGTATAAATCATCCTTGCAATACCTGCATGAAAACGCATGCAGGCTTAAAATTAACAGCAATATTTATGATGTAACATTATCTATAACAAACTACACTCATAATTCATACTTCCCAAGAATAATTTTCAACATTTTCTTACATACTCTTGCCCAAAATGAGCTGCAAGATGCTTGCATGTTTTCAGTATATCTTGATTAAATCCCCATTTGTCCATACTTATAGAAAATTTCTGAGCAAGCTTCAGCATGGCCTGGGAAGTAAGTAAGTTTTATGTGGTACTGGCATATCATAATACATTTTCATAATTAAAAGCAGCAATTTTCAATGTTGCCTATAGGAAAAAAATGAAGAGCTAAAGATGTAAGCAGAAAAAATATTGATAAACAGAAATGTAATTTAGTGTAAAAAATGTAATTTAATGTAAGAAAATATATTTCTTATTAATTTTAATTTCCAGATCCATATCCAAAAGGCATCTTAAACACATAAGTAGAGTGAGATTATACAGTCTTATAAACACTCTTATATATATATATATCTGACAGCTATATTTATGTTTTAACACCTCGCCTAATTGATAGCCTCCATTGTTTAATGGTCACTTCTACAAAACTACATTTCTACATCTGCACACAAAATTCATGCGCTTATTTTTGTTGTAAAAGCAAATAATGCAGATTTGTCATTGCATGTGACTTTGTGAGAGCATTGATCACTGTTCTTATTAGCTGCCTCTATGCTCTGCAGAATAAGGAGGTCCCTGAGGACTGAATATGAATGATGAATAAATACAAACCAAGAGAGCAAAGTAGTCGATTAGTCGCCCTCTTTCACCCATCCACCTACCCATCTTTTAGAGTGAGATGTGGATGGTAAGTTGGATGAGGAATACAAACCCTACACTTGTCCTGAGGATTATACAGTCTCAACAGATGAACGACAGGCAGCAAGTGAGACACAAGTCCTCTGTCAATCAAATATAGTCACTACAAAGTTGTGAAACAAGTTTAACACTACTATTTCTTGGGCATATTTCTAAGACTTTAGAGGAACTGACACATACCCGTATCACCATTGAGCTGGTCCCTCACTCAAAGCAATGCCTCAGATACTGGACCAAAATAGACCAAGTTCAGCAAAAAGGTCTGTCCTGTAGCAGTGGCTAAGAGGAGAAGTGAAAACATTCCTCCTTTGCCACCATAAAGTCATATTCAGTGACTTCAAGGGAAGCATGGAAGAAGCAGAGAAGAGAGGAACAGGGAAAACCAATGGGACTTGAGAAAGAGAAAACAAGATATAAGAGAGAGAAACAGAAATCTCCTCACTGCAGATCAGGCATAGGGGTTTTGGAGCCTTACTGACAAGGGAGCTGGTAGTATTTTTTAAACAAGATTGTTACACTAATCCACTGAAAATCAATGACAACTGCTCACTTAGTATGGGATTAATCTAATCACACCTGTCTACAGTGAGAATGCCAGTGGGTGACAGCGCCAATGTCAGCTACAATCACACTCAAC
Source organism: Aviceda cuculoides (assembly GCA_035590195.1). Lineage (NCBI taxonomy): Eukaryota > Metazoa > Chordata > Aves > Accipitriformes > Accipitridae > Aviceda > Aviceda cuculoides. The sequence continues at coordinate 34,855,827 of JAVJGG010000029.1, read as the reverse complement.
AGAGTTCAGTGCATGATTCACCTCATCCTAAGCAAGTGCCTACATTTGGTCAGATGAATCTCATCTGAAACTCTGTTGACTGTGCTGAGTTGATCATCCAAGCTACAATGGTAGTCAAGACAGCTGGTTCAGATGTAGACATCTATGTTGCATAGCTCCACATTTAGTCAGATGAATGCCAAACTGGACTCCATTGGATCGACTTCAATAATTGCATTGAAACTTATTACTTCTGATGATGAGCATTAGAGCAACTCAGGGAAAAATCAGGACTTAGAAATACACGTGCAGAAACTTGGAGTAGGAAAAGGAAGACAGTCTTAGCTGCAGTGTTCTGCACAGAATGAACATACCCGAGGAGGGAGAAACATCTGGAGGCCAGAAGAACATCTTGTACTAATCCACACACTACATTTCATGGCTTTTAACTTGCTAAATAGACACAATGTCATTTTCAAACTTGAATAATGTTAGGAATAAAATTAGATTTTCTCCTGAACAGTCATTGTCTTGATGCTTGAAGTACATTCCCTAAATTTAGACTTTGCTATAGATGTTGTACTTATTAAGTTTTTTAACTAATGGTGTTAGGGAAGAGTAAAGAAGTAACTTCGGCATAACCTAAATATCAGAGCCATAATCTTTTCTCCCCCTATCCCAGCTTCTGGCCAATTTGCGGAGTAATTCACTCTAAGCCCAGATGTTGCCTCATGCAGCAATGTTGGCATCCTCTACTCTCATTGAATCAGATAGCTCCTGTTCCCAATGGGAGACATATGTTCCCTCCGCCTTTGGTTTCACACTTACAGAGTTACTGTTTGCTTGTTTCTCCTCCAGCATAAAAAGTCTATAATTTCTGTTTAACTATGAGTTCTCTTTTTATTCCAAGATCTCAACATCTATTAAAACATTAATAAAAGTGTTACAGAATTCACGTGAGGGAGGAAAAGGACAAGTTAGATTTGTAGCAATGGACAAAACCACAGAACTTTATTACAGGATGTAAAAACACCCTCTCAGATTGAAACTCATAAGTTTCAGCAGACAAGAAGGATATATATGGTTATAGAAGGATATACCTGTTCTCAGATAAATTGAATAAAATCTTTCAAGGTCACAAGTATCCTTTGATTTCTCCTGTCATCTGAAAACAGGGATGTAAACGCTCCTGCTTTAAAAATATAACAAGAAAACCAGAGGAAGAAGCAGATTAGTGACAATATTTCTCAAAGATTACAAAGCAATGCAATTCAAACAGTCCTCTCACACTTTCTATTTCAACAGTTCATAAGACAGGCAGAAAACTCAGTCCCCAGTGTAATCATATGTTTTATTACCTTCTGATGCTCAGGTAGCAAAAGGGGTGATCACATTGTAAATGGACACATAGCTGAACTCCTATATTATGTGCACAAAAACAGAGGGATTCTCATCTCCTTGTTTCCTCCTCAAAAGTTATCTTTATTATTTGATTAGGTAGAAAGAATCCATCATTCAGAATACACACAAATTTTTCTTCACCTGCTGTCATTATCCTTTCTTGCTGTCTCTCCTTAAATAAAACAGTATTCTTCTAAATGAATAAAACTAATCAATAAAACTAACGATAAATGTTTTAAATATTTGTCTCTCAGTATGAACTTATTTTTATAAATAGAAGGTAGATGCTCTTTGTTAATCCTTTGGAACTATAACTATGGGTATTTTTTCCCCTGCAGGATTATGCCTTTGAACATGAAGAAATTGCGGGTCTCTCCATTCATTTTTTATTTTCCACGTTAATTAAAAACTTGTCCAGATGGCACTGTACAACTGTCTTTCATGCAGATTTCTGGCTTTGAAATGCAGCTACCCACCTCAAAATACAGCATTTCCGTCTGCCTGGGAAAATAGCTCTCCATGGTTCATTTTATGTATAGTACTGTGCGGGGGAGAGAGTGTGTCACTTGGAGTAAAAGGAGGGGAGATTCATCTCCAAACCTCCCACTTTTCATGAAAATCCCCATATAACCATTTGTGTGCGCATATGTTTTGTACATGTGTATATGTGTGTCTCTGAGTGCGTGCATGCAGACATAGATGCCTCAGAAGTAAGAATAACTGAAAAAATTCGTATTACCTTAACATAATGTCTACATATAAACCTCAGCCAGCTGGTTAATGAGAGCAGAAACCACTGGCATTGACATATTTCACATCTCTTGAGGCAAATTATTAAATCAAGTTTAAATCCCCACCCAAGAAGTGCCAGAAAATCACACGCCCTCACTAGGTCTGATTTCCCCACTCGGGAGGACCCTGAGGAAGCATACAAGCAAATAAATCTTTATTCAAAGACAAAATGGTGATACATTTAGCACATGGTAAATCCTTCTCCCTTTTTCACCCACCTCAAGATACCTCTCGTGCAGGAGAAGCTATGCACCTGCAGGCATCCCTTGGAGCCCGCAAGCTGCCAGCTCAGCCTCGCCAGGCTCTGCCCTGTCCTCCCCAACGCAGGGACTCCCTTATGGGCACTGGAATCACTGCAGTCCTCTCCCATGCAAGGTAGGCATCCTGCCATCCTCCGCACAAACACTCCTGTTTTGATTGCACTCAAGGAAGCCTCACGGTAAGGCATTTCTCACCAAAGAGCCTGCTACGTGTCTTTGTCTCTTACACCGAAATCCCCATCACAACAGAAAGAGCGTTCAGGGCTGTGTAACAGAGACCTGCTTGCCCAGGAATGAGGTCTCTGCCACAGGTTAAAATCACCTTCTCTTTTTTCAAGAGCCAACCTTCTTGCAAAACCCAACCTGTCTGTGGTGGCTCCCCAGATGTTACCAGAGGAACCGTTGGTAATTAGTGAATGTAAACTAAGGCCTCTATGGTCCTGCTTTCTGCTTTTTCACCAACAGTGGGATAGAGACCTTTTTGCTTTCTTGAATGGATAGACAGACATGTATATGTAGTTATTACAAACAAATATTGATTTTCTATAAATAATGTATTGTGAGCTCTTCAATTGCTCGAGTGACTGCTTTTTTTCATACTGTGCCCGCAGTCCTGTCTGCATGTCACAGATTTTACTATCATTGCAGTTCTGTTGCATGCATAACATAGTAACCAGATAAAAATGACTCTGATGTGTCAAGAACAGAAAACTGTAAAACATTTTCTTTAGCGGCATGTGACTCTCTTAAGACTTCTGTTTGTGAAAGAGCCAACGCAGTGTGCTATTCCTATTTGAATACATGGCTTCAAAACAGACTGCAATTAAAAGCTATAAGATGGTTGGTTTAATATAGAGGATGACATCATATTTCCTTCCATGCCTCCTAACTAAAGAAAAACAAAACCATCAGGCCAGGTTTTATTTTCCTCTATTGATTCCAGATACCTCCATTATGCTCAGCCTTAAGAAGAGGTGTTACTCCCTCCTCCAAGGCTATCAAAGGAGGACAGCAAATAGAAAGTCCTTAGGAATATGAACAGTGGCTATGTGACAAGAAAAAGATCGTTAACAGCCTTAACCATATCTGATGAATTAAATGTTTACTCCTCTGTGGGTATTTGGTCTGTAACGCCTGCCACTGATATCAATAGAGGTCTTGTTCAAAAACCTCAAGTTGCATTCTCAAAATTCAGGGTACAGGCTGGACTTTAAAGGTTTGACTGTGGAAAAAGATTAAATGCTTTTCCTTCTAGTTTCACTCTGATCACACCCCTGCCCCCCTTGGAAAGCAAACAGGATCAGATCATTGGATGTCAGAGAGGAAAATGCCTAGATAGATGGTCTAGCTCATTCACATGGCCGCATGAAAGATTGCTCTTCACAGTTTATTTTCTAGTATTTTGATCAAACTGTTTTTCAATATTTGAACAAGAAATGTTGCTCTTTGGAAGAGTCTTCCAGATCTTACAGGGCCTGTATTACTCTGATTAGTCTTACATTTCCCCTTTTGTTCATCTATCCCAGGTTTTAGGCCATTGTATCCCACCAGTTTTTTTCTATTCCATAATGAAACTTATTACTACTAGGAGATGGGGAAGGACAGTGAGAAAACCTGGTCTGTTTAAAGTTGATTAAAAAATGCTATAGTGATTGTTAATGGGGCCAGGACTAGACACATGGGCAAGGCTTTGCTCCACACATAAATTTACCATGATACAGCTTAAGGGACTGGCAAAGAGAAGAAGAGAAAGGGGAGGAAAGTTCTGCCTTGTGCCCTCTTGAATCTAGGCTGTTCTGGCTGCTAATTTAGATGCAAATGCCACCATCAGCAGTCTGCATGGATGCTAGCACTGCTTTGAAACCCCACTGAGATGCCTTCCTGGCATATCTTACTCTGATGCTATGACTTATGAGCTTAATATAGCTCCACTGCTCTCTTCCCTCATGCCGATGGCTCTTCCCCAATTGGATAGGAAGATTTTAGTTCCCTCAAAAGTCACTGTTTGCCCATTTCAACTGGCTAAAAGGGCCGGAATGAAGAACAAGGCTCAAGCCCCTATTCTTTCATCTTAATTTTGGTGTCTTGATTTTGGTGCTAATGTGTTGTCCAGCTTGTAACAAATTACACAAGTTCCCCATCTTTCAGCTTCTTCGCCTTTAAAATGTGAATAATGATTTCAGCTTTTTAATGTACTTTGAAATGTGTGGACATAAAGCACTACCAAGAGAAGAAGATTTTATTTTTTTATATATTTTGTCTTTTTAATACAGGCTCATTCCATAAACTATCAGCATTACCTCTCTAATGTAAACACATCTTTGTTGTTGTTAAAGATACTCTTCAACACTTTGCTGATAATATAGAATCTCTACCATTCCTGATAATTTCTATAAAACCTCATTCTGTCACCAGCAATATATATTTTACTGAAGTCTGTGTGTCCTTGTCTTGTCAGAAACTGCAGCCTTCACTTTCTTCTCTCACCCATAGTTTTATGTGTATTGCAACAGCCATAAGTAATTTTTGTTTCCTGATCCAGCAAGGAGAAAAAATCACTAGTTTATGGGTCAAGCTACTATTTCCTTATATTACGTTGCACTCCTCTTTTTCCTGCACTACCCTCTGTCCTTTAAATCCCTTGCTTAAAACCTCCTTGGTCATTTCTTTATTTCTCCACTAAGCAGCCTCTGATTTTTAGGTTGGCTTCCCTGCAGGGTAGTCTATCATCTCACTTTTCCTTTACATTCTTCCATTCCATAATCAGTATTTTTCAATCTGTGCTGGACATCTGGTGCACTACAACTCCCAGATCTAACATGTGATTACTGGAGGTGAATCGCTGTCTTTCCATGCACAGGAAAATGATGAGAATAACCATCCAGGAAAGTGCCAGGAAAAGTCAATGACAGGAATCAGTCGTGTGTATGACATCTGGCACTCAGCAGCCACGGAGCACTCAGGGCTCCAACCTCTGGTCTGCGGGGTGACCTGGGGAGAAACATGTCCTTAATGTCCCAGGTATGGCCATGGTAGGAAACAAAAGGAGACTTTGGCTCTTGCAGGCGAGTGACAGCACAGTGCCGGCATTTCCCCATCAGATGCCCGTGGGGACATGTGGTGCCCCCAGGCCCACGGCAGGGAGAAGCTGTCTGGGCTCTGCCAAGGCTCCTTCAGAGCACACCACACAGCTCAGTGCTCAACCTTGTGGAGGCATGCAGGGGGGCAGGAGGCATCTCCATCACCCCAGTGTCCAACAGCTTAGGCACCCACAGTGGTGTCCAGGTGCCTGGCACCAGGCAGCCAGTCTGCTTAGGACACAGCAGGGCCAGCTTGGGTATGTCCCACTGCGCAACCTGAGCCCAGACTGCTGAGAAAGAGCTGTGAGAAAGTCAGTGGGATGCTGGAAAAACAAAGGTACAGACAAGGGTAGGGGTGTTGAGAGGAGGGTGGTCAGTTGCTCAAGGATTCAGGAGGGAAAATGGCCGAGTATGAGCTCCTGAAGGAGGAAAGCAGGGCGGCTGGTCAGGGTGAGCGGCAAACGCTGGGGTAGTGGGGCCGGTCAGGTCGCCAGCTCGAGTCACTGGTGTGGGCAGAGCGGGTGGGAGACAGCAGCTCCGTGACACCCCGACCTCACCCTTCCCCTCCCGGTGTCCCTGAGGACAGCAAGGCTGCACGGGTGCTGCACTGGGGAGCAGACATCAGCCTGACAGCTTGTTAAATCCTACCTGTCCTTCATGGCTGTCAGCCCATAAGTAATTGATTTACATGTCTAAGTTTCATTTCTCCCACTTGCAGAGTCTCTTTGCACATAGCTGAAAATGCCCAAACAAGCTGACCCAAAAACCTGGGCTATAACAGCCACGTTTTTCAAGTGGTCAACAGCCCCCTCTTCCGCCCCTGCTCCTCCAGATGACCCTTTGCTCTAAGACGGAGGACTAATTTCTTTTGTTCTTGCTCAGGAGATCTAGTTACCCAAACCACGATTTCACATACTCAGACATGGGAAACAGAAGACTTTAGCAAGGATTTAATCTCCACTTGACAGTTCTGGTATGTCATATCACACATCTACAGTTTCTTTGTCTTTCTGTAAATTTATTTACTTATTGTGTCTTTTATTAATGCACAATGGATGTGCATTAGTGAACCAACCAAAGTAGAATTAAATTTCTTTCCTAGCTACTTTTGCTTTATAAATCAATAGATCTGTGACAGTAATGTGTTTTAAGCACACAGAAATGCTGGATACTTCTTTTCACAGTGAGTTGTCCAAATATTTGCTTGCTATCCTTAGAATACTTCTATTCTCTAAGCAAAAAAATTATATCACTTTTTTCTTTTGCACTTTATATAAAAGCTTAGCTTTGCCTCTTCATTCACTTCTATTGCCTTTGTTATTTTTCACAGACCTGTACACAGGTCCATATATTTCTTTAATAGGTTTTAAATTTTCCTGCAGCCCCTTATTATTGGCTCCCTAGCCAATTTACTTAACTCAGCAATATGATCTATTTGAGTGGAAATGGGAAGTTTATGTGATAGTCTCCCTAGACTTCTCTGAATATATTATGCTCTGAGCCACACTGGCCGAAGTGCACCTTTACCTTAGAAACTATGCAGTCTTGCAACACTTGCACAGGGACCGCTGGAAACCCAAGGTCCTGTAACTGTACGGGGCAAGGAATTGAAGATTCTGTGAACAAAAGATCACTGAAGGACTCTGTGTACATGTCATTAAGCTGAAAGGAATAAAAAGAATAAAAATGCTTGGGGGAATGCTCCACTGCTCTCCATCCAGCACTGGAAAATTTCCTGGACTGGTAAGAGCAAGCAGAGTATTTCTAAACCCATTCTTCATCAGCCCATGACAGGACACACCATTCAGAAAACTCATTGCAATTTTGCCTGGTTTCTCTGCTGTCTTCAGGGCTGGTCAGGCCCTCAGCAAGGCTACAAATACATGCATAGTTAGATGGGGTGAAATGACCTTTAAATCCTCAAAAGCCTCCTTCCAATCTTATACTGAGCGTAGCTTACTGAGAACAGAAAAGCTGCATACCTCTAGTTCAGATACTCATTTATAGTTGGGTCAACTGGAAGAGAGCTTCTAAGCAGGTCTAGCGCATGGTTTAAATTTAATCCCATATATCCCAACTGAGACACCTTTATCAGTCTACTGTCACACCCCATATTATCACTGTGTTACTACCATAGCCCAGATCCATCTCTGAAAGGACTGTATGATGTGGTAGGCTGCAGCAGAGAGAACAAGGCTCATCAACCCTGACAGTCTACTCCAGTCTTTTATTCCTGTCCTATTGTGTGTCCATCACTCTGATTTTTAGCTCTACTTAGCCATTTTTTTCTGTGACAAATGTTCTTACTTCCTGCTCTTGCTTGATTAATCTTTTCACCAGCTGTATTTGTGTTTGCAGAGTATGTGTTGCTATGCATTCATTTCACCACCTCCACACCTCAGAGCATTGTCAACAATCACTTACATTCTTTAAAAAAAAATGCTGCTAACACTTTGCATCCAAAGTAAGAAAAAGAAACATCAGTGTTATGTATTGTGACTAGACAATAATTTCGCTGTAAGAGTCTGTGCACAGTAGGAGGCCAAGGAGGGACAGCATCACCTGGGAAGACATATAAGAATAGACAAAGCTTGGCTCGACAGAGTTGCTGTTCTCTCTGTTTGCTCCTTACTTTATGGGATTGTAATTATTAGCAACAAATTAATATACATGCCCAACACAAGCTGGCACACAATGGGGACAAGAGTGGGTGGCAGAGCAGCAAGACTTTAGCGTGTGGTTAAATAACAAGTAACTAAGGTTCTAGCAAGCGCTCAAGAATATATGCTGTAGCTCCTGGGTTTTGAAAGATCAATGACTCTGCCACTTGTTGTGCACTGACAACAATTTCCTCTCTTTGTATCAGCTATCAGAAAGAAAGTGCCCACCCAAGGCCTTGGCAGATTGTGCTGGAGCCCAGGAGAGGTGCTTGCTTTCTTCCAGGCTGCATTGCTGGGGCTGAGCACCACATTTTGTCCTGTCAGTCGCTTAATTAAGACTTGCCTATCAGATGTGGCAGGTGCAGCTTGCAGTGTCAGTGGCCAATATCTGTCTGTTCCTATCCTGCTGCTTCCCAAATGGAAATGTGCAATAGCCTTAAAGAGAGTTTGTTTCTGTCTTTGCTTTTGCTTTAAAGTATTTGAGCAATTTACAGATAGGGGGTTTTTTGTATATTTGATTAGGTTTTATTTGCTCCTTTATATTTATTTCAAAGAGGGCATTGTTACAAAAAGCTCCAAGGACAGTCTGTGCTGTTTGCCCCACTCTGTAATTTTCTCCTTACAATTTTCCTTCAAAGAGTGAATAATACACCATTCAATGCATTGAAACTGCACTCTGCTAATGGAAACACTGCCTGGAGCTGCTTCGAAACAGTGGCCCAAACCAGCCCACAGCACTGAGCAATCCGTGAGGTGGGTACTGGGAGTCCCCTAGTATTGCCATGTCCTGGCAAGTAATTTTGACATTCATGGGAGTTATTGCCACAAAGATTCGAATCTTCTGTGCCGGGCCTTTTGGGTCTCAGCAGGATTTGTCTTCAACACTTTGGCTTGTTTGCCTAATGCAGTGTTTCAGAACGGGCAGAGACCTTACACAGAATCACCCTGTCCTCTGATGCCAGGACAACTCCTTCAGACAGCCTGTCCTGCTCTCTTCTGCCTCACCTGGCTCTCTCCCAGCTCGCTTTCCCTCTCCCCTGCTTTCCTGCCCAAGCAGCCACGCAGGCAGGTGCTGCTCACTTCTTCCCACGGACATTCTCATTTCAGCTCCACGCCAAAGGCCCGTCCCTCCACGCTCTTTGCATCCCCAGAGCCTGGTCTCTCCCCAGGAGCACAGTTATCCACCTCCTCCATGCATTATTTTCACATCCTGCGGAGAAAGCACTGGCAAGAAAAGCCAGCGAAGGTTCATACCAACCGGTCATTCTTTCATTATGTATTTCTGGCAACAGTCTTTTTCTAAAAGTCATGTATGCCTGCCAGAGACAGTGCGTGGAGAGCCTGCCAACGTGGAGCCGGCTCCTGAGCTTTTCCTGTCAGTCTTGCGGCAGCGAGTACGTTTCTCGAAGTCTTAGCTCAGGGAGCGCTGCGATCACTTGAGAACCCGATTCTACCCTTCCACGCAGGAAGTCCTGAGCTCCCGTGGAGCTCAAGCCCGGGCGACGATCGAGCTGGACACAGGCCCCCGAGCAACCTCCCCAAGGCTCGCCGCACTGAAGCTCCTCCCCAAACCCGTGCCAGGAACCCGGGGCTCGGAGGGGACTGGCCGGTAAGCTTTAAACCCTGGCAGCGGGGCCCAGCAGGCAGCGGCTGCCCCCCCCGCGCCCCCTCTGCCCCGGCGCCCGCC
>JAVJGG010000029.1:34814997-34845658 GCA_035590195.1 Aviceda cuculoides | reverse complement strand
CGGGCAGGTGAGAGCCCCGCGGGGCGGAGGCGGAGGAGGAGGAGGAGGAGGAGGAGGCGTGCTGCTGCTGCTGCTGCTGCCGCTGCCGCTGCCGCTGCCGCTGCCGCTGCTGCTGCTGCCTGCCGGGGTGCGAGTGTGTGTGGGTGCCTGTCTGCGCGCCTGTAACCTCGGTATCACTCGGGTCACACAGTTGCGTGTGGATCCAGCTACTTCCCGCGCCGGCGGGGATCGCGTTTCCTAGCGTGGCCGGTTCCCGCTGAGGTCCCGAAAAGAGCGTGAGTGAGCAGCGGCTGTTAGCGGTCACGTATATGCTATAGGCGCACGTGTGTTTTCTACGCATGCAACACATTTGTGGGCTGCAGGCTTTTCCTAGTGTCACCGGGCATTCGGCCGCGAGGGGGGATGGGGCGCAGAAGAAGGGGGTAAAAAAGAATTAATTGCAGATGAGAAGTAATATCCGTCTTTGAGTCATCAGTCTTTGAGGCATAATTTCATTCCGAAAGCTCTTAATCGAACGGGAGATCTGCTAGAGGAAAGCACTTGCTTTTCCCATAGGATTATCAGATTGCCACCAGAGAATACAGATCCTGGATTATTGAGCTACATGGGATTTGCGTGTTTCTTTCTAATTAGTCTGTGAATCTGAGTTTAAAATTCTTCATTTGGAAGGGAGTGGGGGAGTTACTTGCTTCTAAAAGAACAGTCGTCTCATTTCTCTGGCATTTTACGCAGTTATTCTGGTTATCCTGTGCTCTGTAGATGACTTACTGCCTTAATTGGATATCGGTGTCAAATGTTGATTAGACTCCCTAATAGATTTTGGATCTGCAAGAGGATTGCAGTTTTAAATGCGTGGTTAAAACAATCGTGTTTGCCATCTCCTCTCAAACAGTTGAGAGGAAGACTGATGTATTACATTTGCGTTATCTTCTCTTTGGTTTATTAATGTATCATCATGAGGTTGTCGGGTTTGGTTTTGTTGTTGTTGTTTTTCCCCTCTGCTATTTCATTTGCAGACCGAAAAGAAATGAATGTCAGAGAGGATTTGTTTAATCATTTAACAGCTGACACAAGCCATGTCCCTAACAAAACGCTGGTGAAAGAGTAGAAGATTTCTGGGATACAGCAGCTCCGGCACTGTGAAGCCACTTCAGCGGGTCAGGGGCAGCGTTTGCTGAAGGATGTGGTAGCCTGGGAGTCGGAGCTCGCCGGGACGAGGTCGATGGCTTGCATGGAGCTTCTCTACCTGGCCGAGGAGAGCAGGCAGGCGACCCTGGGCACCGCGACGGGCTGGAGCCTGCCCTCCCCTCCCTACGAGCAGCAGCAGCCTGAGGGGGGTGAGGTGGACCCCAGAGCAGCTGCTGCCGTGGCAGCCCTGCGCTGCGAAAGGCATTGCGAGCCCTTGCAGCGGGGCCCTGTGGCTGAGCCCCCCCTGGCACCCCAGCCCTCTCCCCCAGGCATCTCACCCCAGGAGCACCCTGCACCCCCCGGCACCTCCCAGCCCTGCCACCCGCCCGAGCGCTTGCCCAGGGAAGAGGACGGAGGGAAGAAGCAAGCCTGCTGCTGTGCCCAGGAGCTCGAGACTTCATTCACCTACGTGGATGAAAATGTAAACCTGGAGCATGCAAGAAGTCCCCCCAGTCCCACAGGTGGCCGCTGCCAGGATGCCCCTCTGCAGCAGCGTTCCTGCAGGGAGCTGCCGCCCGAGTGGGTGCACGATTCTCCTTCCCTGGTCTCCGAGGAGGACGACGCTGCCTCGGAGGTGGCGGCCGGGAAATCGGTGGACTACGGGTTCATTAGTGCCATTTTGTTCCTGGTGAGTGGCATTTTGCTGGTGATCATTTCCTACGTGGTACCCAGAGACGTGACTGTGGATCCCAACACCGTGGCTGCCCGGGAGATGGAGAGGCTGGAGAACGAGAGCGCGAGGATTGGGGCTCACTTGGACCGCTGCGTTATTGCAGGGCTGTGTCTCTTAACCCTGGGGGGAGTGGTGCTCTCGAGCCTGCTGATGATGTCCATGTGGAAAGGGGAGCTGTACCGGAGGAGCAGGTTTGCGTCCTCCAAGGAGTCTGCGAAGCTCTATGGGTCTTTCAATTTCAGAATGAAGTCTGGTGCAAACGATAATATGCTCGAGCTGTCGTTAGTTGAGGAAGATGTGCTTGCCATAGATAATTAGTGTGGTCATGATTTTTAAGGCAGCATTTCTACAGGAAAAAATGTTTCATTAAAGAAAACAGATGCGGCTAAAGATAGCTGGTGATGCAGTTTATTTGTCTGACAAGAATGCTTTTTTCTTAAGCTCTATAATTGAATGTTTGCAGTATATGAGCACTTGTTGTAAAGGGAAAACATGCCAGAGAAAATGCAACTGATATTAAATAATGAAAACCACTGAATAAAAAGAGATTTGTGATAAGTAGGTTCCTCAGATACTCCTTTATCCTAATATAAAACATTCCATTGGTGTAATGCCTATATTATTTTCTTATTACTCCCATATAGAACAGGAACGACCTTGACACTTTGGAAGCTGTTAATTATTGCAGCCTGCAGGATTATTAACATTCTACTTGGTAGACTGTTAAGAAGCAGGACCAATAATCGAATAGCAGGGCTAATATTTAATTGAGGGATGCTTTTTTATCCTTTAATTTTAAGCTGATCCCTTCTCTTCTACTGAGTGAGAGCTAAGGGAAAAAAGAACACCACTTGGTCGTGACTTGCCACAAACCTCCCATATTTTCAAACAATTGTACAATTAGTGATGATTATTTAAAATATAAAATAAGAGGCAAAGGGCAGGGAACCATATGGCTCATGGTATTGGTAGGAGACAAAAGGCTCTTTCAGCTTGAGGTCGGTGGCTGCATTTCAGTTCAGATTAGCAACGATTGGTAGTCATTAACTTCTGATAGCTATAGTGGCCCATATAAAAGAAGTTTAGTTCCTGGTAGACAGATGTCTTTGTATGAAAACTGCCATAACTTGAATTAACTGACCTCTTGTTTGGAGTCTCAAAAGACCCAAAGAGTGAAAAAGCATGGGGATGCTGAGACTGAACACTTCTCCTTCAGTACAGATGCCAGAAGAAATTCAAGCTCAGCTGCAGGGCTTTGCTTATACTGGGGCTGTCTGCATCTTACTAGTCGTTTTGAAACTTTGCTTTTATGTCACTAGGCTGTCAGCCTTCTCATAACCAGCAAGGAAAGGTCAGGAAGGAGCTTTCTGGGTCTCATTCAATAAAAACCAATTTATTTGTAAAAAATAAATTGTCAGGAAAAAGAAAGGTTAAATATCAGGCAGTTTACTGGCTGACATGGGACTCAACATAGGGGATGATAAAGGGTACATGTTGTTATTAATCACAGTTCTGTGGCACAGTTGCCAAAAACCTGTACCACCGATTCTATTTACTTTATTATCAGCCAATTTCTGTGGAACATGAAAGTTGTGTTCTTGCAGTGCTGAGAAAACCAACAAAGATTGTTGTATGCACCGCTGTCAGTTCTTACTGAACAGTGTTAACATATATATGTATATTAATATGTATGTGTGTCCCTGCCAAAGCCAAACATGAGTGAAGAGCTCTGTCTGTACAGTTCCTGACTGCAGTCTTAGTAGAAACGTGTGGTTCACTGTTATAGTCTTGTCAAAGTCTCAAATATCAGGAATATCAAATATTTTTTAAATGATAGTTTTTTTCCCCACTGTGACATACCTGAGATGAGTTCTCTTGGGAAGGGGGGAGGAGATCTCCTTGGTGCCCCCTTTACCCAGGAGCATGTGGCAGCACAAGGTTCAGAATCACAAGCCGCAGGTGGAAACGTGGGGTCCTCGCGCGGAGAGACTGAATGCTGTTTTGCCACCTGGTTCCTCATTCCCTCTTCTCTGGCGGTTCATGTCAGGAGACGCATGCAGCACCCGAGTCTGGCGCTCGCCTAGTTCAGTCCCTCCTGATGGCGGCCGCGGGTGCTGGTGTGGGTGCCTTCGACCGAGGGCCCGAGGAGCTGCACTGCTCCGGGTTCATGCCTTAGGTCACTGTAAATAGCGTTTTGTGGTACCCAGGCTTTAATGTTGGCCCTGCAAAAGAGGTGCTGCTTCTGATATTACCTGCTCTAACCGCAGCTTTAGTTCAGTGTTATTTGGTAATTAAATAAGCAGCGTTATTAGGTGGTGCTGCTGCTACCTGGTAGGTGATTTTGCCAGTTTGTGTCATGATACGGAACGTGTTTGCGGGCAGGAACTCGACAGTGGCCAGCATCTCCAAAGTAGTCTTTGGAGAGGCTACATCCCTCTGGATGTGTCATCAGGGATTCAGGATTGAATTTCTGGGGTAAATAAATGGAATAGCTTCCAGATGTAAGGAGGAGCCTTCGTCCTGTTGTCATCGGTGAGAGAGAGGAAGGAAACAGCCTGAGGAGCAGGATACGGAGGAGGAAGGCTCCTCCTTAGCGGGCCGTTGCCTGCTGGTGGGTATGAGGACACTGCCTGCAGGGCCTGACACACGGCTCGAGGTGGGGCGGTGGGGACAGCACTGTCTCCTGTCCTGCCCTGAGGACACGAAGGGGCCGGCTGTGGCCTCCAGAGGTCCAGGGAAAGCCCTGCCAAGCGAGAGGGCAGACAGTGCTGAGCCGGGGGCAGCAAGACGGCGTGGGGCAGGGGACAGACATCTCAGGGGGTGAAAAGCCTTTCACCAGCCTGGGTCCCTGACGGGAATCACTGTACTCACCTACACAACAGAAGCTCTAAAACTGAGGCTGGTGGTTTTGAGAGCCATTATTTTTATTTTTTAATGATACATATGCATAAAATTGGAGTACATTCCATTATTGCAGAAAGATGACAGCTAAAGCTGTAAGGATCACAGATTTCTTGTAGGAACTATGGCATGCCTTAATGCCGATTATTAGCACTAGAGAAAGGAATGCTCCCCTGACTGTCAGTATGTTATTATCAAGTGAGAAGTTTTCTGACACTTTGTAAAATGCCTGTTACAGATCATGAGCCTGCAATACGTAAATGAACTCTCAAATTTTCCCTGAACATTTTAAGGAAACGGAAGTCAACCTAATAATCTAAATATACACTGCAGAAGCTTAAGGAGTAAGAAAATTTAAGTAACAGGACTAACACAGTTTATTTTGGTGTTAGTGCGTGCTAAGAAAGAGGCAAAGCAAGGCCTTCAGAGTGCAGGAGTTTAGCAGATAAAAACTCTCAGGACATTTCTCTGATCACCCAACAAGATACTTTTACAAATTACAGGACTGTGTGGGTTGGTGGTGTGATATAAAACCTCTGGACTCTCAGGTTCTCATGCTGTGCGGTGCAACAGAGACCAAAACACTTGCTGTCTGGTGGCCGATGGTGGAAAATGAATGTATTAGCCCGCTGCCTGGTGAATGAGCCTTTGCATCGTTCACCTCGCACGAGGCGGTACCAAAGGCTGGGGCCAAGGGAAACTAATTGCCCTCTCCTGCACCCTTGCAATTTGATTTCCCCTGCTCAAAATTTGAATGCTTTAAGGGTACAAGCATGAGGAAATTTTTTTTTTATTCTTTGTTTTTTCCCTGGGCTAAAGTTGTCACATGGGTCATGGGAGAGCTTTCTTCTTTGGGGATGTAAATTTTGGGGCGTACCAGGTGGGTTTTAGGTGCCCCCTGGAGTACCTCGGAAACTTATCGGGATTTGCGCCGTCAGTCAGTTTATTTCTGACTGACCCTAACAGCGAAACGTGACACTTTCCCATTTTCTACCTCATGACACGTCTGCGGGCCGGGCTCTGCCCTGGCCTCTGCCTTCCCGCCGGAGGGGACCTCCGGGTGGCCTGCAGCTGCCGCGGCGAGGTGCCGGCAGCCTGCGGCTGGCTCCCCACTGTTCAAACAGCTCCCCGGTGACCCGTTTTCTCAGTTTCTTTTTCTCGATTAGACGTCTGTGGCTGAGGCTGGCCATCTGGGAAACGCCTGGCACCTGCTGGGGACTCTCACCAAAAAGGAGGCCGGTCGCCACAGGGTCCCAGCCCTGCCAGGCGGCAAGCGCCCAGCATGGCTCCCAGGTGCAGCTGGCCTTGCCTTCTCACTGCCAGCCCGAAGCTGGCCCCGCAGCAGAAATGTCTGAGACTCTCTCCTCAGAAGCTACGCTGGGTTGTTGCTGGTTTTTTATATGTTTACAGTTTTTAATCTTTGTAATTCTTTCGAAAATCTGTCTGTAATGAATATAAAGTTTACCGACTGGGAAATCAACCGGTTTAACCTTGTAAAACTCCTTTTTGACCCACAACAGGGCGAAACATCACAGTCCATCGTGAGCTTTTCAATAGTGCGTTTGATGCCTTATTATGATAGCAACAGCGTTCTGTACAGATTGAAAAATAAAAGTCTATAAAGCTGAGCCCTGTCGTCATGGTCCTCTTTGCTCCTTGCTGAACAGCCGGTTGCGGCGGTTGGCTCTTCCCCTCCATGCCGCGGGCGCAGCCCCTCGCCCTCAGCCTCTGGGAGCCGTGGCAGGGCCCGCGCGGGCATCAGGGCCACCTGGTGAGAGGTGGCGGCAGATCGGGCTGGTCCAGAGCTCACCCAGCGACCATGTCCTTGCCAGCTGGTCCTTCCCGGTCAGAAAGTGCCAGACAATGCAGACTTTTAAAACTCTGCTGCACCAGTGTCCCACCTAACTCTGCATAACCCAAAAAATAAAGAGAAAAGAAGGAGGGTGGGACCAGCAGGGGCTGCGTGAGCAGGCAGCCAGGGTGGTGCTGTGGCTGGAGGTGGGTGTCGAGCCCCTGTCCGCCATAACTACATGCACCACCACCTCAGTACTATGTCCTCACCCCGGGCCCAGTGCCAGCCGCGGTGATGACGGGTGGGCGCGGGGTCCCCCAAAAGCACTGGCAGTGGCGGGTGGTACGGGGAGAGGCAGGAGCGGGGCTCCTGGAGGACTGTGGGCCCGGCACAGCTGCCTCGGTGGCAGCTTCAGCTCCCCTTCCAGAGGGGTCACCAGCACGCCATGGCTGTGCCAGAGTGGGGCAGCGATGGGAGGGTGCTGGTGCGGGGCCAGCAGGGACCAGGGCCAGCAGCTGAGCAGGACCTCCAGAGAGCCGCGGTTCACTTCCAGCTTGCGGTTTTTTTCTCCCAGATCCCCAGTGCGTGTCAGTTAAGCACCTTAACCACCTTTGACAACTTCTACTCCCTCCCAAATGCGATACGAAGGTTATCCCCATGCAGGTTATGCCTTGTAACATTGCTTTCGTTCCAGCGTGACAGCATCAGACCCTTTCCTGACACTGCCACGTGAATCAAAGCGTGGGTGGGAGTGCCGTGGTCGGCGGCTGTGGATCCAGGCGGGAGCAGGGGCTGTCTGTTTCTACAATACTGGGAACAACAGGGCCCCGATTCGCAATTCAGCTTTCACGCTGTTACAGCTATGGCGGTAATAAATGTCTCCCCGAGGTGGCTGAACTAGTACAGTAACATTGCGCTGGTGCCAGATGTAGCCTATGGTGTACAACTGATGGTTAGTAAGAGGTTAAGAGAGTAGGTGTATTTATGGATATGACAATCCATCAGCTTGAAGATCTGGGAGGCTTTCTAAGGGAAAGCAAATGCTAAATTCATTGTTAGTCTTTTTTACCGGATTCTTCTTAATCTTATCTTTTTAAATATTGAAGGATTCATCTCCATGTCCTATATTCACAGTGACTTTTTCCCCCCCATGTTTGTAAGTCCTGGCAAGATCAAGAGTCCTGTAGACTGCAGTGAGGTGAGACTTCTCTGATTTTCTTCTCAGTTTAAATTAAATTGTGGCTGTTATAAATTTTCATAAAACCAGACAAGAACCTTTTCTTTGAAATGAACCTGGTTAACACTTGTTCGTGTAAACATAAATGCAGTGCCCACTGTAGAAACTCAGCCAAATAATTCTGAGTTATTAGATTTTCAGTACAAATCCACAGTTAAAATACTTCTTCAGACCTGGTGTATTAAAGACTTGTAAAGAGTTTTCTGCTCACTTATGTGCAGATTTGTCCACCTTTACTTATGGTAAAAAATACTGAGGTATTACCATTAACTGAGTTGCACTTCGCAGGCATTTGGGCATTGCAATCTAACACCCGTATTTTTTTTCACCTGCAACCAGCGTATAACCTGCAGACCAGCACTGAAAGTGCTTCCATCTGCATTGGGAAGTAAGATACCATGCATCGTGATACGTAATGTTTTCAAAAAGCCTCCTGCACATAGATATCAAAGTTCTGTATAGAGCATATAGTGCCCCCATTTTACAGATTAAGTGACTCATCTCCTTTGTCCAGAGTGCCAGCTGGAGAGCTGAGGACAGAAACCAACCTCTTAAGTCACAATCCAGCACTGCAGAAAGAGCTTAATTATTACAGAACCCCTGGGATAAATTATACTAAAAGGGATGGCAAATATTTTTTTTTCTGAAGAATGCCATTGAAGTTTAATTTCAAGCACAAAATAATTTAAAAAAATCCTAGCAAAGTGAACCCAAACTAAATTTTGCTAATATTTGCAGGAATTTGGGGAATGTTTTGCACACTTAAGGCATTAGTATTATAGTAAGCTTTTGGATTTTTTTAAGGTTTCAAAAAATCAATAGGCTTCTGTTGAAATAATAAAACAGATATCTTTATATCAGCACAGAAGGCTCCTCTTTTCCAATAATAGTCTCTGCTTTTACAGATGTGTATGCAGGGAAATTTAGCTATTGTTGAATAAAACATTTCCAAAAGCAAAATTGATTAAGTCCCTTTTGTAGAGGGAAAAAAAATCAATTCTTCCCATTAGAAGTATCTAAAAGCTGTTGATCAGCTAGAAATGTAAATAAAGTCCTTTAATCACTATTCTCCAACTGCACTGTATCCACCTACAGGAGATTGTCTTTTGTCTCTTTATAGCTTAAAATAAATTTGGTTCAACTCTTAACGTGAAGCAGCTTCTGACAAACTAGCCAGAGTAACTGTGCTCAAATGTGAATAATATCAAGTAGCTATCCTGACATTTTGGTATTGCTTTTCTCAAGGATTAGCTGTTCGTGAAATGAATGTACACGCGATAACAATATATCCAAGCTGGGAACAAAAATATATTCACTGAAAGGCAGAGCAGTAGAAAGTACGTGACTATTTTCTGTTTCTATGTATTATCTTCTGATTTCATGTAATAAAGACAGCACTTTCGAGATCTCTTGATTAGTAGTTGTTAAGGACTATTAAGGGTCACAGAGGGCTATTAACAGAAAGATGCAAAGTCTCTAGCTCTCTAAGTCCCTAAGCTTCTGATTGCTAAGAGCTGAGAGAATATGCTGGTGCATGCTTGCCCTACACTTTGTTTTAGATACAGCATTATCTGCTGCAGGCTACTATCTGAGACAATTTTGTGATAGATGGACCTTTGATTTGATCCAGCCTGACCCCGTGTTCTGAAAACTTTATGCTTTGCCTATAGTGAGAATACCAAGTAGTTGCTTTGCCATTGTGGCTTCCCAAAGAAGGAACTATGGATCAATAAGTCACGGTCTTACCTTTGTTTTTCCCTCCTTACAGGAACAGTAACCATGTCTGGAAGAGCTCTTGAGAGGTCATTTTCCAGCCTTCTGGAACTTCATTCACCCTCCATCAGTCCTCAAAGATAATTGCTTATGGCTGTGAAATTGCTTTACTCAATTCCCTGAGCACTCTGGGGTGAATTTTATAAGGCTCACATGATTTGAAGATATATAATGTATCTATGTAGCTGCTTTTTCTGCTCTCTACCAGCCTAAGTTCTTAAGTTCTAAAGTCTATGGATAGTCTGAATTGTTTTAGATATTTTAATGAGGTAAAGAAAAAATAATAGGCTGAAGCACTTCAGCCTTCTCAGTGTAATTTTCAATTGTGCTCCTTTCTCCCTCCCCACAAAGCAGAAAAACCATTCTTTCTTTGTCTTTTTGCTTACTAGTATAAATATAGAGCACTTCCTCATGACCTTTTTTTCTCTTCTAGCAGGATCTCACTTGCAGTCCTTGCCTGTTGTCCCCACAAAAAAAAAAAATTATTAAACATATGTCCTAATTTCCCCAGTGGGGAAATTTCTTAAATTTTAGGTCACTCTCATGATTAGCCAAATCAACATTTACAATGCTTATTTTTCTTTCACATATGCTTATCTTGTTTCCTTAATTTTGGTTAAGGATTTGCTAGATTTCCTGGATGTCTTTTTCCCTTAAACTTCTGTTTCATGGGAGCTTACCAACAAGTGCTTTGAATTTAATGAAGTTTCTTGTTCCTTGGGACTCCTTGTCTGGAGGCAGAAATAATCTGCTGTACCAGCTCTATACCATGTTTGTTATTTTTTTTTGTACAGGTTGAGCTTGGTGAACAGCCTGGTGACAGGGTTCCCCACTCCAGCCTACCTCCATTTGTTCCTCACTCAGCCTTTCTTCCATGCAGGCAGCAATGGTCCAGGATGGAGATTTTGTGGCACTCTTGCTCTTTGAGCCAAACCATGTTACTAAGGAAAATACTGCTGGCTTATCTATGGTATCAAATGACAATGCACAGCTATTGAGATGGGAAATACCTTCACTTAAACTTCACAGGATATTGAAACCAGTCTTAGCAAAGAGGCGAGTTAGAGGCAAAAATCAATATTGGACAGTGCTGAAATGCCTCTGTTCAGCTGGTGTTTTAAGTGGCTTCTACAGAGCTTTCAAATCATGTTGCCAACAAATGGAGGAAATACAGCTTTTAAGAAGTCAGAGAATTATTAATAGTGTGTTTGACCTCCAGCTCTGCACAGTCTACAAAAAGAGCATCATTTGTCACATGCTGCTGCCTTATGCCTAATTCTGCAGCCCCTGTTGGGAAGAAGTTGTGCATAGGAGAAGTGCATTGCAGAGAGTAAGGGTCAAAGCTTTAGATCCATGATGGGCTGTGGGAGGGAAGGAGAGAGAGAGCAGCTGGTGGTCAAACCCTGAACAAAAAGGGAGGGGCACAGGAACCATTCACCTCATACATCATTCACACACTAATGGTATTTCTTGTCCTGGTGCGTGAGAGAAGAACATTGACTGTGCTGATGTTACACTTTCAGCTCTCCAGCAGGGACAGAGAAGTATGGAAAGAAACAAATGTCAGATGTCTTCATGAGAAAGTGAATGCTGCTGCCACCATCCTGGTGTCCGAGGAGTGATCTGGGGCCCAGCACCTCCAACTGGGCTCCTCAGCAGGCTGGTCGGTCGCGTAGTATTTGCAGCACAAAGAAGCAGCCTGAACCTTTATTAATTTTAACCACTGTCTGAGTAACGTAAAGTGACAATCCATCTCTCTTATTGCTGTTATTAAGTCAGTTTTGGACAATGTCTTATCATCTGCAGGAAAAAGAAGAGGGGATGTAACGCAGACAGCAAGTTTCTAGGTAAAATTAGTCTGTCTGAGAAGGGGAGAAAAATGCCACATACTGGGCTGAACAAATCCTTGCATTGATTTCTGGAACCAGAGTTGTAGGAGCACCACAAATGCATGTCTTTATTTAGTTCTCAGATTCAAAGAGCTGTCAATCTTTCTCTATCCAGACAACTCCCATTTGTTTTCACGTCTGGGGTGGTTCAGGGTCATACATTATTTCTGCTTGCGCTATTCTTACTTTACACTTTGATGCCAGCTTCACAGTCCTTCGTAAGCCTCCCGTACGCACGCATGCATACAGCACCACTTGAAAACCACTGCCTTGGTGGCAGCAGGCAGTGTCCAGCTGACACATGGCACCACTGCAGCTCCAGGAGTGCACACGTGAGCCTGGGTAATGGAATACATTTCTGTTCTCATAGGGAGTCTTAAATATCCTTTTAAATATCCACAGAGATGTCATTTATACTTTTTCATCTGAGAGCCCAAATCTTGTCTATCAATCAATGGACATGCCTGTGGTGTGTGCTGTGTGGCTCAAAAAAGAACTAGTTCCTCCTCTTTGGATGTCCTACCTGTTATTTGGCTCTGGATCCAGTGCATAGGAATAAAAAGGCAATTACTTCATATGTCTCCTCCTATTCAAATGGGATTAAACCTGCCTTTCAGCCGGGTGGCTGAGGTAGCCTGAGACAAAACTTGGGGCCAGTAATAAGTTACTGCTCCTGGAGAGAGCAAGATGAAAGGAAAGGAGTTGTGACTCAGAGAGATAAACAGCTCCTGGGGATGCTTCCCAGCATAGCGGTAATAGCTCAAGGCTGTGGCTCGAAATCACAGTCTTAACCACAGTGAACAGAACAGGTTTTAGTGGCTTTTTTTTTTACAGGTGTGAAGGGTAGAATCCAGGCCATGGAGGACTGACATGGAAAGTTTGTACAATATTTAAGAATCCTTCAGTGGAAATGCCCCACATCCCATTTAAACGTGCTATGACACACAGTAACAAACTTACATAAATAACGGTAGTCATTTATTTACATGCAGAATGAGCCATTGCAAGTAAGGAGGTCTGTATCCAAACACCACAGAATGTGAATCTGTCACAGCTCTGAGGGACAGAGCATCTCTCTTTACTTTGAGCTGAAGCCTCCCTCATGGGATGTGCAAGCTAATTGCTGTGTTCATACAAGATGTTTACTGTCATTTATACAGGACAATGTTTGCATTAGTTCCTGTTTAAATGAAGGTATTTTAAGCATACATAGTTAGTTACCTGTGTGTCTTACTATTTTATCTTGGTGAACAGAAGGGGAAAAAATAAGAAAAATATTTTTCAATCTTCTTTTGTCAGAGAAAGTGTATGGAACTAAAAAGAAAAACATTGGAGAGAAAATGAAGGTCTTGTCAGCAAGCAGGTAGGAATATGGACATCATAGTGGAAATAGCTACAATCAATAATTATTGGGAAAATAGATTTCACGTTTCATACTGAATTGAATTTAGTCAGCTTGATTGATTCTGTTGTAATACAGGAGGCTAATCAAGAATGTAAATTAAAAAAAAAAAGAAAAAAAACCAAAGACGAGCCGTTACACAGCAATACAAAAGCAATGACTTATAGATGTTTTGGTGATGGTCAACTGGTTTTGAGTCATATAGTATGTATGCACCAAAATCACTGATTAGTCATTCTCTATATAAGTAAACCAATTTATCATGAATAATAAAAGGTCATGATTTTGAAAGCAACAGCTTCTTTTCATAAAATATGTCCTCTAGTTATGTTCAGTGTGTTCAAAGGTCCCTGTCCCTTTCTATTTTAATGGAGGGGACAGTCAGTTGCCGGGATTTTCTTACACTACACTATATAAGACCAATTATGTTTCTAGTGATGGTAGTGGCAAAGATTTCTTTGAATTTAATTGCTTTGGACAGACCTTAAATTCTCTCTCGCATCATTTTGTCATCTTTCAGAATAAAAGTTGATTTTGCAATTAATTAGAGGGCACTCTACATTCTCCAAGTTTCTCTAAGGGCACAAATCACCCCAAAACCTTGGGCAGCGGCTTCATGAGCAGCTGAACAAATCCAGCAGTTTTCTGATGTTGCAAAGGGGGATCTTGTTTCTCCTTCATTCTTTCTCTCTCCTTCACTGCTCCCTCACCTCTTCCAGCCATGCAATCCCTCTCTGCTTTGTGTACCAGCTCTGATGTTTGTCAGTCCCCTTCATAAGCTGATGCCAGGCTTGGCAGAAGACTATTTCAAGATTGTTAGAACAATTTTAATCTCTCCTTTCCATTTTCCTATGTCCCACTTGCTTCCCACCTTGGGAAGAAACTAAGATGCCCGTGGGAATTTGCTCCTCAGGACATACCTCTGCGGGTGGGGACGGACAGACCCCTTCCCTGAGCTCTGCAAGCTTTTGAGCTAACTGGACACAGAGCCAACTCTGGTCCCAAGCAGCATAGAGCTGCTGTAGCATGGCACGGTGCCCAAGCAATATACTGCGCCTCTCAGCACATTAACACAGCTACGTGGTTTGTGGCACGGGAGTGCCTCATACATGGTTCATCCAGGTCTGGGCAAAGGGAGCTTGAGCTGAATGCGGCTGCCTCTGTAGCCTTACGTCCTTAACCATCATGTCGACTGTCCTCGCTGCTCTGCCGGCTCTGCTCGTATCCTCACCCCTCTCCTCCTTCAGCATCTCCCCTCCTCTTAATTCTATATCTCTTGTATTACTCACAGTCTCTTTGCTGTCGTGAGCTGCATGCAAATGCTGGGCTAACTGTTCAAGATAATGCATTTCTGCTATCTCGATGAAATATGTGTGTTCCATTTGGTTTATTAGCTAATTAAACTGATCTCTAGAAAACATTCAAAATGTCTTCTGCTTTTCTGCAGTGAAGCTAGTTTTTCTTTTCAGTGCTGGCAGTAAGAAAATGGTCTACATGCCCTGCAGAAAAGTTTGGTTTTCATATGTTTTTATCCAAAGTGTTTCAAAATAATAATCTAAAAGTCAGATTCAGATATTCAGGAACCTTTGGCTGAATGATCTGCAGCAAAAGAAGCATACGGAAAGTACGGGCATTGTCTGATCTTATCCTTCAAGCTGACGGATAAATAATTTGCCAAAACAGAGATTGCTTAGAAGTTAAGAAATAATTTTCTTTGCTCAGAAATATGTCCCAGTGACTATTCACTACCTTTGAGTTTATCACTAGATGACACTCAGCGTGTCAGCTTTCAGGGTTTTGTAAAAACTACTGATGGAGAAGAAGTCATTTCATAGAATGGTGGTGGAGGCTGGTGGACATCTCTGGAGCTCATCTGGTCCAGCCCCTGCTCAAGCAGGGTGAGCAAGAAGAGGTTGCCCACAGCTTGTCCAGCTGAGTTTTGAATATCTCCATGCATGGAGACTCCACAGCCTCTTTAGGCAGTGTGTTCCAGCGTTTGACTGCCTGAACAGTAAAAATGTTCTTTCTAATAACTAAACAGAATTTTATGTATCTTAGTTTGTACCCATTGCATCTTGCCCTCTTATCAGTGGGCACCACTGAGAAGAGTCCAGCTTCATCTTCTTTATCCCCCCCTCAGGTATTTATACACACAGATGAGATCCCCCTGAGCCTTCTCTTCTCCAGGCTGAGCAGTTGATTATGATACAGCCAGAGCATCATGCTTCAAAGCCATCACGCCCCGAGGAGCACAGACCTTCCAGCAGTTATAACTTGTACCGCCTTCTGGCTGGGTCTGGAGATCTCTGCCTCCAGACAGATGAAAATGGAAACATTGTTCCAAGATGGATGTCTCCTAAAGAAAAAAGGTGTTTTTCCTCAACACAAGCAAGGACTACAAGGTGTTCCAGAAGGAGTTTCAGTTTTTTGCCTGTCCCCAGCAAAACCAAAATATTTTGCTTAGCTTATGTCAGTTTGAAATGAAAATACATGGAATGAGAAGCTGAAGCCTTTTGCACAAGCATATAAAAATGAAATTTTATCATTTTTTAAATTCCCCTGTCTTTAGTTCATCTAAAACTAGTCATGAACTGCAGTCTTTGACAATTTTACTTCTCATCACAACACTATTAATCATCGCCATCTCAGTTCTACATCTATCTGGTGCATTTCGATCTCCTCATTTTTGTGTGGGTTTGATTCATGAACACCAGAAATAAAATGCAGACACTGGGCATTTTAACAATTTTTTTCAGCTGAAGAAAGCAACTTCTAAATTAACAGAGTCAGATATCTGAGGCATATATCAGTTCATGCCTCCCATCAGCAAAGGCATTTCATTATTTTGCTACTTGCTTAGCTCATAAATGATGTCATGCACTTTCTTATTTATTTTTTACAGTGCAGGAGGTGACTGCATGATAAAATCTTTCTCTCCTCTGAAGTTTTAAGTGTCATGGCTTTTTTTTTTTCTTTCTTTTTTTGCCAGAGGAGATGCTCAGACTCTTTTGGATTAATACCAGTTTTCCTGACTGAAGATAAAAAAAGCAGTAAATAATAAAAAACTATATCCTCCAGCTGGATTGTTAGCATGAGTTAAAAATGCAAACAGCTTGTAATTAACTACGGTGTGTGAAGAGGTTTCTACTCTGGCCCTGAATCAATGGGAGGTTTGCCAACGGCTGTGGCCCACATTCTGCAAAATTCTCTGAAAGGAAGAAGCGTTTCTTCCATAGCTGTGAAAACAGATATAGCAATAATTAAATTTCAGGTTACAGTTGCAATTGATCTTACTGATATGGAGACCCAACTTATGCTTGCTTAGTAGGACAGCATCTCCGCTGCAGTGCAATTTGGAGAGCCCCTTGGGTTTCCTGCCCCTCCGGCAGAGCCCCGAGGGATGCGCTGCACTAAGTAGCCCTCCGAACACCAGGATGAAGCAAGTGCTGCTTCCAGCAGATTTATGTCTCATCGTTAATTGAAGCTTTTCCAAAGATGTGGTTGCTGTTTCTGCTTCTTTGTATTGTCTGGTGTCTAATAAGGTGTGAGCTGTCACTACACTTTTCTCTCGGCTGGAGCACTTAAAAGGTCCCTGTCTCCTATTCTATTGCTAGTGTTCGCTGAATGTAATAATATATATGGCATTTATCCCCCTGTCAAATTACATTGGGATTGGTTAATAGGATGAAAATTTATGGAAGAAAAGTTGCCAGCAGACATGTACACGTGAACATATATATTCAGGGTAAGTGCAGGAGCCTCCTTTCGCTGTGTGGAAGTGGCCTACTGAAAAGACACTGCCTATCACTAGTAAAAGCCAAACTGGGATTTTTTTATGGTTTTGGGATTTGGTTATTTTCACAGTTCTAACAATTCTAGGTTTCAAAAACATTTCAGTAACAATTCTTTGTTGCTGAATAACTTCATTTTTTATGTGCATGGTTTCAGCATTTCCCATTCTAACAGGATATTTGATTTGTTAATAAATCTTGTACAGAGGCGAAGCTATACTTTCCTATAGTAATTACCCATTAAAATTATATCAGTGCAGGCAGGAAGAAAGTACAGATTACACAAGGTCTAAAACAAAGGCACTTTGAAGACCAAGTTTCTTACATTAGTCCCTCCTGGGAGATTTATAGGCACATTAATTACTGCCTTTTGCCTCTAAGTTCTTCTGCACTCTAATGGTATATACCCATGTACAAAGACACAAAGAGGATGTCCGCATTATCCTATACCGATAAGAAAGCAGAGCATACTGTTATCTGCAATTCAACAGAAAATGATACATTGATCTTTGACAAGCGAAGGACAAAAAGAGGGTTATGATGTGGCATTTTCAAGCAGCACCAGTAAAGCAAAACCTTACAAACAGCACCATATCAGCTAAAGCCCTTTGTCATGACAGAGTGAAGACCTTTGCTCTGTATTGTTTAACCACAGGTACACACACAAAAGTACAGGATGTTCTCGTCCCAGTCTCCAATCTACTGGAGACCAGAAATTGATAGTAGAGGGCTCCTGGATTTAGCAGATGGATTTATAGCCTGACCAGCACTGGTAGTTTAAGCAAGTAGGAGTAACGTACCATGTGAATACTTCACCAAGAATGTTGCATCCCTGGAAGTTTTAAAATCAAGATGTATGGTTTTCCTAAAATAATAGTAATAATAACTGTAATAATTATTATAATTGTAATAGGGGCCCTGTGTGCTGTGTAACACAGGAGATCAGAGAGTTAATTACAGTCTCTTGTGACTTTAGATGCAGTAATTGATTGTAACTACTCTGCTTTGAAGCCTTAGCATGCTTTACTGGCCTGAATTAGAGCTGCTGGGTCGTCTCGTGCAGGTCACGTAGCATAACCACTTTGCTTCAGTTTTGCCTACATATCATTTCTCTCACCTTATATCCCTGCCTCACAGAGCAAGGCTGCCAAAGGAGCCGTCTGAACATCTCTTCTCAGCTCCTGTGCACCAGCCAAAGGAGCCAGTGGGCACAAAGAGTGGAGTAAGCCCTTCCCTCTGCAGGGAGAAGTACAATATGCATCCCCTTGTTTCCCAGAGGAAAAGGGGAGGAGCAGGTATTCCTCAAGGAGCTGCGTCTGGATAACAGTGTACCCAGGTTAACTTGGAGCCAGGACTCTGATGTATCACACTTACTTGGGCCTATAGCTAACGAGGCAAATTAGCCCTACATGAATAAAATATCTGTCAGGCAAAACAGAGCCGCGCACATTCCCCCTGAAATGCTCTCGTGTGCGTGTGCCAAGAGAGGCAATCTGCTGGTACTGAGCATGCACAGAGCGGCCTTACAAAAGGCCGATTCTTTGCGTGAGCAGGGCAGGAGGGTGCCATGTCCCATAAAACAAATTGCTACTGTTCAAACCCCTGAGAACAGGCAGAAGGAGAGGCTGCTATTGAGTGCTCCAACTATCTTGCGCTCTCTCAGGATAAATGGCTGTTATAGAAAAGGCTGCTTCAGTATTTCTGGAATGTAGCAACACAGTACATCAGGTTAGTGGGAACAGGTAAATGAAACTTATTTACTTATATCAGAAAGAGTCTGTATTGTTAGATTTTGGTTTTCTTCCAGTGGGTGATCAGATTTTTACGAGGTCAAGTGGCATTTGACTCCAAGCATTCAATCTGTTAGGAATGGGAGGGAGTAGGAAGGAATTAGCCTAATGTCAGCTCAGAAAAAAATGCTTTTAATACAGACATCTTTTTCTACAGAAATAAGACTTCTGTACTGCCTTTGCTGCAGTTTCCTATTAGTTATTTCTTAACTTCTTGGGAAATGCAGAGCTTGAACTGACAGATGTCTCTCATTTTATTAAGCACAGCTATTATAAAACATTACTTACTTACTGCTGCTTAGTTCACTTCAGCGATTAGCGTTTTCTGTACCTCTTGAAGCAATGCAATAGAAATGAGAGCCAAAGGCAGCAGAGAACCTGTTCCAACCTCCTTCGCTCTTCTGTACAATCATTCGCTTGCAAATGCCAAACACAAACTGGGTGTTTTCTCCTTGTGCCTAGTGTGAAAAGCAGAAAGGTCGAACAGAAGCTCCTTAGATTCATCTCTTACATGATAGACAGATGATCCAGTTTCAAACCTGGAGTTCAAATCTATGCTGGGTTCTTCCAAGCAAGCACAGAGAGGCAGAGGCTTCTGCTGAGCCTCTCACAGCTTTTTCTACGAGAGCTGTCCTGCTATAGTCCCTTCTCCCATGCAGCAAGTGTATCTACACAAAACCCAGATCTAAGCTGACACCCACTGCACAGTCCATCTTACCTGCTTCCAAGTAACACTGGTTTCTCTGCACGGGATCATGAACGGACATCAAAAGTGGCCTCTGAGATGCCCTTCTCTGAGCAGCAGTCTGGTTTCTACCCTTGTGCATGAGTACATCTGATGAATTTCCTTGGAGAAATGAAAAGCTGAAAGGTGCTGCTTACAGTAGCCTGAGAGACAAATTAGGAGTTGGGGATGGAAATTAGTGTAAAGGAATTCTCAGTACACTGCTGGAGAGTCATGAGATGCAGATGTCTCTTAGATGAGGAACAGTCCTGCAAGGCAATTATCAGGAGCCTCAGCACTTAAGCCACATGATATTAGATAAGAGACTTAAGGGACCTATTTTTCACAGGCAAGAGGGAGAAACATAATAAAATGAATCTTTTCCACTCAAGTGGATCTAATGCTATACATCATCTATATGTCCAGGGAATTAGTTTCACTTATTTAGGATACCAAACTGGCCAATTACATGACAAAGCCCTTATAAACCCTGTTACACTGTTTGTGAGATGCAAGTAGACAGAGAGTCACAGAGAACCCTAAGATAAACACTGGCAAAAGAAAAAACAAAAAGCTCACACTCTTACTAAAAGAAAATACCTTTGTGATGGAAGGAGGTGATGGTGGTGAGTAGGGAGTTAGGTGTTAAATCATCTCCTATTAAATTGTTTATTCTATGTCTAACTCACACTGGGTTATTAGGGTTTTTTGTAATGTCCCCAATTAATTATACATCAGTCCTAGCACGATCACTCTAACAGAACTGACTAAAGAAAGATGTCAATGAAGTGTTAATAGACATGAAAAATTAAATCTCATAGCTAGATTCATTATTCTTGCCTTTGTATATGGTAAGGAAGAAGTCAGGTACATAATGAACTGCAGTCTTGCACTTTGAACACTGAGAATGAAGCAAAATAGTATTTTTGAAGTGCTACAAAAGGAAATCACCTAATTATGTGTTCAGAAAGCAGTGATCCTGGCAACGTGAGAGGAAGGAAAAAAAAAAAGATTAAAAAAGTATAAAGTAACTTGTAAAAGAGAATACCCCATGTGAACAGTATAATTTTCCCAAATTTTCAGTTTTCCTTACGACTTATATTAAGTCACAGAATGCGGTTTGTAATAAGTGCGATGCACATATGTGCTCACACGTTTCTAAAGGCCCTTCTCCAGCTTCTGCAATTCACTTTTTGCTCTAATAATAGAGCAAACATCTTAGATCACCCACTATACCTCCTCAAAAATGTGGGATGAATCTCTTGAATACTTTTGCTGATGTCGTGTCCAGTCCATTTTTAGTGATATTCTCCGTTGCCTCACAAACCTCCTGTTAAGAGAGGGTTTCCTGGTCTTTCCTATCATCCAAGCCTTACCTTCATCTTACTGTTGTTAAGTCTTGTCTCCAGAAACAATTCAGAATAATTACTTTCATCAAATACTTTCATCAACACATGCAGGCAGCATCTCATGTTTGAATCGTATGCATAGATATCACTCAAGAATTTATGGTCCTTAGCTTGAGATTTTATTTTGGATCTATTCTCCTCTGAGCTGTGTTGCATTTCAGGAACCCAGTGTCTTTCTTCTGTTGCTACACCAATGCTACTGTGATAGAAAACAGCTCAATGTTCGAAGCCATCCTTTGTCATGATTCGTGATTACTGTGGTCAGTAAGTATTTGCGTTGCTGTAGAATGTCTTATGCTGAAGTCAGTTCCCAATTTCTTCTATTCTGAGAAGTCAATGAAGAACATTGCAGAACCCATCATGTCTGTGTTGCTTCCTTCATCTCCCACTTTAATCTGATCTCTTTCTCCCTTACTTTTACCTGTAATTGATAAATCAAGTAAAGGTATTCCAGAGTGGATGCCTGTGTTGTATAGGATATATGAAAGAATAATAAAATTACAGAATTATTTGTGTCAGCAAAGACCTCTTGAGGTTATTTTGGCCAAGATCTTCCGAAAAAAGGGGTGCCTTCAAAGTTAGATTAGGCTGCTCAGGATCATGTCCAGCCGAGTTTTGAAGATAGACATTCCCTAACCTCTCTGGGCAGCTGGTTCCAGTGTTTGACCACTGGACCGCATATAAAGAATATTTTTCCTTACATATATAACCAGAATTTCCCTTGTTGCAAGTCATGACAACTGCCTTTGTCCCTTTGCCTTCCTCTTG
The DNA here is from genome assembly GCA_035590195.1 of Aviceda cuculoides. NCBI lineage: Eukaryota > Metazoa > Chordata > Aves > Accipitriformes > Accipitridae > Aviceda > Aviceda cuculoides. Next base: position 34,824,321 of record JAVJGG010000029.1, on the reverse strand, counting down.
TCAAGCCACCCTACTAGGTAGCTGCAGACAGCAATTAGGTCCTCTTCTTTTCCACAAACCAGCTCCCTAGGTCTAGGAGCCAAAGCATTTACAGGAATCAGCTACAAGATGTACGGCCCACACCTCCTCTTCTGAGCTTGGCAGGAGATGCTGCATCTCACAGGGGAAAGGAGCGTCAGAAAAGTGATCAGTATCATCCTGCCCTCTCTAAGGGGCATCATCTCCCATCTCTACTGAAAGGCTGAACTTCTAATTTGGAACAGAAAAATGCAATCTTAATAATATATCACTTTTAAACAGTTTCTGATGTTGAATGACGGGGTCTAGCTGTCCAGTGGTGAAACCCAAAACACACCAAAAATATTAATACGGCCGTCACCACAGCCATGTCATCCCATTGTCTCAAATCCTACTGAAACACAGAAGCAGAAACCTTTCCTCAATACAAACACCTTATTGTAGTGCTTCAGAAGGTCCTGTCCTATACCACCACCTCTAACCTTTCGATTCTTGACCATTTAATATTGACTGAAGCTTGTGAGTGCTCTCTCCTCCCTGCTGTGAACAAAAGTTCTGGACCCTCACCATTTCCACCCCATCCCACTGCTCTTCAAAAGAAACCCCATTTCTCTGCTGCTCTTGTACTTTATTTCTCCGCCCCCCCCCCCTTTTTTTTTTAAATTTTGCTGTGTTTTAATTACCACAAATGAAATAGGAAACAGTTCAGGCTAAGTGACATTGATGTCCTATTAATAACTATCTATCAAGCATATATTTCTCCATAAAGATTTTTCTGGGGTAATTTTATTTAACAATGAGGTTTAAACATTTTACTTGATGTTGTATCTTGTAAAATTGATTAAAGCTGTAATTATTCTTCTGTAAATGTTTTAATTAAATGGCAACTGAAAAAAAGAAAAAGAAAAAAAAGAAAAAGCAGAAAATACCCCCCCTTCTATCTATATTCTGTCCCCGTTTCTATTTGAGTCAGTCAGTAATCTCTTTTTACCTTTCCACCAATAACACCCATTTACCTAAAAAAGATGCTGCTGCACACTAAGAAGGAAGAAGATAAAAATGCTCAGATGCTGCACTGAGGGGGTGTTACACTAAAGACAAAACCCCAAATAAAAGCAGACAGAGACATTAAACACATAATATAATAGCTTTCCAGATGCAGAAATCTTATGTATTCCATAGACGTTGCTCCCTCTAATGGGAAGTTAGTGTTAAGGTTGCAGGTAGAGCCTGCCTAATATAATCCATAAGCATTTGTGGATATGGTTCACAGTACTTTCTGCAGGATTTCTGGTCACACTTGGAAAAGAAGTTACCAGAAGTTACACAGATAATGAGAAGACGAATGGCATAGCAGGGGAAAAGAGCTTAGAAAGAGCAGGATTGATTGGGCAATGGTTAAGAGAAGAGAAATTATAAAAGTTGCATGAACAGGAGAGACAACTACAAGCAGAATCCACAGGTAATGGGAACCAGTGAAGAGGACACAGAATACATGAATGTCCACAGAAGTGGTTGCACAGGAGTCAAGCTAAGTTTCAGAGAAAATCAAGAGACAGAAGATGAGGAAGAAGTGCAACATGCTCAGGCCCAGTGTTTTGTAGTTTCAGTGTACAATATCACGATGATGCACCTACTTCTCTTTATTTTCTGTTTTAAGTTGCAGATCATTTGGGAGCCTGATGTGTTCATGTGAAATCCTTGATTTTTCTTGGACTTCAGGAAAGAACATTAGCTGAGGGGATTTGGTTTTGCTTGTTCCTCTAATTCTGTTTTTGCTGGGAAAGCTTTTAATGCATCATTGGATCTCACCTCTGATTCATCCTTTCCAACCTGACCTCAGAGGAACCAGGGACTGAGACCCAGCTCGGGAACTATAACTCTGGCCTGAAACTAACAACGATTACCACAATTACCATCCACTTCCCGCAAAACTGGAAAAACAGAACCTCATCTTTCTTCCATATTGCCTTGGCTGCCTTCCATTCAACGTGGTATGTCTTCAGGTTTTGTAGTGGGAACTGACAAGACAAGGCTTGCAGTTGGGAACATATTGGCTTCCATGCTGATATTCCGTCACTTAAGAAAAGGGTTAAGAATTGAAACTAGTATTGTAATTCACAAAGAAAGTGTGTTCCAAAGTCCTCTGAAGTCAGTGGAATGAATCCCACCAACGTCACCAAGTACTGGCTTAAGGCCTTAGTAAATACAGTATTTATAAAGGAATCATTGTACATAGTGGGCGCAAAAAAAGATGTCTCAATAATTCAGAAACCACAACTGGGGAAAGAGTAGAGGCAAAGATTGAGGCAATGATTGCTAGAGGTGAAGGCTGAAAAACCATGGATGTTAGACCAAAGTGAGGTATGGAAGGAAAGTTGAAAGATATGAAAGCTAGACTGAAGTTGGTCCAGTATCACCTACTGCTAGAAGAAGGCAAGCATGTTGTCCTGCTCTGATGTGCCTTTTATTCCTTGAAACACTGTTGCCTCTGCAATTTTCTTTATCCTTACCTGATATTTACTACTTCTTTTCCTGACTGCAGCTGCACTATACACACTGTTAATTAATACTTTAATTCACATAATCTGCCCAAGATGAGTTCTCCCAGTCTTTTCAGTTCTTCAGAGGTGTAGACACATCTAAGCACACTGTCACCACAGCCCTTTTCTTGTGCAGAGGAACAGCCCACGGAGAGATGAGACGGGAGTACTGTGAGTGCTGGCATGTAACATCCCCCAGATCTGAGGGCTCCTAGACTCAATTTAATAAGGATTTCTCTGCACTTTGTGAAAGAATCTTAGTACACTGTATCTTCCCATGAGGGGACAGAGGGTGCTGCTCCCATCACCTTTACGTGAAGCCTAGCCAAGCGGGTTGGAATAGGTGTTAAGGATTTGGTCTAATCCAGGACAGCATTTGAATGTATTTTCTGCTTAAATTAACCTGCATAAAATTGGTTTGCATGACAGGTTGTTAAGCTAGCTCGCCTCTTGTAAATGAGATCTTCTTACAGCCTGGTCTCCTCCCAGTAAGATCTACCACATGGCCTTCAGGCATCAATGGACATGCTTCAAATGTCATAACTTTGGGGTCTAAGTTCATAACTGTTGGCGAAGCTCACCGATCATAGAAGAAACACTTCCTCTTTGCCTGCTTCTCTGCACTTATATTCTTCATATAAGGCAGTGAAGAGTTCAGTCGTTTGCTAGATAACATGGCTTTTTATGCAGTAAGTCAATAGGAACAGCTCTGCATTTGTAGGCATGTAGATGTGTTGGATCCCACCTGAGGTACAAAAGCAGCTACCAGGTAGTGTCTGTATGGCTTCTCTCATTTCTCTCTTGTGCTGCCAAGTCCTTGGCAGAGAGGTTGCCCCAGCACTTGTGGTTACGTCTCCAGCATTGCAGAAGAGCAGCCCTGAGGAACAGGAGGGGCAGTACGCGATCTGGCAGCACTGAACTAACATTGATCCGCAGAGAGTTTGCTCCCTGGGGGACTGCACGTGTCCGGTTTTTTAATAGATATTTATACATTCCATCACTTTAGTTTCATAAGAACACGAGCAGACTGCAACTTACCGTGAGTTTCCAGCAGGGAGCAGCATTTATTCATTTGTGAAGCAGAAGAGACTCCAGCCTGAAAGGCTCAGGCACCCCGAGCTGAAACGCAGTCAGAAAAAAATGTTGGCAGAGGGGTGGACAAGCAGTGTGAGGGGTGTAGGAGGGAGGGCAGGTGACACGATTGGCACTTGGCCACTCTAGTCCTCTTCATCGGTGCGATGCCTCTCTGAGCATGGCTTGGTATTTAGGACTGGAGAGGTTGGATGCTCAGAGGCAGTGCCAGGAGATGAGGAAGATCAAAACATTCCCGTTTAGAAAAACATTTTCATCAAAAAGTTCACAGTGTTCTCCCTGGTTCAGAATTATTACTTCAGGTACTGGAAATTCAGATTAAGCTCTCACTAATAATGTATTCATAATATTATCATGATCCCAATAACATAGCATATTTTGCTATTTGAAGACTAATAAGTCTACTGCCTGTTTTGAGAGCTTTCCATTTTAAAAATACCTTCTAAGGATGTTTCTTACCATGAAATCTTAACAATTTCCAATCCACAGTCTCAGAATGTCACAACTTTCAAATCAGCCTTCCACAGGGAGAGACAGTCAGGCTGTGAACAAGGACAAAGGACAATATTTTAGAACTTGGAAACAGCAGTAAAAACCCTTTTCATTACATAAGTGAATGTCTATTAAAAACAGTTTTATAAAAACCATGTACCTCATTGGCAGCACTTGTGACACTGTCACATCCTCTCTGTCCTTGTGCCAGCCAACCCGCCCTGGCTCTGCACAGCCGCCTCCTACTGCTGCCCCCTGAGAAGCGGCTGTGTCCCAGTGGTGCAGTCTCGGAGCCGGCGAATCAGTCCACGCAGAGTTAGGTAACTACTATAGTCTGAATAGACATACCCAAATTGGCTTTAAACCCTCAGGCTAGACTACAAGAGCAATGAAGCTAAAAGGGCATGTGCTTGTGTGATCCTCTACGGGCTCTCAGTGTGCACTTAACAGGTAAAGCCTGTGCCACTGACACCTCAGGCTTTCAATCCCCAACTTAAGGAGAGAGAAGCAAGTTCCATCCTACCTCTAGCTAAAATGTTATATAACTTTCTAGTACCTTGGCCTTCCCTGCAGTCAGAATTGTTCATAGTCACAAATTAGATTAAACTGACTTTTGCAGACACACTTTACTTTCCTCATATTTTTTTTCTCTTCATGTTGGGGCTAAAGGTTTGCTTTAGTAAGATTGTTATGAACATTCAGTTGTCTTAAATATGTGTTCCCACATCTTCATTTGCCTAGATTTATTTTCTAAGTATAAACTTACTTTGGGTAAACTTAACTTTGCATGTCCTGGATTCATAAGGCTTGGTTCTGAGATAATAGCAACATTCCTGTAATATTTTTTTACTCCTCAAATTACTATATTCTTTTAGCAGTAACTCCGGATTAATGTAGCTTTGTTTCTTGGCACCTCTTACATGTTTTTAAATAATTAAAACTGCATATATGTTCTCTGTATGAGAACCCCAAAGTGTGTTTTCGCTAGTTTGAAAACTGGTAGTCTTAGTATTAAATTCCTTTTAAAATTCCAACTTTGAGGAGTAGATCTGTCGGTACAGAAGAGTCTCCATGAAGCATCAGCCAACACGACTCAAATGGCAGCAACTCTGCAACACTAGTATGCAGTGACACACGTACCTTGGTAACTCCCTCTCTCAATTTGCAATGTGGAAATGAAGCACGCATACCTGAATTAACTAAGAGGCTTGTGAACAATAAAGCTAGCATGTGGCTTGAAAGTGAGTAGGAGCAAGGGACACATCCGTGACAAATGGGGGAATAATCATTCTGGGTGGGTGGAGAGTTTAGCCCAGTGCCTTTCCTCCATCAGTGATGGGTGGAGATTTTGCAGATTTCTGGGGAAGAGCATAGGAGCAGCACAAGGATCTAATGTTACATGCCCAAGCACTCTCACAGCCTCCAGCATCTTATAGCTTGGGAACTTTGTGAGGAAGAGTCACTGTCTTCATAGCTTCAGCAATTTTTTTCTTCAATAATGGATCGAGCTTCCCCTTGAACTCATGGGAACCTTGTTTTTAGTCTCCTGTGGCGAGGAGTCCCGCAACTCCCCCACACCCTGAGCAATGAGCTGCCTCCCTTCATCTGTTTGAACCCATCACATGCTAGCTTCGACACCTCCAGTTATTGCACCAGGAAAGGATATCCACCTACTTTACTTGATAGCTCTCCACCACCTGCCTCGGAGGTCTCCTTGCTGTGCTGAAAACACTTAGCTGTTCCTTCATGGGACTCACTCCTTGCAGTGACCAGCCACTAAGAAAAGGACAACCAAGGACACCGACTTCACTTTGGGCTACCAAAGCCAGCCGGGCTGTGACCATGACCAGCCCTAAGGATCTGCCCCCTGTGCAAAGCAGAGTCAAGCCAACAACTCTCGAGGAACCCTTCAAGCCCCGCTGCCCAAGCTGCACAAAACCCCACATTTCTTTGTCTGCAGCATATGCTGCAGTGTGGTGTGGTAATAGCTGAACTCGATTTAAATGAACCACAGCCTAGCCACAGCAGCACGGAGCTCAGCAGAGGGTAATTTACTCTGCCTCTTAGCAGGGATCCTTAAAGAGTCATGACAGGTCCAAGTAATCCATCAAGGAGCAGCCTGATGAGCCAGCAGTCTCTGGATGCTAATCCCTTACAAACAGTAGACTCATTATATGCAAATTAACAGGAGAAGTGGTGATTGGCCAACTGGTCCATCTAAAAGGAACTTTAACTATCCTGAAATCTATAAGTTAAAAAAATTAAGTGACCACAGTCTGCATCTTTGTTTAAAAACAAGCTAATTTCCTCAGACAGCCTGTGCACGGATCCCGCGAATGCTGCCGACATGGCAAGCTGGAAGTAGTGCTCAGTGACTGAAATCCCCAGGGAAAATAACAATAACAAATAGATGCAGATGCTGAATTTCTTAAACATCCCTGGTTTTAATTAATTTTAATTCCCTACTCCATTACGGATTTACTTGTTAGATGTCAGAACATCCATCTGAATCCAGGGAGTGAGTTATGTATTTGTGGAACAGATACATGGGTGCTTTTTATACATTACTGTTTTCTTACAGAGGAGTCAAAGCTGAACCTGAGGAGCAGGGCAGCAGCTAGACACTGCCTGACAAACTGGAGCAGGTTCCCACCTTGATTCGAAGTTAAACAAGAGCTCTGTAGTCAACTGCTTACTGCTTTCTCCAGTTGATACTTGATTGTGGGAAGGTTATGAGTTTTCCGATGCCAGTGTGCAAAGCTGATCTTAATTAAAATATTCCATTGAAAATGTTTCATAAGATAGGAATACAAGGCTGACGCCAGTCTGTCACAATTCACTAGACCGCTTGAAATCTGGAATGGGCCTGGCAGGTCAGGAGCTGCCTTTTCTGTACTGCGGCCAAATGGAGTCCTGGACAGAAGGTTTGGCTTCTAGATGGGTGGGTTTTTTCTATTTTTTAATATTTTTTTTGAAAGCACACCATGTCAAATGTGTTTATGGTGCTTTTAGGTAGCTAAGAAGCCTGTAGGGTCTTTATGACGCTGTTTTGCTCATGGTAACAACATGTAGGCTAAGTAAATACTAACTTCCGTAGATGCAGCAATAGATACAGCATTTTTAAAAATTAGGCTTATAGGGATGGATCTAGTAATCCAAATATACACATCTATTTCTGAAAATCTCAGCCAAAGCTTGACAGAAATTGACTCCCTGACTCACCTCTCCCCTTTATACCTCAAAATGCCATTCTCACTTTCAGCTTCAGTTCAAAGAGACAATCAATCTGACATGCTGGAGCCCGCTAAAGCACAGCTAATTTCCTATGCCAGTCAATGGATAAAGCCCAAGGAGCTGAAGCTCGGGTGATGCTGTGGCTGTTGTATTTATAGTGTACTTCAGGAGTGACAGGGAGCAGTTATCCAGCTGCTCCTTTTACTCCTCTGTTCTACATCAGATGTTTTCATAATCGGTACCTTTTTATAATATGTCAACAATTTAAACAACAACAACAAAAAAAATCACATCCCTCTTCCCTGTGAAAAAAATCTACATAACTATTAGGCTCAAGGCAACTACAGCAAATGGACGCCTTGGTAAATATGGGGTTCACCTGTGTTCCTGTTCTGTTCCCATTTTTGAGGTTTTTTTTCATAAGAAAGTACTCAGCACACAGGACCTCAAGCACCAGTGCTGTTACATCAGTGATGATCATACCATACAGCACACAGAACACTTTGCAGACTTTTCCTAATTAAGACTAATACTAAACAGCTATTTCAGCTGTACACATAGGATAGGGCAATGTGACTCAGCCTACATAAAAAAATACTTTGCACTTACATTGTGCTCTCCTTCCAAGGATTTTAGTGTGCTTTCCAAAAGAACTTATTTAGCCTCACAATATCCCTGGGTGCTTATTGAAGGAACAATTTCCCCACACTTCCTGATGGAAACATTGGCAAAGAGGTCATAGGCCCAATTTTCAGATGTTTTCAGTGCAGAAATATGCATGCACAATGCAGGCATATCGCTGAAAATTATTCTTAATTTCACTAACTACCAGTGCAGATGACCATCCAAACACATGAATGGTCACTTTAATCCACATCTAGCTGTTGTTTGGCCAAAATAAACATGAAAAAATGTATGTATACTTGTAACTCCTAAACTGCTGAACTGCAGGCTTTAAGGTCATGAAGGAAATCTGTAGGTTTATTTGGTGCAGCCTTGCAGATAGCTTCAGTGACCCTGACTGTTTTACTACCAAAATATGCTTCTTTTCTCACCAAAGCCACACATATTCTTGAATCTGCTGAAGCAAACCTTTAATAGAGATCTTTGGTGAAGCTGTTGTTGAAGAGTGCAGTGAGGATCTTTGCCATGAACAGGAAGCATGCACATTAAGAATTCCCACACTCTGGTGGACCCACCTCAAATTCAGGAGAAAGTATGAGCTGGAAAGACAGATACCTTTTTATTTTGCAGAGTTTTGCAGATGAAAATATTTTCCCATAATGCAAAGAGTTGTCCTTCTTTCTTTTTACACTGTTCATTTTTGTGATATTCTGAGTAATTTCACATTTAAAATTCTTTTTATTCCCTCCACAGGCCACCATCCCCAAAAGTATCATATTCATCCTTCTTCTGACTGGATATTTGAATGATTGTTTTGGAGTCTGGCTTTATCTCCCTCGAGCCTCATATCAAGGGATCAGCAAACTGGCTCTTATAACTTACAAACTGACCTGAACCATAATTCAGAACTAAGGAAATGTTTTGAGGGTAAAAAAAAAAAAAAAACACCACAGTACTTTTCACATTCATACACCTCTCTACTCCCACCTCCTAGAATCAGCTGGAATGCCAAATGATGCCAGGTTACCTGCTGCCTCAGGAGTTTGGATACAGTTTTGAAAGCTTTGGGTTTACAAAGCATCTGATTTCTTAAGTCCTTGTTTCTACACCAAATTGCCAATTGTTAGTGACTGTCATTGAGGGGGGGGGGTGTTTCCACTTTCTTTTTCTTTCATTCAGTTGTGCAATAATGTCTAATTCCTTTTGCGTTTGGAACCATATAGGGGGGCAGCTGGAAGAGGACATTCAGAAAGGAATAGGAAAACCAAATAAATGAATGAAAAAAGAACTCTATATTTGTTCTTTCCTTCCAAATCCACCC
>JAVJGG010000029.1:34711332-34795565 GCA_035590195.1 Aviceda cuculoides | reverse complement strand
AAGAGAAGAGAAGAGAAGAGAAGAGAAGAGAAGAGAAGAGAAGAGAAGAGAAGAGAAGAGAAGAGAAGAGAAAAGAGAAGAGGACATCAACTTTTCCAAATCAGCTATGTTGATTTCGGAGGCCGAATGCACAGGAGCACAGCAAGCATGCAGTGCTGCCAGCTTCGTCCTTCCCCCTGCTTGTCCTCTCCAGCCCAGTAGTTAATAACATGCACATGGGTTTTGAGTGATCCAAGTTCCTGTCCTCCTGCTGCCTGGTTCAGCACGGGGGTTGATGCAAGTTTTCCCACCCTCCATGTGGGTGTCCTACCCACTAAACTAGGAGGTGCGCAGAGGAGGAGCTCCTCTTCTGAACCTTTTCCACCCTAAACTGCTTACACATTGCCTGAATGAGGAAGAAAAAGCTGTGGTAGATAGTGACTGAGGAGGGAGCCAAGGCAGTCAACATACCGAACAACTACAAAAATGATGAATTATTTTTGCAAAGGACAATATCTTCATCTAGAAGGATTAAGACAATCAGCCCATAAAACCTTGTGGTTCATTATCAAGTCCTAGTCCTAGAAAACAGAGGAGAGACTCTTAGCCAAGCACTGTGAATGCTGAGCCATATATGGGAAGACTGCTACCTCTCACTGGCTTTATGAATGCAACCTTTTGAGTTTATTAAGTGTGCCTAAAAATTACTTGAAAGTATTTACTTAGTGAGCAAAATGAACTGTTTCAATAGTATAGAAAAACTGAGAGAATATTGAGTGATTTGATTTTTATTTTTAAATTACAATTTATATAAGGAAGGAGGAAAAGGAAAGAAAAACTGGCAAAGTGAGTGGATCCAAGGGACCAAAGCAACTGGGGATTTACCATGGATAATATTGTAAGTATAAGTATTTCTTTTGAATGAGAAAGATCGTGCTAGAGGAGCCAGTTTGCTAGACTTCAGTATATGCAGGGTAGGAGAAATCTTTGACCAGTTCTATTAGTTAAGAAAACAGGCAAGGTGTTTATTTTCTTTAATCTAAGTCAACAGCAATGAATAAAGCATCACTGAAATGGCCCAAGGAGTCAGTGTACTACTGGATGTTCCTGTCTGGAAGAATAGAGTGTAACTGATCAATGGTTGTCTCCATCAAGATGTATTTAGCTGGGATTTTTCCCTTCCAAATTGTCATGTCTGAAGCTAGTAAAAGTTGAAAGGAGGATGGATATCTGCAAGGATAATCTTTAAGGTGTGTGTACTGTTTTCACAGCTATTAGATCAAAGCCCTTTACTGAACTATTTTATTATCAGACTTATAAATCAGCCTCAGTTCATTTTACAAACATTAGTACTGCCATCAATTACATGCATTTAGGACTAATGGTTTTACAGGAATGTTAATAGTACAACATTATTTCCTGAAAACCAGCACTGAAGACTATTAAAAGGCTATTAATTGCTATATGTAGCATTCGGAATTATTTGTTTCTGGTTTTAAGCAATCAGTGAGTTGGCATGTAAGTACATTTCTAACCAGTTAAAGATCATGGATATCAAATTTAGTAAAAGCAAAACCATTCATAAGCTATACTTGTCCAGCTTTCCTTCTTAGGCATAGTCTGAGTAGACCACGGAGAATTCTGCTGCTGCCCTTTAAAGCCCCTACGGTCTTGCTACAGCACTCCAGACAGTGCCACCATCCCTGCGTCACTGTCCTCAAGCAGAACACATTTTACCAGGCAGGGACAGGTGTCTGCTCTCAGCTGTTTGCTTAGGTAGCAGGGATGAGTGCAGTACTGAGACCTGAACAAAACACGGATAGCACAAGCAGATGCTGGAGGAGTGAGGTGTTTGCAGGAGAGAAACTTTCCCGGGCAGGGTGCGAATGCCGTTGCAGCTAACCTTAGGGCTCTGGCTCATGCCATACCTCAGAAAATATTAAGCACCTCCTACATTTAGTCAGGCACCTCCCATTTCACTATTCAGCCCCCTGCTAATGCAGTAGACCTCCTCTCCAGATGCATATATTTAGCTCCAGAAGTACATGGTACAAATTGCTGAATAAGATGTTCCTCCTTTTGTGCTGAAATTGACTGCCCACCCCATCCAGACCTACCCTTAGCCCATACTAAGTGCTGCAGTTCTGTTTCCAATATACTAAATAATAAAACAACCAAGGCTCAAGATGTGAATGTTACACGAGTTCATCTTATCTCCTTTCCCTTTCTAACTCTGTTGTGAACCTGAGATCTCTGCTCATTAGTTTAAAAGGCTGCTTAGACATAAGGAAGAAGGAAAGACAGATCCTTTGAAGCATGTGGAACTACACCGATTTCCGCCAGCTGAGGAGACAGTCCCAAGACAGCTGTCAGGCAATCTTTAATGAACTACTACCTGGAGTGCAAAGCAAACTTCAGATCTCAAAGACTGAGCACTATTCAGCTTCCATTAGGTCAGATATTTATGATTACCTCAAAGGTTTGCAAACTAGGAGTAGAAAATATCCAAGAAAAATCATAATTACCTTTCATAACCCATCCCCAGGATACAGCCTCTAGCCTTGTCAAGTGATGGATATACACTGTTTCATTCACAGCTCTTAGTAAACCATGCTGCCTAAAGGAATTTCAGTAAGTTGTAGGTACCATTTTACAGCTGAACCTTTATGTCAATCCTTCATTCCAGAGTGGTTCAACATCGCAGTGACCTTCACATCCCCCTTCAGATTGGATCTGTTACCCTCAGTGAGTATAAAGGCTATAAAGAAGCACCTGATCATAAAATCCACTTGGAATGCTTTCTTAAACCTCCACCAATTATCCATTAAAAATTCTGCTTTTTACAGGCTTACTCTCCTAATGAAAACTGAATAATAGTATATTTTTAAAAAAACTTTTTCTAGTTGTCTGGAGAAAAGTCTTGACAACTTGAAATAATCATTGATTGATGTGACTAAATAAAATCATCTGAGTACTTCTATGGATAATAAGAGGCATTAACTGTTGCTTTATAAGCAAGGATCTGATCTAAAAAGAGAATATGTGGATGGCCTGACAATCACCTCCCTAGGTCAGCCACGAATCAGCTTGGAAAAGAAATATAATTGATATGATATTGATAATATAGAAAAAATGGATTTCATTCAGAGGAGCCTGAGATGCATCTGGATTAGGTCTTCAGCAGGAAGCCTTTTAATTTCCAAGGAGCCCTTACACTGTAAGGAAAAATAACACCAGAAGTAGCTGCAGCAGAGTTTCCAGTGAGTCACCCTGCGAAAGCTGAGTGTAACTGGGAACTGTGAGGCTTTGGCAGGCTTAAATCAGCCCAAGGCAGGAAGCTGGGCCATAAGGACAAAACAGCAGCTCAGGGGGAGATTTTAATACAGTAGTGTAGCCTTCCTTTAAAATAGACAAAATATGGATATTTTTTGTCTTTGACATTTTCACTTGCTTCTCTCCCCTCAAAACTAAGGGGGATCTAATCTCTCTGCTTTTAAAGAACAGCTCTTTGACTTCATTTGATTCTGCAGTAATCACCTCACCGCCTTTTCCTCCGAAGGGCACTGGCAGCCCTGTGTGCAGCCACCGACCGGAGCTTTTTTCCAATTTTGTTGTAAATTGCTCTAAGTAAGTGCAGTGTCTGCCCTCGCTGCCCCCGACACCATGCTCACAGCTGTCTGTAATGACCTGCCTCGGCGAGACCTCTGGCCTTACCCTTTTCTTATCTTCAACTTATCTGAAACTCTCGCACAGCTGACCACGATCCTTTTCTCTTCACATTGATCTCTTCTACATGCCCCTTTGGTATAACTTCTCTCTATCATTACGCTGACAGAAAACCTCCAGAGCAGCTTCCTTCCTTGCTGCCCGCTCCCAAGGGAAGGAGCACTGCGGAGCACGCTCTCTGACTGTAAGTCATCTACCCTTGTTCATACCTCATCTGTGGAGCTTCTCCTCAAAGTTTGCTCTCAGGTAGCTTCAAACAGGCAACAGTTAGCTCGTAGCTAACTAAATATATGAGGAGTCACAAAACAAATCACACAACCCTTGGCTGCAACCTTTTCTCTGGTCCTTTCACACAATTAACTGTTTTCACTTACTTAATGCCTTATCTACTAATAATTTAATCTATGTCATGGAAACTCATGTCGTTTTGTAAAAGAGATCCAGGTGTGAAAATTAAATCATTTCGTAGTACCTACAGGCATTTGCACCTTACCGTTTGCAGTTGTTAACCAAAAAGGTCAACCTTCATGTAAAGCATCTCCATTACTGCAGGCATAATGTCACACTTGCATTTCATGGCATATGAAGTTCCTACAGATAGGAAAACTTGAGAATTAGTTATGGCTGCTGGTTTCAGAAAAGAAAAAACAAGAAAAGCCAACTTGAGGAGTTTAAATTAATCTTAAAAAGAGTAGCACTACACAGAGGACAAATTCTTCTTCAATCCCAGGCTAAATACCTAAGACCAAAGCTGAAATTCAGCTACTAGATGTCCCAGGAGGCACCAACATTTTGTAAGTCCTTCAGTTTTCACAAGCTTAAAGGTTTGCTGAGAGGTGGCTGCATGGTCGTGCAGAGGTACAGTGAGGCCCCTTGGTCACGCCAGGGTGCACCAGGACCTTCAGACCAGGACAAGCCATGCCTGTAGCCTCCCTGCCAGCCTCCCATTGCTGATTTCATTGTCTCATCCCACCAACAAGAGAAAGCACTCCTCCCTTTAAAAGTGAACTGGAGCCAGCAAAAGGAACAGCCATATTTTGAAAGAAGGGAATGGCCACAGGCTGATTTCCAAGTGGCTTGCTGGCACCGACTTTCAGAGGAGAGTTGAAAGCTGTGTGGAGGAGAGAGATTAGCCTTCGCACTGCAGGGCAAAGAAAGTGATCTGGGCCATATCCTTGCCCTGGGCATATTCCAATTGCAGGGAGAGGGGTCAGCTCAAGGCGATGCTGTCAGCTTCGAGGATGCCTGTCCTTGCTCTGTGCTTTGGAGGAGAACCTAGGGATTTGATTTGGGGATGTTATTATGATTTGGAGATGCTATTATAGTCCTGTGGCTATGGGGTCTTTAGTAGAGTTTAGAGCAAAAATAATTAAATTCAAAAGGATTACAGAATCCATGCAGAGCCAAATACCTTCCTTAGCCAGGGGCATCCAAACTGTACTTAGAGCTTGCTTGTCCAAGTCACTATTACAGCTAGCAAAAATGGATATATTTTTGGTCTAGGAGCTTTAAAAGGAAAGTCAACAGCTGAGAGACAAAATATATTAATTCTGAGACTAGTTTTTGGCAGGACTGGGAAGACTACTGAGATTGCCTGAAAAGTCTCTGCAAGTTCTGTGCTATCCTAGCAACCATGAGAATGACATTAAAGAGAGCAGATACAGACCCTGTCCAGACCACAAACCCCACATGTACCAATCCCCAGGTCCACTGGGCTCTTTTAAAACAGCTGAAATTATTTTCCAGCTTTTTAAATTATCCCAGCTTTTCTGAGCTGACATAAATCTAGACAGTGAGTTAAGCCTGGAGACAGGAGAAACATATCCAGCTCTTCAATTCCCCGCTGAATGCTGTGATGGGACTTGAACTGGCAAGAGGTTTGAAGTGAAGCTGCTCCAGACTTTTTGTGAAGCCAGCATACCAGAAGACCTCCAATCCCTAAAGCATTTTTTATTGCAGAACAAAATAACGAACCAAATATTAAATTCAGTAAATAGGAGAAAACTCGGAATGTCTGGATGAGACTGATCAAGTAAAAGGCTTTAAAGCAAAGCTCCTTGGTTTCCTTGCAGGCAGCCCTGCGCCTCAGAGGTTTCCTGAGCCGTGCTAGCTTATGTCATCCCCACTGGTGCTCACAGCTCCTTTCCTTCAGGAGCCCCTGGGACCTTTCTTTGCTGCAGACATGCTCATCGCCCCTCACTGAGCCTCTAGACCCCAGCTGCAGGCCTCCTCTGCACCCCTTCCAGCAGCTGCCTGGGGGCAGCCAGCAGCAGGGACCCCTACCCCGTGGCCTGGCCATTGGCCCTGGTGGGATGGCCATCACAGCAAAACAGTGGCTCACGTCTGCTCCCACATTAGGAGACCTCCTGCTTTGCTTCTGCCTGATTCAGGGCTGCTGGGCTGAAGCGGGGTGGTGTGGAGGAGGGTTTAGCTCTCTCTGCTTCACCAGTTTCTGCTTCTTGTCCAAGCAGATTGCATACCTGTAAAATAGCTTGGGAAGGGATAAGAGGACAGAAATTCTCGCTGCCTGCTCCTGTTACAGATCCTCTGGCAACCAGATAATTTTGCACACACGCATAGTGCTGATGGATCAAAACACGGTCACTGGTTACTCCTGATACCTGCAACCTCTTTTCACTCTCACTTTTGTTCCTAGTACCCTACGACCCCATCACATCTTCCCTGGCAGACAGAGAGGCAGGGCCAGCTTGCAGGGATGTGTTGCTGGTGGGTCCTCCTTGGTGCTGAGGTCCCCTCTCTGGGCTGCGGTCCACACTACCTTCAGCAGCAGATGGGGAGCATTGAGGTGTCTCAGCATCAAGCTTCAAACTCCAGATCCAGCGCGTGCTTAATGTAACAGAAAAAGCAGTGGAAAAGGGCATAGACTAATCTTTATCTCTCAGAAAAATTACTAGGTGACATCCATTTCTTCTCGGGAGGCACAGAATGAATAAAAGTGATTCTTGAGACACTTCCTTTCTTTCCCCAGGAAAACAGTAAGGAAGGAGCGGAGCTCTGTGCCTTTTATATGCCATAGTAGAGCTGCTGGTGTTCTCACCCTGAAATCAAGAGAGAACATCAAATCCATCTTCTGATTTTATTTGTATTAGTCATAGCTAGGCGAAGCTGGAGGAGGCAAAGGAGAAGAAAGCAGGACTGGCTTTAATCTCAGCAGGGAGACTGCTAGTGGAATATACGAGTCACCAGGGTCCAGGCTTTATGCTAACGACTGTCTAGTAAACTGATAGAAAGTAGAACAGCATGGAGAGGAAACACAGAAAAAGAGGAACCCCCAGAGTACCAGCTGGGATGGGAAACTTTGGCCTATGTCCAGTTGAGTAGACACAGATTTGCATGCTAGAGCCCCACGTCCCAGATGGGATGTCTATGTGCTGCAGTGGCTAGGACAAGAGGGAAGGACTTCGTCAGTGAGAAAGAATTAGGTGTGCTCAGACAGCGCCTGAGTGGGCAACAGGGAGAAGCGGAGGGGAAAGGCAATGCCCAGTTTGGGATATGAGAGGTGTCGCACAGCCTGACAGAGCACATATGTGGTGCAAAACATAAGACACCTACCAGGTACTGCTGGCAACATGAGCCCAAACAGCTCCCAGATGGGATTTTAAGGAAGTAAATTTTGGCCTTTGGGTCTGAAGCAGCCACTCTGGACTGTACTCTAGCTGCGTGGGTGCAGAAAGGTATCATCTCCAGCTGTAGCTCCGGTTCATCTCAGAAGCATTTCTGTGAAAAGATGCACAGAGAAAACCACCCTCCATCAGCCCAGCTGAGTGCCGGCAGAGGCTTACATCAATACCCCAAATTACAGCTCTGTGCTATTCTGTCAGACAATGATGACTGAGGAAGATAAATACAATGTCTATTCCTCTGGCCTCCAAGTGCCTGTGTGCTGCGTTGAGCAACCTTGGTTCAGCTCCTGAGAGTTTTTTAATACAGTCAGTGCAAAAGCCAGAATTGAATTAAATCCACTGTAATGAGTAAAAACACTTCAAGAATTTGGTCTGGTGACGTTAATGAATGGCTGAAGAGTATGTGTCTTGGAAGACATTTCAGGATTACCTGAAGGAGGATTAGTTCATTCCACAGCTCAAGCACATCAATCATTTAGCTCCTCATGGATCCCTTAGCAAAGTAATTTTCATGACCCTTGATTTCTACTTTCTGTAAATTTATTATCACAACAGAATAATTAATTCCAGGCATTATCCAGAGCAATCCCCTAAAACAGGGATTCACATATTTGCATCTTTTCTGTATTTCAAAGATGTTTGAAAGCTTCATATTGTTTTTAAATATAAAAGGCTCAGGAAAAATAAACAGTATTCGTCATGTCATTTGGACTCAGTTTGGTACATTGGGCCTTCACAGCACAGCTCAGAGCTATCTAAAGCCACCATCATTCCTAATACTTGAAGAGGAATGAGACTGTGCTGCTCCGCAGGGAAACCCAGTATTGACTGAGGAATCCAATGTCTTTCAGGGAAGGAAAACCTACATGTATCATCACAGTAAAGAGGCAGATTCATTTCATCTTTATCTCTTACTGATTCTACATCAAAATCATCTGGGTTTGCACGTAACTCAATGGACTTAATTCTTGGACTCTGGAGATGTGGGGACCATAATCAAACCCTTCAACTCCAAGAGTCATATGAATGATTTTTCCTTAAAGAGGATTGGTTCTAGATCTAATGATGACAGTGGGAGACTCTAGGTTATGAACTGCAGTTTCTTCTGCAGGGTAGGTCATCATTCATTATGATTTACACATGCTATGAGCTAAACATTGTACAAATAGACACTATTTACACCAGGATGGAGAGCAGAGGCTGAATATCAGATCTTCTTTCTGCCTTTTCCTTGGGAATGCTGATAGGATAAAATAAGAATATTAATTAAAACCTTTGTAGTTTATGCACTGCTAGCATGCTGCCATTACTGTCACATTAAAGCTATAATTCTGCTAAAATGAACTGCAGTGATGAATTAATTAACTTCTGCCATGTGAAGAACTGGGAATCACATCTGTGCAGGATGTTTATGATACAAAGAAAGATTTGAGGAGTTTGGGACCAATTACCACATCCTAACAATGATATTTAAGAGAGAGGCAACCCAGTCGTTTTCCACAGGCTCAGCTGCGCACCTCCTCCTTGCACCTGCGCAGGGCAGTGAGCGGGCACCACAAACAGAGGGAGCAGCAGAGGCAGAGACGAAGGAGCGAGAGTTAGTGAAGCTTTGACTCAGCATCCCCAAAGCTTCAGCCAATGCAGCTGAGAGGGTGAGAGCAGGTAATAAACTGACCAAGAAGAATAGGTGGTGGCAACCTTTTCCTCCCCCCAGGAGCAATAGGGAGCAGGAACTGAATTGTGACTTTCATTGGCAATTTGATCTTTGCTATGTTCCCAAGGCACTGAGATCATGCCCTGCCCCTCACCTTAGTGTGGATTGCAAAGTCAGTGCTAAAGGAGATAACCAGCTGTAGGTCTTTCAGAAAGCCTGAATTTAATCCCCCCAGTGAGAGCATTCAGTTATGTATTTAGAAAGGAAAAAGGTTTCTACACGGTATAAATCCTTGCTTGATAATCCCAAAGCTAATGGGGAAGGCATTCAGTAGTAAACTACAGTCCTTGGACAAAGACATCTGTAACCAGACCGGAGCTCTATGATTAAACTCAAATTCACAGATTGGTTACATGCAGCTAATTTTATTCACTGAGAATACATGACCCCCCTAAGCGGATGTTTAAATTAAATAAGAATATTGATGACAAATGTTCAAAATGTAAGACAGATGCCTGCAACTTTTGGCATGAAATTTGGAACTGCCAAGAGGTTTGGGAATACTACTCTGGGGTCATTAGGAATTTGGATTTCCAAAATGTTCCCCAGCTGCTGATCTCTTCAGAGGCTGCTATACTTGGTCCTGGAAAAATATAAAATCAGTGCAGTAAGTGACGCCATATACATTGCTGGGCTGGTAGAATGCATAAACCATTGAAGAAGCTTTCCCCCTTTTCTAGGAAAAATGCACTGAAAGAAGGCTGTTGATCTAAGTCTGCGTTTAAAAAAACAGTTTAATTAAAAAAAAAAAAAATCCCTGGTGCTTTAACAGATTGATGTTTGAACTTTCTGGATCTTTTCTTTCTCACTGTTTCTGAGCCTGGGCGTGACCACCAGGAGTTCAGTTGCATGTTGTGTTGTCGTTTCCCACGGATGCACACAGACCTTGTCTGCTACAGTCAACGTCGCCACCGCACCACTGCCGCCGGCCCCTTACGGCTCGGCTGGTATCTACGGAAGGCTCTTTCTCAGGTAAATAAACAGAATCAAAACAGAAAGAAAAGAGGATGAAGGTTTAGTGTTTACCCCACAACAGACATGAGGTAGAAATCCCCAGGGTATGTGTGTGGGTCTGATCTGACGCCCAGGAAGTTAAGGGAAAGAATCTCATGTTATTTTAATTAGCTTCACGCTAGATTCATTATTGCAATGCTATAAATAAAGTAGAGACACTTTGCATGGATCAGACATCAGACCAAAACTGGGAATAGACTCTGTGTTCTCTGACTCTCTTTCTAACCATGACAATACAGTTTTTTCCAGTGCTGAGTCCCATAGCTCCTTCACCTAGGGGTTTGATGGCAGCTCCAGATTTTGCTTAACCATGCCAAGCTGCCATAGGTGGGGCCTTCAATCACAACCCAACATGTACCACTGCTTGCCTAACTGACCTGGGAAAATCTTGCTTCAATTTATGGAGTTATGTGATCCGGCCACATTAGAACTAGGAATTCTAGAAGAACATTGAGGTGTTTGATATCTCATTTTCCTGCCAACAGCAAGAACAATTTATCCACTCATAACTGTTTCATAGCTAGACTGATAACTGGGAACAAAAAAGGTGTGTGTTACTAATACTGTGTTTTTCCTAAGGTTGTATGAATACAGGCCAGAATTACAGAAAAAAAAAAAAAAAATTTCGTTTTGAAAAAAAAAAAAAAGAAAAAAAAAGGCAAAATGCCTCTTTTCTAAACTACTAGGAAGTTTAGTTTTCCACAATTGCCACTGGCAGCTTTCTCAGCAATTCATTTTAATAGTACACACTTTCTGGCAATAAAAAGGAGATAGCAACTAATATAATTAAGTCTGCAAAACAACTTCTAAACTGAAATGTGTCTCCCGGCAGAACAAGCATAGGATTGTTCGTTACAGTGCTCTCCAGGAATAACAAAAACAATTCCCAAAAATGCATTATTAATGGACATTCCCAGAATTAATGATAAAACAAACCAGATGTTCTCTTACATTTGTCTCATAAATGTAAAGTCAATATGCCAAACCAAAAACCCATCTTTGGAAAGATATAGGCTCTTTATGAAGGTATTTTAACTGTATTTCCCTTTACTATAACAGACAGAATTCCTTATCTATGGTCTAAGACAACCTGGTTATGATTTTATATCTATTAATGAAAAAAAGGCTCATGCCCAAGAGGAAATGTAGGTGCAATGTATGATTTTACACAGCCTGCATTTACTACAGAGCTGTCCATTTCAAATTAGAGAAATTTTTTGTAAAACAGAAAAATACAATATTCTGACATGAAGAACACTCCAGTCATAGTCATAACTCCCTACTATAACAAATCTGCTCAAAACATGGCTTAAGACTAAAAAAACCTTCAACAAATAACATTTAGCTTTATTAGTAGGTAATAGTTTGATATTTATCCTTTACAGAACATGGATACTCACATGGAATGGGTTTTATTCCCCTGAGTGAAGGTTGCAAAAGTCCACTGAAGCTGATAGAAAGTGAATACTACTGATAAAGAAAAGTACAAAGCAAATTATACATATGCTAATACCTTAATGTAATAATATCAAACATGGTGGGCCATCTGGTGTAAATCATCATAGCTCTGATGAACTCAATGAACCTGGAGCAAATTGCATCAGCTGAGGACTTGGACTGGTCTACGATACTTCTTAAGAGAATTTTTTTAAGGAAACCATTATTAAGAAAAATTTTGTTTGAAAAGTTACAAGTTTGTGTTAGGAGTAAAGAGTGAACAGTAGTCGAGCACATGGGCTGGTAGCAGAAATTCAGTATCTTTAGTTAGTAAATAACATTAGAAGAACATACAAGATTTTCAAGCAAACATTAGGTTTCTATTTTATATAAATACTCGAGTCTAATTGCTGTTATTTTTAATTATTGAGCAGTGAGTGGTTTTTGTTTTCATTACTAACACTTTCAGCTGCCAAATGACATACAGAAGGAAATGGCAGCATTTATGCTGAAGGATGCTGTAACGGCAGGCTCCGCTGCAGCACTGTGTGCAGAGAGACACAGAACCAAAGCCATTAAGGAAAAGGTAGAGGTAATTTTTCACATTGTGAGCTTCATTAACATGACATAGATTGTTGGGGTTTTTTCAGCACCGTCATTCTAATCTCTGTAATGATCACCAGATATTGCCAAGATCTCGTCCGAAGATTCAGAGACTTTTAAAACCCTTTGGGCCTTTTGCAAAGTGGCAGTGCTGTTACGTGTAATCTGCCCTACTGCTCCACCTGGCTGGGGCACTGTGCCCTCTGCACTGCTACCCAGATACCCAGTCTAAGTAACACTGCAAACTCTTCTTATTATTGCTCCTCCACTTGAGAGGTTCATGAGATGAACTGCTAGCTCAAGCCTTTCATCAATCCGGGATTACACTGTTGCGCCCTAGCAGAGCTGAACAGACTTCTGGCCTTGCAGAACCAGATACGACCATCTCCATAAGCTCCACTTTGCAGGTCTTGGGGAGCTGAACAGTTCTGAGCTCCAACACATGCCTTTCACTGAGGGCTGAACGCTGCACAGCCCACTTTTGTGTCTCAGCACAAGGAGGGTCCAGATACACTATATCTCCTTCCCAGACCACAGCCATCTTTCCTTCCAGCAGAGTCAGCGCAGGAGAGGCACAGGTACGTGCTTGGGTATTACTGTGGTCAGGGGCTGCCATGCTGCCAGAATGCAAACCTGGACCCAGACATACAGATATCCCATGTTATTTCCCATGTAAGTATGGTCTGTCGCTCCTCAGACACCCAGTCTCTCTGTTGCAGCATGGAGCAGGTTGAAGGACAAATGGTGACTTCAGGAATAGCAGATCCTGCTGACTGACCTCCCTCCAAACCTGGGGCTGGGGTCAGCCGGCAGCCTCTCGTCTGTGGGATGCAGCTGGGGCAGAGAGCTGTCGAGGAGCCACATGCTGTGCTTCTGCCCTGCTTCCTCGGCCACAAGGCCCATATCAAGTGCTGGGCCTGCTCAATTTCCCAAAATACTGACTAGGTGAGGCTGAGACACCTCTGGGACTCCCTGAACCCTTTGCCGCTCTGTTCGTAAAGACAACAGAAAAATACTGCAAGGCTAATGTTCAGTTGTGCAGATGATGAGGTCCTCTTGAAAGCTATTTTCCTAAGCTGTCTTAGGGCCACAGACCCCACAACTCCCAAGTGAATCACAAACAGCAGCTTTCCTGACAGATATCTTCAGCATTCCTCTCCCAAATATCACAGAGTGCTGTAGATACTCATAACAAATACACACATGGCCTTTATTCATATGAGTGGGAATAAGGATGGGAAGAAGTTAGTCCCTGTGTCTTCAACGGGAGCTCAGAGACTGAAGTGAGAAACATGGGAAAAGCTGCTAAACAGAGCAGAGCAATTAAAAGTATGTCCCACCTTGTTTTGTATACTTAGGACCAGTCAAGAAAAACAGGAAGCACATGTGGATGCAATCCTTAGTAGGTATGTATATACATATTAAATTAAAATATTAAATAAAAGCAATTTAACTAAAAGAAAGAAATAATAAAATCGTACTTCTCCATTTCATAGCTACTTATTACTGCTCAGGCATACCAAAGAGGTTGGTAGGACCTGTGACAGTCACCTTGTCCAAACTCTTGCTCAAAGCAGGAATTATGCAGTGGGGAAGACCCTTCACAGTTAGTGAGGATGGATATTTAAAGCAGATAAAGAAAATAATAAAATAATACTAGGAGGGTACACTTTTCAGTTCTACAGAAGGCCACAGGAAAAGAATTTGGTACTGGTTTTGCAAACTAGTCCATTTAACTTGTGTTAATAGCCTGTTTTCCAGTGATTTTACATTCCACTTTTCATCCATTAGCAATTTTGTTAGGGAAATCATGCAAAATCTGTTCAAATCATGTTTGTGAAAGGCTGTTCTCACAAAACATGAAAGCAATTAGTTTTGACCAGCCTAGCTGCCAAATTAGCAGAAAGCACATTTCTAAATCAAATAGAAGAATACAGCTGGAAAACAAAATTTTAACTGATGCTTAACCAAGTGTTGGAAACTCAGCCTTCAAATTCAACAGTCAGTGATAACAAAGTGACACAAAATTTAAATATTCAAGAGCTATCCACAGAAGTCAAAAAGAAATTGAGCAATGAATACATACAAGGAGAGTAAGTGACTAGGTATAAGGAAAGTGAGACAGAAGGGTGAGACATTTGCCAAACCTTGGAGCTAATATACTACAGTCCTACAACAGCCCCAGTGAGTGCTGTAGTGTGTATTTACACAAATTTCCTAAAATCCATTTAGCAAGATCTCTCACAATTTGGGTAGCACAACCCCAAGAGAAGAATTGTCTTGCAATGACTTTTAAGCTGATGCTACTGGATTTGTCTCTCTTGCTGCACATATCAAGTACTGATTTTGAAAAGCCCGTATTCTTACTTGCATGACACTACAAATCAGAAGGACTTCAAAAATGGTTTTGGTGCATTTCCTAGTGGCACCAAGAACATACAGCACTTTGCAACTGACTTTACATTAATGAGGTCCCACACGTAACTGATACTGAAATAATCACAGACAAGCGAAAACCTTCCCTTCTTTTTACATCATCACATTTTTTTTAAAAGGCAGCTTTGGAAATAAGTCAGCTTTGCTGACTTTTACATGTGTGGCAGTATCATTTCTGTATTTCAGTGTTACTGATGTACATGGGATCTGACCTTAGGGAATCTTGTGTAAGTACAGGATAACTCTGGGACAAATCAGGACCCGCATGTACCCATGGCCAGGATGCAGATCATTAGGCCCATCACGTGCAGCCTGCCAGGATGACAGGTGTAGCAGGAGAATAAACGTGTATTAAACATGTTAACATATTCTTCATGCTGCAATGGTCTAATTCTCATTTTCTCAGTGGCATCCTGTGCAAAGTCTCCCTCTGATCCTTTCTCTCACATGCTGACATTACTTCAGTGTCTTTACATGTACCCCTTGGGCCTAGAGATAATTAAGAACAAATTATTTGGCAGAAGCCCAACATCTGTAATTAGATCTATTAAAGCTTAAAATGCCTCAATTATTCTTTATTGAAAAACATGCAGTCAAAACACTTTTAAGAAAAGAAATTTATTGTTCCTCTCAAAAAACTTTGTGAAATATTCACCCCAACGTACTATCAACAAGGCACGCGTTAAAGCCTTCCCCTAAACCTTCAATAAGAAAGAAGATCTCCTCCGGGGAAAGAGAGGAGCAGCAGATAAACTTCAGAGGAGGAGAAAATCCCATCGTAGCAGCAGCAGCGGCGGCGGCTGCTGCCGCCAGATCCTGCCTTGATCCACAGCCTGCCTAACCCCTCGGTTTCGGCGGGAACGCACAGGGTTTCTAATCTAACCCATATGACAAATGAGCTTCCGTGCACCGCTGCGCGTTCGCCTCAGATATCTACCCGGCGTCTATTAATTTTAAGATAAAGTAACACATGTAATACTTGTTTTTCATGTGTCATTGCTATCTGTAATTTACAGGCACAGGGAATTGCGGAACTCAGTAACGCGTTGCTATTTGTGCTACAATGGCTCCCAAAGGCCTGGCTGGGCCCGCTCTCCCACCCCCCCTCCGCAATCCCCCACCCGCTGCCTGCCAGCAGCTGGTGCCCCAGCCGCCTTCGCGGCACCTCAGGAGCGGGGGCAGCGACGGCTGCGGGCGCCCACCCGCCGCCAGCAGCCCGGGCACCGCACCTCCCCGTCCTCCCGCTCGCCGCCCACCCCGCACGCCATGCCGCCCAGCCCTTCGCGGAGCCCTTCCGGCCCTCTGGAGGTCCCCTGGCCCAAGACCCTGCTCAAGCAGGGCCACACAGAGCTGGCTGCCCAGCACGGCCAGCCCCGGGCCGCCCCACAGCCGGGTGGGGGTACGAAGGGCATTTGCTGTCGTGTTTTGGGTTGCCGCGTGGCAACCAGAGAAATTACAGGTGTCAGTTTGCATCTGGCTGGTTTTGCGGCACAACTTTTACGACCAGAATCAACATATTCTGATAGCAGCCTGCCGGCTTATTTTTAATAAACATAAAGGTTGGAAACATTTTGGTTCTGAGCTTAACTGTTGCTATTCTCTGTAGTGTGCAAAGCAGAGGCGCGATGTTTTTCACGTGCAGCCTCATGGTACTTTCTTGCTGTAACCCCCTCCCTGCGGCCACAGCTGAACAGAGACAGGGTAAGCTGGAGGCCTTTTTCCCCCTCTTAAATAGGGACTACAAACATACAATTTTTGTATTTCTTATACAGACTTCCCTATTTTATCACTGCTGCACATATTCAAATAAAAGTCTCCAGCATACACTTGCACTTTCCTGCATACAATATTTCTTCCCCTCTGAAGAGTCAGAGACAATTCCTAAGTCTCAAGGGTACGAACATATTACGCAGCCCTTGACTTTTTGGCTTGATAAAAATAATCTCCATTCTTATCCAAATGTTTCAGAGCTCTGTCAGCAAACAAAGAGTAAATCTTCAAAGCCCCCAGCATCCAGCCACAAGGTATTAACCACAGCTACATCTGTACCTGAAGTGGCAGAGCATTGGGATCAACGTATCTATGGGGCTTTTCCTGGATCTCCCTCCAGCTGTTTGCAAACCTACCTGAAAGGTTGTCCCCATGGCTGGGAACAAAGAGCAGGTAACAGCTCGGGGGACACCTGCACCCCACGGCCCCTGGAAGGAGGACACGTTCCCTCCCCATGCCTGCCCCCAGCCCTGCCCCACACTGCTCCCGCGGGAGGACTGGGCAGGGCGGCCCAAGCTGCTCAACGGCGGGGAAGTTGCACCACTGGCTCGTCCGTGGCTCCCAGGTGAGACCAAGCCATGGCAGGAGGTGCCAGGGCAAGGTACGCGAACAGTGGTATGCAGGATCTCTCTCGTGTTTGTGCGTTTGCTCCTCTCTCTGCCTTACCCTCGTTCTCGTTAGCGCCAGGCACAGGCAGCGGCTGAGCGTCTGTCAGGCAGATTGCGCATATGGCGCATTCCTGAACAACTTCAAACGCCATTTCCAAGCGTGTGCAAGAGCTTCTACACCATATTCCTGACTGTTGCTGTATCACCCTAGGTGGGCTGCTCAGGGTCTTTCTGCAGGTGTTTGAAGATAAAGCATATTCAAAGAAACATCTATGTCTCATTATTACTGCTTCTCTCCCCTCTTTGTCTGATGCCGAAGGGGAAAGAAGGCAAAGACTAAAATACAGCAATTATGTTTATAATATCAAGGCATGTTCATGCAACCATTCGGACAAGCCTGGGATCTGTTGCTTGTCAAATTTCAGTAATGTGTGCGTTTGCAAAGCAACACTAGACTTAGAGAAGACATATGATCAATGTAGATGGACGCTAAGAAAATGGTCAGGGTCAAAGAAAGGTAAGAGTTAAAATTACATGACAGTTTAGTGGCTGGAGAGGTTATTTACAACTTTGGAGTAAAAATTTTTATTTATCATTTTAGGTATCTTAGAGTGAGTAGTTCATGATGCAAAACTCCAGAACAGAAAGTAATTACATGTAATACATTCATCTAGATGAGGAATTTTGCAGTATCCATAATTAAGGAGAGTGACAGCATGCTAAATACTAGCTAACGTCTGGCAGGGAAGCCTGCTGCTGGAACCTGGGCAACCCAGTGGTTATCCATCTCCTACGTGCTTTTAAAACAGTAATAGAAAGGCTTCAGCTTTTCCAGATTCTTGCAATGCAATCTCACACTACAAAAATGCTTCCTGCAGCACACGCTGCACTAACAAAAATCACATTTGTCAGTGCTTTGGAATAGGAATTAGCACTACAGTGACCAGAAGGAAAGCATTTTAGTGTGCAAAAAAATTGTATTTGAATAAACCATCAAGAAAAAAAGTGATCTTCAGAAGCACCAAAGATTGACCTACATATTCTCTTCTAGAAGGAAAAGAGGTGCTTTGGAAGACTTCAGCAAAAATGCCTCATGGCAAGCTGGCTTTTACTGTGTGATTCAAATTCATGCAGAGGAGATGCAATTCTTGTTAAGCTAAACTGAGACATAGTTTGATTTGACTGGTCTTGGGGTTTAGCGGGTTGTCTGTGCAGTGAGCTGTTACCCATTGGGCAGGTACCCCAACTCCTTCTGCAATCGGAGAGTGAGCTGGAATAAATCAGCATGGGTGTTGGTCCTGAAACTGGAACAGGAACCCTAATTCACTTTGTGAATGACAAATATGCCCCCCTGGGCTGAGCCAAATAGTGGGTAAAACGCTAAGGTATAAACACCGAGTTTGTTAGATGCTTTTGCTGTCTGCGATGTGATGGCTAATGATGTACATGTGCCCAGGTGTGCTCTCCAGCACTGAGACCAGCAGGCACTGGACAGTCCCACCTGCACCATCAAACTCCCGTACCCTCACCCCAAACAACATGGGCTGCATCTGGGCTGCACACTGGGGGTGATACCCGCCTTGTGACAACTCCCGCACCAGCTGAAGGGACGGGACCCTTCAACATTTCCTGAGGCAGGGAGGGCCCTGGCTACTGCCTAGTTTACTCGCATAAAGATAACTGTACACACAGCACGTTGCTCTGAAAATGCAGTATGCTTCACCTTTCCAGGCAATGGTGGTGTGCACACAGGCACTCAGCGCTGAGCAGCCGAACCGTCCTTGCTCACTTGTCAGCTCCCTCGCAGACATACCCGGGGTCAGGGCAAACGAAGGCAGGATTTAAGCCAGCATCACCGTCAGGACTCAGCATCACACCACAACCTGGGTGCCTGCATGCTCCACCTAAACCAACAAGCGTAATATGAGTAAGGGGGTGTAAAGTATCATTTCAAAACACGAGTGTCAGAAACCACGGGGCTAGCCAAGGAGCAGCAGAGGGGAGGCGCATCACACCCACTGCTGCCTCTGCGGTTCTGTTCCCTGTCTCTGGTGGGCCCCTACACGGCAGCACTCACTGCAGCTGTACGGGGAGATCAATCCAGGCCAGGAACCAGGCTCAAGCGCCGGCATGCGGTTGTCCATGCTGTTTAGTTATTGGGCTGCTCCCACCCCAGGCAGCACTCGCCCAGGCAATGCCGGAGCACACTGCGGGGACAACGCGCACCAAGGACTTTTCCCGGTAGGCAGCAGTCTGGGGGATGAAAAGAGTTGAGCTACACGGGCACAACACGAGCCGTGGTGCCTGCCCTCGGGCTGTTTGATTTATGGGTGCCAGCCAAGGATGCGAGCGCATGGTGGGGGTGGGAGCGCAATGTGCGAGGCACTGTTAGCGAGAGAGGGAGCGTTACAGCCCCGTAACCCTCCTGCCGCTGGCCCCTCAGCCGCTTGCGAGTCCGGCCCAAAGAAGGGAAAATGCTCATCTCAACATTTGCAGGGAAGCAAACAGAATGCCTTCAACTTTTTAATGCACTTCAACTTGGCTTTGTAAGTTGTGTGGTGCTGGCGCAAGGCATGTTTTTTACAAAGAAACATTATTTTAAAAAGTAGCAATAACCCTATCCTAATTAGTCATCTTACATTTATTAAAGCCACTTTCTGAATGAATTGCATTTTAAGCATGATAGAATGTCAGACTTCAGCGGGAAAAAGTTTAAATGAACCAAATACCTTGCAAAACTCAGTGATGACTTTTATGACTCTTTGGGAATGAAAACGACTAAAACCTTTTTTCCCTCTGTTATAAGCTAAAGTTCAAAAATTGAGGCAAGGTCACTTTTAAACAGACACATTCCACCCGATCATTGTTTAGGTGAAACAAAATGTGAAAGTCACTGCAGATTTATGCAGTAGCCACCAATGAAACTCTATTCGATATAAATCAATGAAATTGGATCTATTCAGATTGATGGGGATAGGGGTCAGGGAAGCATGCCCGTTCCTCAGCAGTCAAAGTGACAGACTGTGTAGGTTTTCCACAAATCTGACGTGGTTTCTTAATTAGAAACATAAAGGAAGCGGATATACAAATCCCACTGGTATCCGGTGGAAATGAGAGGAGAATGCCAAATGATAAACCAATATTTATAGGGGATTGTTTCCAAGAATTTATTACATTGTTTTTCCATTTAATTACCGTGAATTGGTCCTATAGAAAATCTATAAAGAATATAAATGTGCTCTTCTTTTAACAAAATAGCAAATTCCTGTTTAAAATGAGCTAATTAGTCTTACTAAATACATTTGAGATCTGCTGCGAAATCCCAAGGCTTAGCCTGCTTACAGCATAATCACCTTAGCTGACATCTCTCAATGGAAAAGTCTAACCTTTATGGGGCACTGGGAAAGACGATCTCATATATTGTTCCAACATTTACAAATCTCTAAGGCAGCTGAATCCATTTTTAGAATAAGATCATACATATCGTATGATTTGTGGTTCATTACTTGCATTGAAGAAATTAATCGTGTGTTTGTAAAAGAAGGAAGCAAGCAGCAAGAAAACTGCTTGCCACAAAAATCACCTTGATTTTTTTTTAAAGTAACTTTTTCTAAAAGAAATTTTTAGGGAGAGACTGGCTTTAGACTTCAGAATTAAACAGGGGCAAATATGTACCATTTCCTCTTAGTCATATCCTTGAACCAGATTCTGTTTTGATTTTAACTTTAAAAAAGCCATCTTGAGAAACTGCTGGAATCAACACCTACTTTGAAATCAGAATAGTAGTCAGGAGCTACTACTCCAGACCAATAAAAATGTAACAGAACATATGAAAACAGACAAACACTGTGAGGCAGCAGAAGATAGGGTATATTTCCTGCACGAAGAAGTAGGGTCGGGCAATTTTCTATGTGCTATTATTTTTTAAAAATACTTTGTACTACAATAACACCTAGACTTGTCTCATTTAAAAAACATATCATCCCTCCTCCAGAAGAATTTAAACCCGAATTCACAAAAACCATTGAGCTTCATATGTCCTATTAAAATTCATAGCTCTGACAAGCTTAAACGTATTTGCAAACCTTGGCTTTTCAATCAAATTTAAAACAAAAGGCAATGGCTAGATATAGATCGGCAAGACAGTATAAATGACTATGAGCTATCAATAGTCAGTGACACTTCGTATTTGTCTAGTTTTCCAAGGCAGCAGGTAAAATGAAGATCTGCGTATGGCTGTAAGGAATGGGGATGAGGACAGAGGTCCTGCGCACGCTGCGGGACAGTGAGGGAGGCAGTGTCTGTCTGAACACCTACCAAGTGGGTAATGGAAGCTGGAGTCAATCCTTCATACTGAACGACAGGCAGGATGAAGATAAAGTTTTGAAAGGTTTTAAGAACTGAGACAAAGGTACTTATTTTTGAAATGATAAAGAGGGAGCCAGGGAGGGATTACAACGAGAAGTGTCACGGTCAAAGCAACAAGGCAGAAAGATGCCCATGCAGCAATATGCTCAATGGAAACGAAGGGCAAGACTGCATTTATCAAAACTAGAAAAAGCACGTAGAGAAATCAAGACATGAGCTGACGAAAGCTACAGGGTGAGCTTTAGCTGTGCAGTTAGATAGGACAGGCCATGTCTTAGAGATGCTAGGCAGACTTCAACCCGTTTTTCTCCCTGCAACCTCACCCCTCTTTCCAGGTGTGAAAACTTTGAAAGATGCGGGAAGGTGCTGTGTCAGTTAGGTGGAATGACAGACATGCGGTGCTGCTATCTGCAGGAACGATGACGGAGGGGAGGGTTAGAGGCTGGTAGGCTGGTATGCCGCTTCCTAGTGTAGAGGGGACAAGATATCTCAGCTACACACAGACCCTCAGTGAACAGAACCGCGTTACAAATGGCGAACAAATTTTTGTCCCCCTTCACCAGATTCACACTTACTTGTTGCTATTTTATTACATAAAATGTGCTAGATGGTTTTCTGGCTTTGCACAGCACAGCTCATGTCCATGGAGCTGTACCCTCCACCTCTCTCCGCCAAGAGGGTGCTCTCATCCGTGCTGGCTCTTGGAACAGTCCCTTGGCCATCTTCTTCCCCAGACTGTTGGGAACGCCCTTTCCATGGGCATCCTTCCATGGAGAAACGATGGTTGTCACAGCCCAAACCATGCTAGAATGTGTGCTACCAGTTACACCGCACGACTGACCACACGGCAGTGCCGTGTCTTGTTTAGTTTGCTAGCAGTTGTAAAGACTAATTTAGTTTACCAGACTAGTGCTACTTTACTAGAGCCAGCCTGAAAGCATCCCTGTTGCTGGGGGGAGTGGAGAGGATGGAAGGAAAGGTGTAGTGGGGGGAGTTTGCAAAAGAAACCTCCTGAACAAATCCCAAGCTTAACTAACTCGCATGATCTCAAGAAACAACATTACCAAAAGCCTCCCCCACTGCATAGTTACACTAGTTGGAAAAATTCTGAGAGGGGCAACTTTCCATCAAGCTGTGGGCCTGGCTTTTCACCTATTGAGGGCTGTGGGGCTGATGGGATCCATTTTACCTCTTATATAGCACTTCACACATATTAATCAATCACCCTAGTACTAGGGAGACAGGAGCAAGCCCACTGCCCCTGTTTTACCTGGAAACTTAGGGCCAGATCGTATCATGAAGCTGTATGCTCATTGCAAAAATCACACCTTAAAGCTCTCCTGATTATTAGTATTTATTATCTGCACCACAGCATAGCCTATACACCCTGAGCCTCAGTGTATGAGGTGCTATATACAAAACCAGAACAAAAAGATGATCCCATGCTCCAATAAGCTTATTCTGATCTGGCTGCTTAGCAATATTGAAATGTTTTGTTGAATATTAAGATTGAATAAACAGACAAGGTATGTGGCATGTACTCAAATATTTTTTAATGAAAATTTCTGACCCAAATGACCCTTGAAAGGTAGAAGCTGTCATTCTGAGAAATGCGTTGGGGCAGGCGTCATCTTTTACAATGCAGAATCTGACACTCTTTCAAAGCGCTGGCACCAAAAGTAAGAGAGACTTGGGGACAACTTTTGGCATAAACATTAAGGAAAACTGCCTAAGCACTGGAAGAAGCAGAAAAGTTTACACCTTTTTGAGAATTTAAACTAATCTATGGTGCTTCAGGGTATTTTCCTTTAGCATAAGTATTCCGTCTTCTGTGGTGCTGTACAGTACATACAGCAGAGGATACCATTTTTGAGAAAGAAAATAAGCCTCATGATACAAATCCTGCTCACCACACTTAAGCAAACATTCTTCATACTGAATTCAATAGGGCGACTTATGAAAAGTAGAGAGGAGAATTTGGTCCATTATGTGACTATCAGATTTAAATTACACCAATAACTGAGATGCATGGGGTATCAGTGACAGGAATACTGGACCCAGAGTGTATGATTACTCAATTACTCCAATGTCTGTTGGATGCTTAAAGGCTAAAACAATTTTGGGTTCCTTCCAGTCAGTGCATATCACTGTCAGCTCTTCAGACAGTTTACCTTTCCCAAGAAGCTTTTGCTTACCTTATCACCTTCCCAGATCTGCTGCCTGCATTCTCCAATTACTGCACTTAACTGCAAGCCACGTTACATATACTTTACACTTCATCTTTATCTGTTCCATTTCGGTGATGTGATATTAGGCAAACATCTTAAACTTACAGCACTGGGCTTTAAGTCACTGACATCTTAGATTTATTTCCCCCAAAGTTTTCAGTTTTAGCAGGAGCTCAAATGTAGCAGTGAGAAAGTGGAACAAGAAGCCCTAGCCACAATTGTGGAGGCAGTTTGGCAAATGGAAGTATTCTTAAAATGCAAGGCAAAAGGGGGCAAAAATCTGCAATACTCTGTAGTTCTGACTTATGAAGGAGATCACAAAATTGAAAGTTGAAAAGAAAGCTGAAAGAGAAGGCAATCTAAATCAAAAAGGAGAAATGTGTGAATCAAGGGGTCTAATTAACCTAAGTTAAAATAAATCTATAAAAGAGAATACATTAACTGGAAATATTTCTTATTACTGTTGTGATTTCTATTTAAAAAATCTTAAAAGGAAAACAGCTATTCACAGGGTGAGACAGACATATCTCTTTCCTCCATTAAACAGTTTTATCTGATTTAGGTTTACCCTGAAGTACCACTATTTGAAATGTAATGCATCATTCAGGGAAGTAACAGCCAAACCGTAGATCGCTCGTAAAAGGAAAGTGGTTAATACTTAGTATCCAAAAGCAAACTGGTTTGTTTGTTCTGATTTGTCACATGGGTCTTAAACTTGCTTCTGTGTGCTGATAAAATGAATCCATAAGCAAGTGGCTTCTGCTTCCATCGATCACACATTTTGAGCATAAGTCATTGCTTCTTACAAATGCTCACTAATATTTTCCTTGGTTTGCTGTTTCTCTGAACACTTTTCTGCTCCAAAACTGAAGGAATGGTTTTGTAATGCAAATAAAAAATTTCATCAGAGACAAATGAGACAAATTTATCACAGCCAATATATGCAGAAAACTCATATACCAATAAAGGGAAATAGTAAGAAAATCAGCAATGACTACAAAATAACCAAACTATTAAACTGCTTTTCTAATATTTTTAATATTAAAATACAGTTGTAATATGAGATAATAATACACTGAAAATGTTGTCTAAAGAAAGTGGGGCTCTCCACATAACTTCAAAGTATTTCTAATCCTTATGCTTTCAGGGTAAGGGCTCATGGCAAAGCTATTCGAGGAGGGCTAGAAACCTAAATACTTCTTCAGAGCCAGACTACGGTCAGAACTGAGTCTCTGAAAGAGACTTTACAGTCACCATATGCACTGATTTAAAACCGTCTTTGCGCTACTGACATCTTCTTCAGGGAAGCATCTAAGCATTCACTTGACCATAAGCAAATGCTTAAATGCTGCTGACTGAAAAAAACACGCTTTTTTGAGAGGGTACCATTGGCACTACTGGTTGCTTAGCAGCTCTGTAAATCATATTTTTCCTGAAGGTGACCCTACTGAAAATTAAATGCATGAAATTTTAAAATATCAAGTCCAAATCACACATGCATACCCCACCCATCTGTACATAAAAATAAATCATATAAATTCATGGAGTGCTTTGACCAATAAGGCCATACAAACACACTCCATTATTCACAATTTAAGAAAAAACCCTCTCTAGATAGCTATATTAATCATTGATTGGAACTTTGCAGACTTCAGAGCTAGTAACCCAAAACCTGCCTCAAATTAGAAAAAAATGTATGTGGTAGCAGTTAACGTTAAGGTGGAATTCTTCTGATTGAACTATTTATCTGGTAGTGTTTCAGATAATTAAACTGAGCTCTGAGTAATATGAAAGCATATAGTTATGGTCAGTTTTTATCTTCTAGCACTGCAGGGCTGCTGGGACTTGAAAATTATATGCAGGCAGGTTTGGAATGGGTCCAAAGTAGACCACACCGGACTAAGTAACATCTGGTGTATAGGGCTTAGGCTTTTTAAAAGTGTGTCTGGACAGCTGTAAAATAGAAATGACATACATCTCTGACCAAAGGCTATACGAAAAGTTGGCAGCAAGTTAATTATATGTTATTTGGAAAGGCAGTGTTCTCGTCTCAAAGCTGGGTACAACCATCCTGGAATATGTGCAAAGACATTCCAGTTACGCTGTAAAGAATTTATTTTACATCAAGTGAATGAGAAATACTTGTAAAACCTTCATCTTTGACTAGCATTTTTCCTGCCTCCCTTTCATGTTTAACAAGTTGAAAAAAACCCCAACCTTGGTCCAGCCCCAGGACATTACCAACACAGACAATATATAGATGACTTCAGAAATTGTTAACATGGTATTAAGTGCTGATATACATCTATCTAGTCCTTGCTGAATTTAAACAGTTATATTTTTCACTCTAAGTTTTCAGGTAAGAAAGGCTCTGCTGTAAGTCATAATATACAAGCAATGTCTGCCATAAGTTGTCTCCGTACTTTTCTCCATACAAGTATTTAAACATGACAGTGCTTTCTCCTGTGAATCCATAAAATTGCTTTCCCATAGACTAGACGAAAGCCAGGGGAAAAGAGACGCTCTCCCGACCCCTGCCCTGGGGAGGTACGGTATGGCGGAGAAGGCTGTTGGTGGTGGAAGGCAGGCAGTGGAGGCTAAAGTTTATCACTCTCTGTTTCTGGCCAACTCCAGTGCCAAAATTCGTATTGTGCATTTTCTAAAAACAAAAGCAAAAGAGGTCCCAAGTGATTATAAGCACTCTTGGAAACAACAGCCAATGCCCGCTTGTGTGTTTAGCACCGTCAGCCTGCTCTCCTTTCCTCTCTCCAAACGTTTGTGGCATTTCCCTGTTGAATGTTGTCTTAAATAGAAATGCCCCTGGGACAGGGCACCTATCATGACGTATGTCCACAGAGCATGTTAGTGATTCAGTGCCCCTGAGCTTTACTGCAGTGATACTGTGTAGGCAGGAAAGAGCATCCGACCTGGCATAAGGAAAATTCCCTAAAAAGGCTTCTCCATTTGGAAAGAGGTGGAGGTAAGAAAAGAGATGCATCTAAGAAACTGATGAACTAATGTGTTTAAGTATAAGTCAGAAGGGTTTTTTTTAAAAAAACAGGCAAATTACATTGTCATTATTTCAGCAAAAACATCAAAAACAGTTTTCTGTCATTTGAAATGCAAATTTTTGTTGAGAAAAAATATTTGGGCAGAAAAAAATGTCATTTATTTTTGCTGACACAAGTAAAAGGCAGAAAAGCAATCATGTCACTAAAATCACAGACTGTTTATAAAAGAAGTTACATATTTGGGTCATTTCAGATGTATGTACAGTCAGTTTTACCATTCCTCAAGGAGAGTTGGTTGTTCCTGGGAGCAACTACAGGATGTATGCTGTGGTGAGGGATAGCCTAGACCTCAGCTTTCCAAAGTAACTTCCACCTCACAGCTACATGCACTGAAACCGCAGAGCACACGACCAAGTGGTAGGTTGGGGTTTTTTTTAACAGAAGCAATTGAAATTTCTATTGATCAAATTTGCCTTGTCTGTACAAGGACTGGGACTCTGGTCATTTTGCAGTGACAGGAAAGCTGCTGGTGCTCTCTGACGGTGCTCTCACTCCACTGAATTTCAGCATTTCGGACATTTCATTGCCGTGAGTCAAGGTGCAAGCACAGCGTGGAGAGTGGGCGCTCGGGGAGGTGGAGGTAGGGCAGCGCGACTCACACTGAGGACTCTGCCTCTTCATTCGGAAGGAGAGGAAAAAAAGATTAATTTAATTAATAGGAAACTCCTCATTAGAATCACAATGAAAAAGATGCTTTTTCTTTTTAATGAAGCTCATAGCTGACCCAAATGCATGCCTGAGACAGTAAGGATAATATATTGTTATATATACGTAAAATAACAACTTTTTTTTTTTTTTTTTTTTTTATAAATCCTGTGATATGTAAAACATTCTGTCTTATCACCTGAGAGCCCCATGGGCTCCTCCTGCTGAGAGCAAACCTCTCACAGCTAACCACTGGTTTGGGCGCCCAGCTAAGTTCCAGTTGTGGTAAACGAGTCCGTTCAATACTTCAGTTAAGATTGGGCTGCATATGTGCAACGTGCCGAGTCATTAGTAGCCCTTGAGACTATAAGAGCTGAATCCTTTTTCTTCTTCTTTGCATGCAATACAACACATTTTTTTCCAAAGGAATCACTGTGTGCTGTCACCTGCTGCAGCTGCCCACCCAGCAAGGCTAAACGCTGGGCTGGGCTGGCCAGTGACACCCCGCGAAGGCAGCCGTACACATGCACACCAGCAACCACGGCTGCTCACTCCTGGCTGGCTGGAAGCCACTTTATGAAGGTTTGTGACCTGTTGCTTTCACAAATAGTCATACTGTAAAACTTCGAGAGACTCCCCAGGACAAAGCACCTGCAAAATACACTTATTCCAGAAATATTTTTTTCATTTAACAGCATCTGAAACCATTAAGTCAGCAAATAATAGTGTTCCTGAAAGTGGAAAAAAATAAGCCAAGCCATTTTCCTTCCAAAGTCTGAAACATAATTCCTAGGCTGTGAACATTGCCAATTTTTATCCCGCAATTACATTTTTGCTCATTTTAAATCTAAATCTATTGAAAACTGTGACTGAGTTTTTACAGCATATCAACTCCATATTTAAAACTCAGTCGCTAATTCCAATATGACAGATTTCTTACCATAGGCAAAATGGACCTTTAGCGGCAATTGTTTATATTAAAAAAGGGCTTAAAAAGGGTTAAGTAACTCTTCACAATAGGAAAGCTCATTGCAAAGGTAAAGCAGGGAGAAGTTAAAATGAAGAGCTAGAAATAGTATGATTTTGTCTTCAGAGCAGAAGATTGCCTATGGAAATATGCCACTGCCCAGCAAAACTTTTCAAGTGACCAGGGTAAAGGATGAGCAAAAGTTTCACTATCAAGGAATGAGACTCGGTAACTGGTCCAGCAGATGCTGAAATGACAGCTGAGCAGCACCGCCTTATACCCACTGTCTAAGAGATAAAGAAATGTAGAGGGGTGAAGGACTGATAAGGTGAAAGACTAGGAAAACAAAACTTGCTGTGCAACAGTGTCACTTCAAGCTTTCTCTTCAAAACACTGCCTCGCTCGCTCGAAGCAACGCTCCTGCTTTATGAAATGGTTGCAGCCATTTCAGTGTAGGAGATACTAACACCACAGCCACATCCCAGTGTGTAGTGGCATGCTGAGCCGCAGGTTATTTGCTAACATTATGTTCTTGCTTCCCCATCTTACACTGTGCACTTAGGCTGGATACTCTAATTTCAGTCTCAGATCAAAATCTTCTTTAAGCAGAGACAGCTACATCTGCCGTACCTCAGAGCTGCCCGCCTGCCTGTTTCTGCAGTGCCAGCACCGTAAGCTGCTTCCCTCCAAGCTTCCTCTGCGATGGCATCTTACCTGGGGGGGAAAATTCATCCCTCCTTTGAGCTCCCCATCTACACCAGCTAAAAGAAGGTCATGCTTTAAAATACAGACAGCTTATTATTTCACTACGTTTTCACTTTTACATGGAAAATACTATTACTTGCAAAGTATTCACAGCTTTTCTTCTCCATCTGAAAATATTCTTCCTGATTTGAAATATAGGGAGCATGGAAGAGGTCCAGCTGCAACCTGAAATTCAGACCAGCTTCTAAGTAACACCATGGCCAGGTGTGGCTTCACACTGACCTGTAATTCAAGAAAATCTTGATCAATTTTCATAAGGTCCGAATACCTAGAAGGTCAAGAAAAAGGCAACCATAGTTTCTATAATAAATTTTGGAAAGGGTAGAAATAATGACATAAAACAACATCCGTGGGTGACCTACAAGTGGATTCGCTCAGGAGCTGTAAGATGCAGCTGTGGGCTACTGGAGGGAAACCCAGCATACCTTTACAGCATACATCCAAGGCGTGACTGATCCCACTCACAAACCTGAGCTTGCCTTACATCCACGCTGGGTGGACACAAGCAAGCCCAGATAGGAGGCAATGCTTTTTTGTGACTGAGCGTCAGGAGCCATAACCCGGGCTCTCAGTAGCGTGGGTCAAAGCGTACACCAGCGTGTCCCTGTCGCATGTGGACATAGCGTTACAGACAGGCAGTCGTCCCACGCTTCCAAGATCCCTTCATTTGCTGTCCATGGTTAGAGACAATTCAGATCATATCTCTAACAAGCTTGCATGGAGTAATTGCTTCTGCTTCTTGGTATTTTTCTAGCTACCTTCCTGACAGTGCTTCTCATCCCAATGCTGTCCTTGCTCTGCCTGGCCACACCTTGGCTTCTCTCACCGTCCTACAAAGGCGGCCAAACCTGTCCCTCCTGGCTGGTCACCTGGCCAGAGCAGTACCGGGGAGGGTCCCTGCCGCTACACATTTGCTCCTTCCCAAAAGACAGGAGTGGCTTTTGCTACTCCCTGTAAGAAGGATTGTAACTTTCACCTGTAGAAACTTAAACTCACAACTCAAGTCATAGCTGAACCGCAGCTACTGCTCCAGTGCATACCTCCAGCCACACTATGCGC
This sequence comes from Aviceda cuculoides, assembly GCA_035590195.1. NCBI lineage: Eukaryota > Metazoa > Chordata > Aves > Accipitriformes > Accipitridae > Aviceda > Aviceda cuculoides. The sequence continues at coordinate 34,765,531 of JAVJGG010000029.1, read as the reverse complement.
TTAACCAAAACCTGTTTCAAGTCAACATAAACTGAACTGAAATCCATGCAGTAGTTTACACAATGTAATTACAGCAGATTAAGTTTAATTTCCCATTTAGTTTACCGTGGCGAGCGCTCAGCATCACCACTACAGCCCCCACCCATGACCAAAGCACCTCGCTGCTGGCTCTTTTCCCAGCATACTTCTCCATGTGCGCAGCTGTGGTTGGCGATTGCGTCGGCTGACCTGGCTACTATATGAAGAATTCGACCAGATGACCAGGGTAATTAATGTCCTAGCTTCATCTCTCTCAACATCCGTACTTACAGTGGTTAATAACGACATTTAAACAGAAGCCTTGCATGTAAGTTTTCAAAGGGCTTTTACTCTCTGCAAACCTGAATACCATGTCTTCAAACTAGTCACATGGAAAAACCATGCAGCAGGTGACACAACGAGAACCAAGCAACATCTCTGACTGACTTTTGCAGAAAGACTCTCCTTAGACCTGAAGCCTGCTATTAAATTCCTGCTAAAGTAATATTACCAATAAAAAAGCACGGGATAGGAGGAGGAAGGTAATACAGCACCAGAAATAGCACATTGTAATTTATAGTTTGTAGTTGCAGCCGTTAACAGTACCACCTTCACAAACAGGTGAGGAGGCTTAGCCCAATTTTAGCCAAAGAAGCACTGGTCCTTCGCTACACTCCTGTCGAACCCCTCCAGCTCCCAGTGAATCCTCTGAGACACCGTGAGCAAGCACAGAGAAACTGGGTCTCCAGCCCAGCGTGCAGCGTACGGGCCACCACATGTTCCACGTACTGTGCTGGGCACCTCTGGGGCATGTTCCTCATTGGGTTTGCTTTTGAACGTAGCAGAAGACTGGCATTCGAAAGCATACTGGGTCTCTGAGCTTCGCAAGCGCGCGTGCGTTTTGTCCCCCAGACAAAAATCTTCTGTACAGCTTGGCTCTGGGGAGGGCTCTCTCACAATGAACAAGCACAGCAAGTTTGGATATACTATACCTCATCAAGTAGATGGTTTATCAGGACTTAAACCTGACTATACCTCATAAACATGTCCTTTCAAAGAGCCACTCATAAACTGGAAACAACACATCCTGCAAAGGGGAAAGTGTGGCCTACAGTTAACTTATTTATTCCTATCCAACATACTACAGACGTCTGATTTTTACAGCATTACATGTTTTGAACCTTTTCAGTAAAGTGGAGGTTTCTCATTTCAGCCTAACTGCTGTTAATCTGTTCCAAATGTTAACATTGCAAATAAGGTCTGGTTACCATCTCTGCCCCAAGTCGATAATAGGAACAGAGCTGATCAGCATCTGGTTTAGTTCAGAGTACAACTTGCTGCCTAATACTGCAGAATTTGGGTTGGAAGATTGTTGCATTTCATGAACACCACAAAAAAAAATTAAACTAACAACACTCACATACAGTCATGTGTCATTATTTATTGCTCTATAGGCTTGCTAAAGATGGAATATCGCATTACTAATTTTGGCAAATTCCAGCACACATAAACAGGCCAAAACCTCTTAACGTAAATTATGCCAGAGCTGCCTAATGATAATTAAAAAAATTCAGTCACTTACTTTCCAGACTTGTGATTGAAAAATAGTTTAAAAATAAGAGAAAATTTTAAATCAGTTTCTTATTTTGTCATGCACTTTGAATACTTGAATTGTTATGTGTCTGATTCATTGCAAGGTACTGGGCAATACAGCACTTTCAATATATAGAAAAAACTATGGTTATAAATGAAAATGGTCTAAAATTGATTTATAAAATACAAATTAGTATTTTAATGGAATATAATCATTGACCTAAAATTCACAACAACAAGGTCACATTTAGATCAAAATAAAACCTCCTGCTGAGTTAAATCAGAGCTGAATCCAACTCTCAGTATACAGAATAATTAATCTCAGGATTAGCTGTGACCACTCTAACATTCAGAACTACTTCTCCTTTTTTCCTTCAAGCACTTTTCATACTTTATTCCAAATTCCTTTACTGTGTGATCTATCAATTTGCAGTTGATAATGTAAAAATTCTGCATACAAAGTATTTCAATTACATTTCTTTTGCTACTGTAAATGGCAGATTATCCTTTATAAGCTCAATGAAGACTACAGGATCAAAAGCTCTTGACACATACAGAAAATAAACCACAAATAATTAATGAACATTTTAGGTAAGCAAGACATGCTATCTTATATCCATCAACTATTCATACTAAAGTTCCCTTTGAGCAAAAAAATTAATAACCACCTCAAATATTAGAAGACCATTTTTTTAAAATGAATGGATAGAATGCTTAAAACATCTGGAGCCTGTATAAAATGTACATGAATTCTGCCAAATTTACCCTACACCTTCCTGTGACGTGAAGCACTGACTGGGGTGACCCACATGACAAATTTCTTGTTACCTGTAAGAAATGACTGGACACAGAAATTACTTCGTTCCCCAGACAGATGTAGCTGGTTGATCAGCCAACTAGTAACATGATATTTAAGAAGTTAAGCAAGATAAAATCATAAGCACTGTATTGATTTCATGCAACACCTACAAGCAGTGATTTTTGGGGTACAACAGACTCCATTGATCCTATTTTACATTTGAGAAATCTGAAGCAGAAAAATCCTAAATTACTGAATTGCATCATGTTGCAGAGCCAAGTCAATAAAATAGTCACAAAGTGGCAGGCTGCTTCATGCTAGTCACAAAACGATACCATTGCCCAGATTTTAACAAGATTTCTCTCATTGTAACAGATTAACTCCCCTTCTACTCTACAAGGGGAAAAATAATTCATCAAAGGTAATTTCCAGCAAATTTACCTATTTTCTGCATACAGATTTCATCAGAGAGATTTTAAACATATACTTAAGGGGGGGGAAATAACCCCTCAGACTGAGTGACTCAGGAGATAAGATACACTACTAAAACCACAAAGATCAGTATTTACAGGTGTCTTTTACAGAAAGATCAGCATAATAAAGAACCCTATCTACTCAACCCCGCTAAAATCATATACAAAACCCAAAACCCACTGACCTTAGGCAGGTAAGAAAAATAAGCTAATGTTTTAAGATCTGTCTTTGCTGAAATGGCATGTGTCTTCCTTACCAGCACAGGTTACATTACTTATCCTCTGAGCCAAGCAACATGGTAAGTTAATTGAATGCAAAGAAGTGAAGATGCATCTGTATGTCTGAAAGATAATCCACTTTATTCAAGCTCAGTTACCACTTTAGTAGTTTGCTGATACATGAAGTTCTCCATGAAAGAAAGGTGAAGTGTCTAAGCAAGGTTTCTTCTCCTTTCAAACTGCCAAGAGAAGCAAGACTAACTAGGTTGGCCCATCTCTCTCCTCACCTTTCTCTTCCTTCACATTTATTAGAAGTTATTTTCCATATATTGTTTACACAATACAGAACTTAAATTATCAGAAGCACCAAAATAATTTTGTTAAGTTTTTTCTCTATGTTCCTCCCTAAAAAGAAATCTTTGCCAGGCTAACTTACTGCCTGGCTTCTCCCTTTTTTCACAGCCATCACTGAGCTGCAGCCTGCCCCTGCAAATGTCCACATGTCTGACGACTTTCTTGGACAACCATCAGTGGATGAAGCTGGGACCTGGGCTCTGCAGAGACAACAAGGATTTCAGAAGTTTCTTCTCCTGGTTTATCTGCACTTGAGGAGCCTCAGCTGATTTTGGTCCCTGTAGGTAGCTGAGTCTGTACTGCCTTCTCTCAGATCTTCACCTGGGGCTCTCTCCTTCACTCCCTGGAAAGGAGAAGGGGATAGGCTATAGGGAACAGAGCTGCCCAAACCCACACGTGAACCCTGACCTTTCCCTCGCTAGATTCTGTTGGAACAGAAAGCTGGGCACAGAGAAGACGGACAGGCTGCTCAAACAGCCACCTTCACCTTTTCAGACACAGGCAAAGCTCCATAAAATTGCCTATTCTGTGCAGCTGCCTGCCTTGCCTGCTGTCCTGAGCCGCTTAAAGCTCAGAGAAACCATTCACATCCATACAACACAAAGCGCATTAGCAAGCGAAGAAAGGAAGCAAGCTCCGAGAGCAGATTCATATTTTCCTTTCCCTGTAAAGTTCCAGATTTGTTAGCTGAAAAAGATGCAAGTGACTTGGTTATTTTTAATGCCTCTGAGCCACTGCATATTAAATAAATGGTAAAGTCCATGTCCCGGTTGTGAAAGATTGCAAGTACTAGTGTAGTCATTAGGACCCATAAAAGCCAGATGCTTTCCACCAAAAAGCATTCATTTCACTGGAGCTTTCTCAGGGTTGGGTTTATTTTAGGGAAGAGAGAAACCCAACCTATCAAAGCTAATTGGCCAATCTCTCCCATGGAGTTCTCCCATTTTTCCAACCATCCACAGGCCAGAGACTGACTCAGCAACATGATGGTTAGGTCACTTGCTGGGAATATGAGAAACTCAAGTTCAAAGTCTCTCTCAGTCAGGTAGACAACAGAAACCTCCAACAACCCAGGGAAATGACTCAGTCGTTAGGTTACCGGTAATCCAAGGTGGAGTCAGTCTTGTGGGTATGGCTTTTTCAGCAGTGAAAAGGTTTCTGTTTTTTTCTAATATGGAACAAAAACAGAAGTCAAACTCAATTTTATTGTAAAACTGAATTCTTGCATTCTGGCCAGTCCCCAGTAATATCGCTTCCCATTTAAATAGTCTTCTTCATTCAGGGTGTTTGTGCTTCCCTCACTCCCACCCCCATGGTGGCACTGCATTGTTGGTTCCACAGCTTTCTTCAGATCACTGGGGACCTGAGAGCAGACGGACATCCTCCTGACACCCATGATTCCTCTGCTTCATTTACCTGAAGTGATCAGAAACAAGTGAACATACCCAGTATCTGGCAGCCTTCTGGTATTTTTTGTTCACTGCCAAAGAACACACCCACAGTTCTCAACCACCACTGAAAAGGAAACGGGACAAAACAACAGAAAAACCACCACCCTGGCGTGACCAGACGTCATCCCTCAGTTCTCATGCGTGTCATGGTCGGCCACAGCATGTGGACAGAAACCCTGCCCCAAAGAACCACCACAAAAGATGTAACTGGTGGGAGGTAACAGGCAAGAGACTGCAGGAATGGATGGAACATGAAGGAAAAAAAGACCACGTGGCTCCAGAGCCCAGCAGAGCACAGGCTTTGTTACATGTTCTCTATTTCAAGTAGACTTTTTACCTTACTAACTTCAACCATTTCCAGTCTCTGCAGCCTTTCTTGCATTAATTTTGTTTAAAATGTTGTTCTTACTGCATTAGTCAGCAGCCACTTTTGTTGCTTTCTTCCTATGATTTTACACATAGATGGCCATATATGAAAAGGGACTTCTCAATCGCTTACAAATACATAGCCGGGGCAATTGGGAAAACTATCTATTCTGCTTCCACTTAGTAGTCTGGAAAATGAAGGACACAAAAGAAAAGAAAAAAAAGTCAGTGCCTAAATTTAAGAATCGAATCCATGTCTAAGCACTTAAGCACTTAAATATGTGGTTTGATTTTCAAAAAAAATTGGAATCAAAAAAGTACCAGCAAGGCCAAATGGGAGCCGATGACTTGGAGAATTCCATTCCTTATTTTGTTGCCTAAATAGCAATCCAGGAATAGGGCCCAGGAGCTCATTTTAAACAAAATATTTGTATGAATGCTGGCTAGAGCTGGAGGGAATAAATTGGATCACTGATCCACTCTGAAACGGCAAATCACTGGAATTTTTTAAAAAGCACTGTTGGTATTACACAGGCATTTAGCAGACAGAATACGACAGTTGGGCACTGAAAGGACATGAGAAAGGTTGTTCTTGTCCTAAGACAGATGCTAGCGCTGGGTGACAGGCCCTGCCACCTTGGCACAGCAGGCCCAGGTGCTCTCAACCCATAACCTGCATAGGACACTGCTCCTTGCACCAACCTCGGCCGCCCACCAGCCTGCCAAGCTCCCACCCCTAAAAATTCACTTTCTGTTACGTAGTTATACAGCTGAAACACAGATATCAGCCAGCCTAAATGAACTTTCTTCACAGCGGGCTTTTTCTTCAGCAAACTTTACGTTAAAAAAAGGGACTAAGGAAAAACAGACATAAATCTCTTGCGAGGCTTCTTCATCCAATTCCCTCCCAAAGTGACGGTATCGCTTATCGATTTGCTCCCAAATGACTGCATCTACACCTCTGCTTTACTGAGAAGATGGTTCGTACGTGGAAAAGCCTTAATATTCCTTGCAACTAACATGATAATAGGTGTAGCTGTTTCTTTCATATGGCAAATCAGGCTCAAAATTACCTGAATATGGGAGCTTCCCAAGAGGAGAAAATGATCTGTATTAGCAAAGGCTCCTTTCTCAGTCTGGGCGGTGCCTACGCTTAACTTAATCAAAGTCTACTTAAAAGCTTATTAGAGCTTTTGGCTCCATACAGACATCACATTTCTGGGAAGTTTTGATCAAAAAGCTTGGCATGGCTACAATTACAATATTGTTACAAGTCACTAAATGTTATTGATACATTTAAAATAGAAATTCCGTGTTCATTTTATACACAATTTATCTCAACTGCAGTCAGCGAGACCAAGGTTTTCGTAGGTTTTTCACAATTTTCATCCTCCCTTTGAATCTTTCAAATATATTTCCAGCTTACAATAAAGCCTGCTAATAATGCCCAAGCAGCCTGCACAATAATCATTCAATAAAAAAAAGAAACAACAAGGTTGACTACCGAATTAAAAGGACATAGCACCTATTGACTTTTAATAAACCTATTAATAATTTTTCCTGGCTTTCATTCTCGATTCTAACTTAAACAGAATAAACTGCAGCAGCTGTCCAGGGAAAGAGATACTGTTCTACTGGGTAGTTTTCTTATGCCACTACCAACATTGTGATCTATCCACATTTACTCAATTTCCAAAGTCTGAACTGAAACAAATATTCTCAGACGGCCAGTGACAGCTTTGAGTGTCATATCTGTACTTAATGCAACAAAAAACACAAACCAACTTGTCAGACACACCACTGTGTCAAGCTCAATTACCTAAATAAACAGAGGTAATGGCTAATTTTACTTGCTGCTCACTTTTCTGAAACTGCCTCAGTGCTGATTTTTGCAGTCTCTTCCCAGGAGGATTACATCTGCCTGGTTTAAAGTTTCACTTCCAAACATCATGTCCAAAACCTAAAAGCTTGCTACAGAAAAACTGTGTGAATTTGGGAAAAGATCCTTCATTCTTTGGGGAAAACTAGCGTTGATCCCAAGAGGAATCTTACTCATGCAAGCCCCGTCTGTGGGACAAGTAGCGCTTCTACTGACGATGCAAATAGGTCATGACCTGCCCCGATGGAAGCCCATCAGGGACTTTTCCCAAGTGAGCAGTCGCTCTAAATGTGTCTTTCTCCACTGGTAGCCCTGAGGCAGATGCCTATGTGCCAGCTGAACAGCATGAGGAACCCTAACATCAACAAGGTCACATTGAAAGCAGTTAAAATACATAGGGACAAGGAGAAAAACATTTTTGCACTACAAGTATTTTTTTTTTTAAAGACAGCCTTATCCCTCTCGTTATTTATGCAATGCAAAAGCACAGTGTATTTTGTCATCTTCTGCAGGGAAGAGAACTACTGGGCCTATGCTGATTCACACAAGCTGAAAAGATGGCTCTTCCTCCCTCCAGCCCTCCCTTTGACCTTGGATTAAGGGCCTCGCATCTGGAAGTGTTTTCCCTAAGTGATTCACTCCATGCTCTTACACGCACACACACAAAGGCCCACTGACTGCAAGAACTGAACTGCAGTCACCACGACACCATCAGTAATAGATCTTTCTATACATTTGCACGTCGCTCAGCAGGGATAAAACCCACCCTCTTACCTTTGTCAAACACCCACAAAGGAGCTAAGCAGGCTGCAGATGCCTAACAGGCCAGGTCTGTTGTCTGATGTCCTTTCAGTCCAAGACAAAGGCTCATACACTGACCTGTAGGTGTGCACTGGTAACTGAGCGCACTGAAGCCAAGAATGTGCAAAACCCGCATAGATCCTGGATCGATCCAGCAAATTGATCCACCTGTACCCTCACCTCCGCAGCCAGCTCCCATGAAACTGGTAGGGCACCACATCAGCACGAATGTTCTGCAAGGTTCCTGCTGTGCAGAGGCCAAGGTGAGAAAAGTAAAGTACAGAGGACGGTCCCCAGCGGAGGCAAAAACCCACAGGCAGCTTCATGCCAACGTGCAGCCCTGCCAACAGCTGGGTGCAGCCTCGCCTGCTGCGTTGGGTCTCCAAGCACACGTACCTGAGCACCGAGGCCGTAGGCTCTGGGCTGTGCTGGGCCCGTCTTACTTAGCCCTCTTCAGCTGCAATGGTGCCTGCTCACCAGGAACGCTGACCTCTGGGATCCTAAGTGCAGATGAATGGCATTTTCTTTGCAACTTGCCAAAGAAGTCCTACCATGGCATGGGGGTTGAACAGACATTTGTGCTCTCTCCAGCCTTTCTTCCTTCAGGACAAGCATTAAAAGGATTGCACTGCTTTATGCAGGGGATTTCCTCATCGCAGAACAAAATAAAATCACCTATGAAGTCCACTGATAAAGGTTTTCCATTTCACATCCAGCAGCTGAAAACCATCTGCCTCTACCAGAGGTGGTTTTTGGAGGGTTGAGTTGGTTTGTTTGCGGGTTTTTTTTATTGTTTTGGAAAGTGTTTTTGTGGGGTGGTACTTGGGGGTTTTTGGGGTGGTTTTTTTTGCTTGGGGGGGTTGTCATTTCTTTGTTTGTTTGTTTGGCTGTGTTTTTTAAAAGGCAGGTAGATTAATGACCATTTATTTCTGAAAACTAGTCTCTGGGTTGAATCAAACCTCCAGCTGATGCCTACCAAGAGCATACAGATCTATAAGGTTACAGAGTCATTCCAGATAAGGCTAATGACTAATTTCAAGTACTTTATTCTCCATTTAGACTCATGTATGTGTAGTTAAGCAATAGTTAGTCCTAAAATTCTATTCATGCACTGAGCAATGCAAGTAATGAGCAATATTTTGAGACATATTAAGCAGTATTAGTTTTCAGGACAAAAACACATTCAAGAACTGTTCTAACACTCTTCCACGCTGACACCAACTTGAGGGAGGGTGGGAAAACTGCCCTTTCCCTGCATACCAGGGTACATGTACGTTGCATAGCACTGCTTCACTGGAATCCGTATGGTTTAGATTTTAATGGAGTGTTGGTTTTAGAGCTGAATATATGGAAGCTCTTGAGTTACAAGAAGAAGAATTATTATTGCAAACCTGACTACAGCTACAGTTGGTGTTCTTGGAAGATGAGGGTGCAAGTAACAAGAAGCTAACAAATTCATGCCAGTAAGTCAAGTTTAATTTGCTTTCCTTCTCCCCTCCCTTCTAAAGCTGGCCGAAATACAAGTTCCACTGTAAATGCAGTGACTAGCAAACATGGATGCCATCACAAATACTGCCCTGCCAAGAGGAAGTCCTCCGTTGACTAATAACAGAGTTTCCAATAGCAACGGCAAGATATTCTGGGCACTGAACTGAAGAGATTTAGGGATATATTCTAAACAAGATGTGCTTTTTGCAGCTACAGAATATGAACTGTGTAACATTTGGACAAAAGGTTTCTAAGAAGTCACCAGTAACTAGGATTACAAAGGTAGAATTGGAGGTTTTGCTGGCTCTTCAATGACCTTTACTTCAACAGATAACACTAAGCTCTCCCTATCAAGCCTATTATCAAAATATGGCTGCAAAAAATAAAGACAGAAGTCATCACTACAGTTTGGCATTACAAAGGTCTCAAGTTTTTGCTGTCAACTGAAACAATATGAAAACATAGCCTTTTCTTTTGCAAAAAGGAGACTGCGTGCTTGATAATATTTTTGTGTAGCATTTGTCACTGTCAGAGCACAATACAGAACATAATCAAGTTCATTTGTTAACTAAGTAACCCATTCTTTGAAAACCTATTCTTTAACGCAAGACAGCGTCAGTGACATATTACAAAATCATTTACTAGAACTGGAAAATTACTTTTATAAAGATCACATTATACCACAGCTTCTCTACTGTACCCTTTGCTTGCTGAGAGAGCAGGGCATTTCATACAGTTACTTCCCCTGCACACACAGGATTTTTTTTTTTTTTTTCATTTGAATACAAAAACCCCCCAAATTTCCATTGCTGCAATTCAACAGTTCTATCAAAGACTGCCCATGTATTTTCATAGGAGTAACTTATTTTATCTTTGAAGCAAATACAAATTTGTCAGAAATATTTACTAGGTCAATTTGTAAGCTCTACTATGTGGGAATTGTGTCAAAATAGAAGCACAAATCAGAGTGCTAAATAGTAATTTCAAAAAGATGCTAAGCAGTAGTGAAAACCAGAAGCTTCTAAGCAGCCAAATAAGATGAAATTTGTCATCAAAACACCAAAAACAAGAAACAGAACAAACCTCCTTACAGAGGAACTGATATACTATATGCCCAAGTCTGACATTGTTATGTTAAAAGTTTCCTCTGCATAAAACATTATATACAACACTTTCCAGCAGCATAGATGCCTGCACCACAAGAACACTGCACTGCTGTTTTTTAATACCTTGGAGGTAAAATGTTACGCACCGCTAAGCAATTCTAGCCTACAGTACAGCTTCCCACCATTTTTAATTTTAAAATGCAACCAAGTTATTTGAGATGTAGTTAAAATAAAAAAAGACTAACAAGGGTTTAAAACTCTAGATGGCACACTCATACAGTAAAAGACTATAAATCTGAACAGAAATACATAGGTTCACCTACGGTATTTTCTTGGTTTTCCACCTGAAACATAGACAATCTATTTGCAAATACTGTTCTGAGGCCAGTTTGTGAATTACTATTATAAAAGGATCTGCACTATTTCCCCAAGTTAGAATTGCGTGGTTTAACATAATACTATGCAGTATTTGCAGTTTTGTATTTCAACAGTACTGAATTAAGTTAATTTAAGATTCCACATACAATTCATTCCCATAGCATAGCACCCATCCTGTCACACTATCATACTACAACCTACTTCATGGATAATGGGAATGAGATCTTAAGTGTTTCTTAAAAGCACAGTCTCGTGCAACAACCACTTCAGTTACGTACATTTTCAAGCTTTGAACTCATAGGGGAAGTTTTGTTGCTGCTTTGTTTTTAAGTAGAAGCTCAGCTTTATTTTATTACATCAAGTCCAGGGTCATAAAAAGGACATTTCAATACATAGCCTTTAACTTACCCATCTATATAGAGTAGACAGTATAACATCTGAAACTCAGATCAGCTTGGATGGTGGTAACAGTCATGAAAATGACATTGCAATATTTTTATTAGAATTTGTCAAGGATATGTTGCTGCTGTTACGCAATCTTACTGAAGCCACAAAAAATGAAATGATAGCTGTGCAACTAAATGGCCACAGCATACATCTGAACAATATCCTGAATGATCAGAACTGCAAGATGCCTGAATTAGGGGTTTTGACTCATCTGAGTAAATAAACAAGCGCCTAAAGACAAATACAACATAGATTTACAGCGTGCTAGATGCTTCACGGTAATGGTGTAAAAATACTTTTATCCTCCAGTAAGTACAAGGCAGTTGAACATGCTATCTCACCCTTACAGTGCAGTAACACTTGGTTACTGTGGAGAAGCTAATATACCACAGCTTACACCATACTGAAGGGGTCCCCATACCACAGGTACAAAATCAGTACAGACCAGAAGGCACCGTTCAGATGGTTTTGAAATTCATGTGGAACGTATGTACAACAAAGGACACACAGAAAGAATAAAGAAAGTGCATTTGCACATACTGACTGGAGAACTACGTGAATGTGAAAGGATTTGCCCACAGAGCCACAGAGAAGAATGTCTTTGGCCTTAAGCCAGTACAACAGCAGCTCTGAAGCAAAGTACACGAATAAGTTTTCTCCATTTCTAGAGTACTGGATATCAACTCATTAATAAAACCATTAACATAATCTTTTTTCTCTAATAAAGTGTATTCATAATCACTCCTTGCTGTATGGTAAACATTTATCAGAAAGTGTATATCTGTAGCATGCTTTTACTCTTAAATAGGCAAATAAGATAAAAATTTCTAACATATGTTATTCATCTGCACACACAAATTCATAATTTCCATTTGCAAGTCCAATAAATCACTGTAATTTTTTTTTTAATCATTTAACAAGTTTATTTCTACAAATTCTGGCTTAAAAGCAGGTATTGTAGATACAAAAGTCTGAAGAGACTGATGTGCAGCACATGTCATTTCTTTATGTCGTCTATGTGGATAAGTTACTCATTTCAGTGGGTATTTATCACATTTCTTGTAGCAGCAATAAATAGGCATTTTACTTTTAATAAAACTTTGTTTTAGATAGCATGTTAATCAATACAAAATTAACTTTTAACATACTAGAGTAACATAACCCATAGGTCATTACAGGTTGATCATGGAATTGGAAAATTTAATATTCGATCTCTGTGCCAACCTAGGACTGAGTGATTTGCAGGGTCTCCAACATGTCTTCCACTGCCTTCAAAGAGTATTTAGTTTCTTTCTTACTGCGACCTGCAAACTAATCAACAACAAAAGAGGACTGTTATTTGTCATATATCGGAAATTCTATGCACAGATCCTGTGCAAATAACAGTTCTAAACACTAAGTATCAAAAAATAACTCTATTTACTACAAACTTAAAAGCACAGCCTCTTTACTGTTTCACTAAACCCCCGCATATTTACTAAAATACAAGCTATATCACCCTTCTTCTAATAAGTAATGCAAATGCAACAGAACTCCTTAATTTCACTCATTTGCTCTGAATGTCAATATTCAGCACTAATAAATACTCCACTTTGAAACTTAACATTTATCTGAATAGAGATCTTCCTGCTGTTTGTTTGGTTAGCAAATTTTAATATAATTTTTACTTCAGACTTGATTTTTTTTATGTGATCCAAATTAGATTATATTTGTAATTTAAATAGTAGCAAGACTTGGACCTGCAGTTGAAGCTAATCTATTATTTATTTTTGTTATAGTGAGACAGAGAAAGTTCTATTTATCAAAACCTACTACAAAATAACCCAGTCACCATGTAATTATATTTTACAGTTCAAAGTAACAGTGAGTAATGACCTTGTATTTGATCATAATCTACTATTACAATTTCAGGGAGCATTTGAAATAAAGTCTGTCTTGATAACAAAGAAAGATACAGCTCAATAAATACTACTTATGGCTTTAGATTCCCTAAGACACATGCAGCCAAGTTTGGGAAAGCAAAGAAAAGGGTAGAAGGGTAGGAGATGTTGATCACCCCATGTGGACCTCAAAAGTGTTTTTCTAACTGTATTGACAATTCCCATCACTCATCAGCCATATCTAACACAGTGGATTTACTGACTAGGTTGGTTTTCAGCCAAATGAAACCGTCAACCATTTTTAATACACCTGCATTAAAACATTTTGTATTTGGAGTTGGGAGGGGTGGTAAAGAAATTACAGAAGCAGTAACTGTAACTTGCTGCTAGTAAAATAGCCTGTTCTCTACCTAAATGTTAACATCTAAACACTCAATAAATTTTCAATTTAATGTTTTTTATTTCAAATACCACTGGTGTCTCGCACAGTTAGTCCTTGATTTATAATGTGTCCCTTCTCTCTTGTAATTAACTTAATTTAGCAAACTCTTCATGACCTGTTAAGAAAGATTAAGTCATCAAACCCAGGTAATATCACACCAGCAACAAGCTGCAGGACCTGTTAACCTGCTTTTGACCCCTGGGCTACAATCTAATGTTGGGATTCCCAATCAGTATTGAGTTCTTAAAAAAAAATAGTTTTGTCACAGTAAATGAAAAGGTATTTCAAATTAAATAGTTAGGATAATGAAATGTTGTTATTGTGACAACATTTTATAATTGAGATACTGAAAACAACGTATTTTCATATTTCCAGATAATGAACTGATGTGCCATGTTTTGACTCTAGTAGTATGTATAAACTCATTCTTCAGGTTGTGCAGTTTCCATAGTGACTTGCAATAGTCAACTTCGGAGGAAAATCAAACATTTCTTAACGCTCTCCCAGGTGAGAGAAGTAACTCTTGCTTAGATCTGACTTAAAAGAATATCCTCTTTTTGTTCACACTAAACAAGAATAGTCCTAAGCAGATACCTGGGGAGCCCAAATCCTTTCACAAAAACAAACAGATGAGAAAAACAGAACTCAAAATCCTCGACTGAAAAATTGTTTCAAATTCAAAGCATTCAGATAGTTTAGTAAAAAGTGCAGAAGCCTGAATATGCTGTGGTCAAAAAGCATGCTTGGCAAGACACACAGAAAGGACACAGAGGAAAGCTTCAAAATAAGATGAATTTTACTTATTTTACTTCTCTTCAGGGACACTGAAAACAAAACCGACATAAGACATTAGTTTAAAAAATGTTACTTGCTAATTTCAAGAGTGGTTGCCTTCATGATACTGACATGTACCTTAAGCTGAACAAATAAAACCAAACTCTGCGTCATAACAAACAGAAGTATACTTGGAAACGTAATCACTTCAAATTTGCCCTGACGAACAATTATTTTGTCTATTCTGCCATTACACAGCAATTTGACTGATTGAGCCGGAATCCATTTCTTAAAATCATGATTTAATTTTCTGTTTCCCAAATGGTTTGTAACAAAATCACCTCTCTCCAACCATAAATAACATGTGGACTGCTAACACAGAAGAATTTAGCAATGTACCCAAGAAGCATGTATCTGGAAAATTACTATGAGTAGGATCACATTAAAGATTTTTGTGAGCATTAATCAAACTTGCTTGTCTCTGCTGAAATGCTTCTACCAGAGGACATGCTAAACCAATTACCTAATTGAAGAGCACCAGGTAGCCATATTTTGTTTCGATGGTAAAGTAACTGTGACTCATGTCCTCAGTCAGAACAGATACACATTCTTCACAGGGTTTGCACAGAGAATAATTCAGTTTCCCAGTGATACAGCAAAACTAAGCTTGTAATAATAATAATTCTTTGAATAATGAGTACTTTGCTAACATCTGAAATAAAAGATTTTTATAAACTAAATTTTACTTGTTTGTTTGTTTTCACACAGTCAATTAAATTTAAGTGGCCTAGAGAATAATGACCATTTTTTTCAGAGCACGTGTTAGCAGCCAGGAATTCCAGCTCCATACAGCAGCCCTGGCTACAAAACCTTTCTGTCTTCCTGCAAAAGTTTACATTTCTCCTAGATTAGGCACAGGTGAGAAGTACTAAGCATGGAGGGTTACATATTTAACATCAAAATAAGTATATTAACCAGATGGAGGGTCAAATATCTGTGCTTTTCAGAAAATTATTTAATTCAACTATTCTTTATCACCATGTTTTCCTGTAAGGAAACTCCTGTACAGTCTAACCAACATTGGTGAAAATAAGGTTTTCTTTTCACACCCAAAGACTGTTTTCTTTAAATGACAATAAACTAAAAGGTTCCTCTGATTTCATACAGGAATGCATAGGAAAAGCAAAAATCAAGTGCCAAAGCAAACTGCCTGTATGAGAGAATAAATTGAAAGAAGGGGACCAGTAAAAATATTTCAAGTAAATTGCATATAAAATAAAAAAAATGCAACTATAGCCAGTGCTGAATTTGAAAAAATAAAGGCAGTTTTCCAAAATTACTGAGCAAACTGTTGGTAATTCAAGTTCAAATCCAGGCTGAAAATGGGGAAAGATCTCACTGTAAGACAATTGCTCAAAAATAACTTTTTGAATTAATAACTTCATATTTTAAAGTCACAAATTCATATAATTGGTCTAGGCACTCAAGTCAAGGTTCTAAATGCATCTTATTCTCTAGAACATGACTACCAGAAAAATTGCATTTAACAGTATAAGAAGGTCCAACTAGTAAAACAAGTCAATGCCAAACTCAACAAGCTCTTAAGGCTCTTATTACAAAGTGTTTTGGATAATGCAAGGAAAGTGAGGAGGATTTATATAGATAATATAAGCATCTAGCTTAAAACGTGGCTAGACAACCCTCCACTAATGGAGGAGTGCTGTAAGGGCTTCCACTGGCATAAGCAACCACGGTTTCATCCATAGGTCCAAAAGATGACAATTTCCAACCATTCAACACGTTAAGGGAGCAACAAATCAATACTGACTCATAGGGGAAACTGGCACCTACTACATCACCAAACACCATTTGCTGTAGATGTTGGATGTTGTAAGTCTCCGACATACACACTGGAGTGGCCAAACCCTTCTGCAGTCATGTAACAAGCTCGGAAGGGCTGGGCTGGGGCAGTCCTGCCCAGCTGTAGTCACTAGAACTTCTTGTGGTACTTCTGTGAAGAGGAAGGGTGTGTTCACACCATTTGCTTGCCAAATACTAGCTTGAGCACTTACATTTTCTGTACGGCTAAATTCCCCCTATGATTCCAGTCAGGTAGGGTGTTCGTCATTTTCATGTCCCAAACAGCTAAAAAGAGCAGCTGAAGTATGCAACGTATCACAAAAGTATGAAGTCACAAAGAAGTTATGACATATGTTTTAGATATATGTTAGTTGTGTTAACATGATCTGTTCTGGTAAGCCTAAACCAAAAATGCTTAATGCAGGATCCAAAAGAGTTTCACAGAAACAGTGGAATTGCACTTTCCGGTAAAGAAAAAAAAACAAACAAAAACAAAAATCAAAGAACGAAAAACCCACCGCACACCCAGAACCTTCCCCCTCCCCCCAGTACTAGTCATATTTTGTTTCAGATATTGTGATTTTAACAGAAAGCCCCGTGGAGAGGAGAGGGGAAAAAAAAAAAAAAAAAAAGCATGCTTATCTGGCTGTGAGTCAAGTAACTACAAACTGTCATAATTAAGCTTTCATTATATTCAGAACCAGGAGATGCCTATTTCTAGGTCTTAATCTTGGTATGCCACCATTCCACAGCCAACACATCCTGATGCACCCTGAAAGGAGCTGTTTCCCAGAAATGCTAACAGCTCTCTATTGCTGCTTTGAACTGGAAACTTCAGGTGCAATATTCACTTAAACGTGTTCAAAACCACTCTAACCTAAGCAGTTCATTTTATTAAGATGTAAAGCATGGAGTAATAGTTTTCACTCAAAATTCACACATCTTTTAAAACTTCTTTTGTTCTATCAGTGGTGAATACACTGTGTATTCTGTTCTTCACAGGGTTTTGGAGGTTTCTTTTGTTTGTTTGTTTTTAAATCCTGCAATACTTGAGTTTTCCATCAATATTGTGCTTACAGGAATGCCAGACATACTGAAGTCAAAAGAAGTCCTGCTTATTTATGGGACATCAGACAAAGTTGGTAATTCATACACACCTCATTGTCATGAGCAAGTAAATAGTTTATAATGAAAAGCAAGGACTCACTTAAAGAGCAAAACAGAGAAATAAACTTTAGGCACACAAGTATAAAATGGTTAATTATGTCCTCAGGGATGCAATATTCTTCACTGTAAAGTACAGTCAGAAGCTACGGGGTCAATCAGGGCAAATGGAAAATACTTCAAAGTTGTAATACATCAAAACCACGTCAGCCACAAGAAGCTGCACTCTTGGCAATGAACTGACATACAGTGTGTTAAGAAAACTGCACTGGCCATAGAAGAAAATCCTAATTTAATTCCATAATAGATGGAGCTGGTCAAAAGGCCATTTGGTAGTACTAACTGTGAAACAGTAGCAGCAAGAGAAAAATTAAATGTCGGGTTCTGATACTGAAACATTACAGAGAGAAAGGATCATTACATGTATAACGTCTTTGCATTTAATACCAACATTTTTGCTCAGAAAAAGCTCAAGGGAGAACTGGACAGGATGATCTTGATGTTCAGGATTACCTACACATAAACTTTCATTGGCAGATCATTAAGAATAGCTGTAAGGGAGTCAAATAGATGTACAATTTTTGGGATGCACAGACAGCAGAACCTATGAGCTAAAGCCTATTTTCATTCATAGTTATAGAAAAAATACAGAGGTTTGTATTACAAAAGCAAATCTAAATGTTTATGTATAACTTTTCAAATAGCTGAAAAGACTCCTAATGACTTCAGTTAAGCTTTGATTGTGGCCTACAAAGTCTACATTTTCACAATTCAATGGGCATTCTTCCATAAAACTATGCAAAACCAGCTTCAGTCAATTACTAAGGTAATTATTAGGAACATCATTAAATATGATTTTGAAAGGTCAGAATAAACTGAAGGAAAATAAAATTCTAGAATTTTCATTTGTTTTCTAGTAAAATAGAAGTAGATGACCAAATCACTCTAAGAATTAAGACATAAGGTTTTATTAAAATACTTAGCTGTAGAACTGAGTCTTGGAGGTCAACATTACACTGGTGTACATTCAGTTAATGTTAGTAGAAAATAGTCTGTTTAAAGCTAATAAGTAAATAATACTAATTAATAACTGTAAAATATCAACCTTATATTAATTAAGGCTTCCAGGAAATCCAATAGAAGCTGAATGCAAAAAATCCAAGCAAATTATGCTGATGTACATGTCATATCTAACCTCTTGAATAGCAGTTGATACAAGTGCAGAAAAGAACCACAGAGCATGTTAAGAATAAAACAAATCATAAAACAATGACGTACTAACCTGGTATGCTCTATTTATTTGGTTAGCTGCCCAGCTGGCGTATTTCATATTATCTTTTTTCATTTTTGCACTTGCTTTTGGATTGGAAGCAATATGGCTGGCAGACTAGGAATACAAAAATAAGAACAGTGTAACTATAAAATATATGTGCATGAAAAAAAGTGAGACCATTCAGCACCTTTGCATTCAGAGCCCCATGCACAGTGATAGCAGAAAAAGAGAAAAAATAAAAAGTTACTGGTAAACACATCCAAATAAGAATCAGCTAAACTTTTTAAAGAATTGCTTGTTCTAACTAAAGCTAAACTAGGCTTCAGCTCAGTTGTGTTCCAAGTTAAGAACCAAACCTGGACATGATCAGCTAATCCAATTTGCTTTTCCTAAAGTGAGAATTATGAATTGGTTTTTCTGATTCAATTTGTTACCAGAGATGGTATAAAATACATCACTTGTGTCCAAACTGCCATTAAAAACATGACATTTTTCCCCGTGGCATCAAAAAGCACATTTTAAATGCAGGTAAGACTCTGTATATAAACTATGCCCATCCTCCCCTGAAAAAATGAAAAAGACTTCTTAAGAACCAAACTAATCTCAGAGACTTTTCCACCTATATAAATAAATCCACTTTGCAAGGAATCACTGTTACTCCCTCCCAGAACATCCTTCTGAGTGCAAAAGTACTTGAATGCAAAGAACCACAGAACCCTACTCTCACCCATCAATGAAGAACCTCCAGAGAAGATTTTAAAAAGGAGCATGGAAGCAAATGTCTAAATGAATAACACATTTCAAAATTAAAGAATGGTCCCTTACAGTTACCTCCCTGAAACTACCTCCAGATATAGGAAAGGAGTGGGACTGCAAAAGCAGCAGCCTCCACAAACTCAGGCATGCATTCTCTGAAGCTGTGCCCATATGAGTTAAATTTGTGATCTAGCACAAGGTCAGGGTCCTAAGATGAGGCATAATTTCTCTGGTTTCCCAAATTCCATGAGGTACTGACCAGTTTCCTCAGTAGATACAGCTGAAAACCTTCGTGGAAAATTTACCACGGTTATGGGCATTCTTTGGAGGGCTACAAACACTGGGCATGTCTGTCAAGTACAAAAGCTGCAGCCACAGCAAAACCAGATCCTAAAGCCTGGAAACAGCATTACAAAGAAATCAGGAGCCAAAGGGTAGATACTGAAGCAGTGATGGCAAATTGTGCTTGCAAAAACCACCTAGTAAAAATGTGACAGCAACCAGCTAGGCAAAACAGAAGAACTGAAACACAGCATACACACTTTTTCTGGAGTAATGAACTTGTATTATGCAAATCAAGGTTTATGTGTACGACTTTCGGGCACTGCCAAAACAAGTTTCCCAAATTCTTGGGTCATGTTAGCTCAAGGTTGCCAGCCAGATCATCATAGATAACAGGCTCTAAATCTACTTTACAGACTGAAAATAACAGGCAGAACATAAGATCTGACAGAGGACAAGCCAAGATTGGCCATAATAAATCCCAGGCCTGTTCTAGAATCAATGCAGAAGTCTATATGTATACACACCTTAAAAATCAGTTTAGGCCAATAAACAGATTTGCTACAAAACTTACTCCTAAAAAAACTAAATGTCCTAAGGAACAGCAAGGAGGCAGGCTCTTCTGGAACATACAATCACCAACCCAAGAATCTCTGCAGATGGGCTAAGAAGATTAGGTCTAAGTCTCCTGGAGTCCTAAAGGTGATGCCTAACAAGTCTTTGAAAGGAAGCTGCTATTGCCTGGTATTAGCAGGAAGCCTCAAAGTTACCTGCCTGATGTGTCTGTGTAAGCTGCCCCCCTCCCAAGAGACAAAAGGGTGGCCTAGAATTAAAAAAAATAAAATAATAATAATAATAATAATAAAAAAGGAACCTTTCTGGTTTCATCCCTAAAAAGATCTTTTAAAAGATCTGAAATCTAAAGGAAGATCTTCAATAGAGGCCTCAGTATCTTTGGAGAAACTGAAGAACTGGTGGCAGTACGTGTTACCCATAGTTACTGTAATCATGGTCACACTCAAGCCAACAATGCTGTGTAAGCTAAAGACTCATTTTGAAACTGAAAGTAGAAAGTTGTATTTAGAAATTGGAGTGAGAAAAAACAAAGAAAAAAAAAACAGGCTGGTTAAAAAAAAAAAAAAGAGAGAGAGGAAAAAAAGCAGCCATCATACTGTGCTGGTACTCTTCAGCAGTTCACCTTCTTGTAGAGACGAGTATGACTTTAAATCCTTTTTCAACAAGTTACCTTCATGTGCCAATAATTATAAATCTTGGAAAACACAGGCAAGCCTTAAAGCTTAAAAGCACTTCAAGTATGGAGTACCTACTGGCATAAATGTGTCCATACTCAGTATTTAAAAACAGTTAATTTGAGCTATTAAGTTAAACCAACAGAAAAAAAAAAGCCACCCCCCGCCCCCCCAAACCAGCAAATCGTAAAGGATAATATACATGCATAAAAACATATTCAAAATGATAACGTGGAAAAATCTATAATCGTGCTTACCATGTAAAGTCCAAACAAAGCTCTCATATTTCTGTTGTTAAGCTTCAGTGCTTGTGCAAAATACTTTCTTGATAGCTCAAGGTTTTCAAGCCCCCCTTGAGTGTATTTAACCTGTAAAAATTATAAGCTCCTGCAACTTGCACATCATCCATATCTCAGACAATCACTCTTGAAGCAAAGATACTATGAAACCTCACTTCAGGTTTGTTTCGCATGGTATTCCAAATCAGGCAAGTGCTACTAAAGGCCAAATACTGGCTTGGGAGAAATTCGAGCTCTTTTCAATACACAAATTTTTAAATATTTAACTATAGGAGGAAAAAAAAAGCCAGCATAATTTATTGCTACAAGAATAAAAAATGATTTTACACCTACACATACTTACAACCTTGGCATAGTCTCTTAATAAAAGTAACACAAACTTTAAATCTAAAGTGAAATTCTGACTAGTATAAATCCATACTAACTCTATATTCCTTCAGCATGCATTACACCAGTACACAAAACAACATAATGCCTTTCATTATCTATTCAACTGCAAAACAGCGTACAAAGTTTAGAATATTACTCTGTTATTTTTCTATTCATTTTGCCTGTTATTAGATCAACAAAAAGAGGGATAAATATCAGTCTTTCTACCAGAAAGCTATTCAGACTTTCACATTTTAATGTTAACCCAATTTTATCCACGTTAACAAAACAAATCCATTCTAAGCAGTTAACAGTACGAATGAGGAAGAAAAAAATATACATCTGAAAAAAGAATGCTAATGGCTAAAAACCTTGAGCTAAAACTTCTAAGGGCCCTCTCTCCCTCCAGCGCTCTTTCAGGCAAAATTTCCTATGTGGATTCCGAGATCTGGTTCCACAATAACAGCCAATATATCATAACCTCCTAGGCACCATTGTTGTGGAAAAGTTTAACTTCTCATGCACTTGATTTGAAAAATGCATAAACACTTCAACAAGAATAGCTCATTTAAAATGAACTTTTATCTTCAATAATTCCTGCCCTTACTCTTATATTTAGCTTAGTCACACCGAGTAAGAAAATAAAGTTTTCTTAACATGTTAAGTTCTGTAAGATGTAACATTCTCTGTGTACTCTCTTAAATCTCCTAGGGAAAAATGAAAGAAACCATTTTTATTCCATTTTCACCACTTCAGTAACATAAAAACAGAATATGTATTCAAACATAATTGATTTTTCCAAAAATACCTACTTCAGCATACTGTTGACAATATAAGTGGTTGTGTGGATTAGTCATCATAAGCTCCTCTAAGCAGAAGGCTGCCTTCGCATAGCTGAGGAATATTAAAAAAACAGTGACAAAATGAAACAGCGTATACAGTTCTTTGCTTCAGTTTCTTTACAGCACAATAAAAGAAGTCTTACTTTTCCCCCCCATAACTTCACGTGATTCACAATTAAGAAAAACATTTTCTTTTAAAATGATGTTTGAAACCTCAAGTTACTATTTTTACACATCACAGATAGTGAAAAATGAACAAAATTTAACAGTCTAGGTATATATGGAACAGCTCATGGAAAGCATTTAACATACTCATTTTTTATTAATAAGTGCTATTTCTTATCAACAAGAGTGATGAGTAGAAACAGGCATTAGGTACTTGAGACACTGAACTCAGAGTACAAAAGAGTTCTTTTTTTCCTACAAGTAACTTCAGCTGCCTGAGGATTCACAAACCAAGCTACAGACCAGAGCGTTTACACTGTCAGTTAACTTTACCTGCTCACAGTCAACCACAGAAGTGAGATCGAAAACCCATACTAAAAGCAGTTCTAAAAATCAAACAGTTCAAACGTATATGAAAATAGCATCATACAAGTCCAAATGGGCAAGAACCTATCATTGAATAAAGAAAAGGCTAGTACTTGTTCTTTAAATGAAAGCTTTGAGAAAGAATTAAGTCAAGCTCAAAATGTAGGTTTATTTATAAAAATCTTAGCTTCATAGTCTTTCAACCAATACAACTCCCTGCAGAAGTTACATCTTCTACAAATATGCGATAGCACTGTTGCACAGTTTACATGATAGGATTCCAAAATTCAGGGCCGCAATGTTTATAATGACAGTGTGGGTAGATATTTAATATCAGACTAAAAGCAATTTAGCAATTATGAGACAATATGAAACCATATAATCTGTAAAATCTTACTTCTTAAAATTAATATATTGTGGTTTTCTCCTGTGCACATTATGATAGTCATGTACGTACTTCAAATCTTAATTTGAAGATAAAAGTATAGCCATCTCATTCTCCAAAAGCAGAAGCCACAGTCCTCATAACAGAACAGAGCGTATATAAACCTTGTATATCTAAGTGTGTTTATGAACAATGGCAACAGCATGGTGATTTGACAAGCAAGACTAAATTTGTGATACTGATAAAATAAGTAAGCTGATAAATTGTCTCTTTTTAAAAAAATTATCTTTTAGTTGCTTTTTAGACAAGATCCCAATTTTCTCCCCATTTAATCATCAAAATAATAATAATAATCATCATGTTCATAAAAGTACAGTGAGCACAGTCAATTCTTTCAATGAACTGGAGAAAGTTCTACATATTATTTATAATTGGAATTACAGACCAAGACAAATATAAGCAAAAGCAATTTCTCAGGTTTTATTACACAATTTTGTAATAACGATTATAGCCAAAAAAACCCCAAACCCAGTAAAGGATTATGTATGTTTGCACCACTCTATCATTCACTTTTGTACTGACAGATTTGACAAGCTTAAATATCTTTCTATACTTTTTTTTTTTTTTAAAAAATAGCTATTTTCTTGGAAAACTGGCTGGTGAATTTCCCAAAACAAATGGAAATCTGGATATCAAAATTCTAGATTATTCCTTAAGTCAGCATTTGGAAGAGCTTAATAATTGTTTTCTTTGAGGATGGGGTGGAAGGAGAGGTGATGGGGGAACAATTTTTTCATCGCAGTGAGAATGGCTATTTCTTTCTTTAGAATTTGATTCTTTTACTACTCTCTGGAAAGGAAGGAAGGAAACAATGTGATATAATTCAGGCTGGGCTGAAGAACTAAAGAAAGGAAAAAAAAAGATATGCCTTTGGGTGGAGGTTAGAATTAATGCTGTGATATTAGAAAGCTTGCACTAAGGCTCTGAGCTAATCCTCTCACACCGGGATTTCCTCCTGTCACTACAGCAATAAAAAAAAGCTAACAAAAACATTAAATATCCAATAAGCATGTTACTACAACATTCAGCATTCTTGATTGCATTGGGTTTTGTACCCAGGCGACCAGATGCCTCTAAATCTGGATCCATGTTTTGTTTGGGGTTTTTTATAAAGGTTACTAAAAGTTCTTGCAGAGGTAGGCTAAAAGAAAATCAGAATACCAGTTGCTGTGATCAACTGATTTTAAAAGTAAAGAATTTAAAATCTGTAACTAGTAAAAAACATCATTTGAATGAAAAATTATGGGAAATAAGTGCTGTTCCCTGCTACACTTAAACCACTTCTTCTAAAATATTGGATTTTTAAAAAATGACTGAAACATGCAGGTAATTAAGTAAACTGTTTCTGCTTTAAAATCAAGTGCCTTCTTAAAGCATTTGGTAGTCAGATAAGGTTGGTAATTATTTTCTATTGATGCTTGTTTTATTGGAAATGTGACAGCTTACTTTCTAACACTAGTCCTTCAAAAAAAATCACTGAGGTCTTTGACTTACACAGAGTAGGTTTCAATTTAGCAGTTTTTATGTGGACTTAGCAAACAACTTACTCATGTTCATTGATGTAAAGTTCTGCAAGTTCATGCCAAGCTTCTTGGTCTCCAACAAATCTGTATAGAGAAGACAAGAGAGGAAAAAAGGAAAAAAAGAAAGAATGTGCAAGGGATTCTGAAAATGACCAGCATGGAAGCAAAAGCGTAAATCAAATGCAAATTCCATTTTAATTAAAAAGATTTATCAGAATAGCAAAACACAATCTGTATTCTTGTAAGACACTCACTGTTCCAGATACTCATTCAGCTCTCGGATGGCCTCAAGATTTTTCCCCTGGGCTTTTCGAATGGCAATCTTACGCTTTCTTGCTGCCTATGGATTGACATTAATAAGGATTAGGGTCTCATAATTCCCTGGGTTTTTGTAAAGAAAGCAATTTGACTGTGCAAATTATTATCTCAATACCAGTGGAATTCCACTGCAGAGCAACTGCTAGGTTGAAGTTTATAAACATACCCTATGACATCCCACTGAGAGACTGAAAACCTCTTCTTACAATCACATTAGGTATGCTTTTCTTTGGAGACACAAACTGTATGCATTATTTCATTCAAATAAATGACTGTCCAGATTCTGATAATTACAAAACAGCAGGGGACACTAATCTTCAGCCATTCCAAAGACCCCCACCTTGTCATTCACAAGATCCCTGACTGAAGAGGAAAGATGGTGACTGAGTCTTAGAGAATCCCACAGATGCATCTTGGTTGCCACTGTATAAATATGGCTTTCAGCCATTTATAAAGATTCTTGCTGGAGTGCCGAACGCTATCTTTCATTAAGGTTGAATACACACCTATTTCATAAACCAGTCTCTTACCATTCTTGGAGCACAATAAAGGCTCTTCAACATAAAGGGAATATAAAATAGCCATTTCACTGGCAAAACTGAGCAGTACTTTAATGTGTGGGTGGGAACAATAAACAATATAAAAATAAGTTATAGGAATTATAATGCATTTAAGTGTTGAACACTATAAAAGTTGTTACAGACCACCAGGAGAAAAGATACACAGAATTTTAATAGTTGATTATTCTGTACTTCAATCCAATATTCCAGTTTCTGAAATACGTTGGTTACAGTTCTCTAAAAGCAGTTTTCAGACCTATAGGAGTTATACCTCAAGTGTATCTAGATTCACAATTCAAAACAATGGATGTCTTCCCAGCAGTCTGACAGAGTTGGAGCAAACAGCACTACACCTCAGCCAGCCTGAAAGTCATCATATCGGGAATCTGAGAGAATGAAAGTAAAACCAAATTCCAGCATAATGTGCCTCAAAGAACGAGCACCATCAGCCTCCTGTCTTGCCTATAACCGCTGTTCTCCCAGGTGATCACAACCGCTGTAGTCAGACAAGAGGACAGACAGTCTGGTGTGCGTGATGTGTCTGCATATACACACACACTTATATGCCATTTGTCCATGAGATAATATTAATTTTAAAAGAAAGCACATTTTATCTGTGAACGAAGTCCCACTGTTTATTCCCCTCATAGCTCTCATCCCATTTTGTATCTTATAAAGAGGATATACAGCTGGGTATCACCTTACAGAAGCCTTGACAGTATAGGAACAGACAAGTCTTCAACAAAACCTTAAACGATTTTAATCTTTGAATTTAAGATAGCTCTGAAATTAGTTTCTTCATGACGTATCTTCCCAAGATCAGTCACATACACCCCAAAAGAGTTCTTATACTTGCACAGTATTTTAAACATAACTATTCTCTTAAATAAATTTCTTATCCTTTGATCATCATCCAAACAAATTAATTGCTTCCGGAAGCAGAGAGTGTAGCATTTAAGTAAACTAGTTCAAGCTACCAAAACAGCACAACTGGAAATGCTTTTAACACTAACTGTAGGTCTATTCTTTCCTTTGAGTTATTCCCCTTCACCTCCCCCACAAACATATATTTGATGAAAATTCAGTGAAAATTACTCAAGTGAGGAAAAAATATTTCACTCTTCTGCTTAAACACAAGGCACAGGCAGAGAGAAAATTCGTCAGAACGATCAGGAGACAAATTAGGACACAGGCAATGTGGTAGGTTTACCCACAGTCATTTTGTTTTCCACTGCTTCTTTGTCAAATTGCAACCTGTGAAGTTACATTCATCATTCTACTTTTACTGGGAGACGTTTGGCTAAAAGCTGTAACTGACTCTAGAAATTCTAACTGCTGATCACATTTATCACTATAACAATAACACACACTTATTTTTGAGTTTTTAAAATAAATATAACAGTGTAATTAAACTTTTTTTTTAGTATAAAAAGAATAATCCCATATTCTTATCACATTGCTACTATTACTAAACAAAAATCAAACCAAACCAAAACCATTGTTCTCTATCACATTTTATGAAGAGGTCTCAAAACATTTTGTAAAGCAGGTCAGCACCCTTGCTATGGTGGGAACAACAGAGTAGTGTTAAACTCACTACCCGAGACTGATATTACACACAGCCCAGTGGCCTGCCCACTGAGCCTGAAACATGAAAGAAGAGAAAGTGGGGATAACAGCACGCACAGCCAGAGAGGCGTATCGTGCAATTACAGCTTACAAAGACAGAAGGTTTTTTGCAGGTAACAGGCTATCTACTTTAAAATATAGCTTTTCGATTAAAAATTCAGTTGTTATTTTCAAAATGTAAAGAAAAAACAATCAAGAGACTGATCAAAACTAAACTGTTTGGGAACCGAAATAATCTCTTTAATATATAAAATCAATCAGTGCATCCGACAACTTAATTCGCAAAGGCAAACAGGAACAGTATACATAAGCCACCCTCCTTTTTTGTTTCTAATGGAACTCCTTCAATTGCATGCAACTCAGTCCTCCAAAAGAGTCTGGAAACAGATTTTCTCCATGGCTGCTTTATTTCTTAACCACAGCACTCTCAAGTAACATAAATCACTGGAATCTCAAGACATTAATTTATTAAAAGCTACAACTATTTCTAGTCACAAAAGATAAACTGATGTTTACCTATAACAAGCATGTCATCTAATGCAATCAAATAATGAATATAGAAGGATCAGACATAATTAACATCTTCTGATGGTAGCATTTAGGAGTTAAATGAATTATATATACATTTGACAGAATTTATCTGCTTTTAAACTGTACCAAATCTCACATTTCTTCAAAATTACACCTTTTGTTTCTTATTTGAGGAAAAACAGCATTTAGAACTTCCTTTTTTATCCACCTTCCTTATCACCAAAAATAAAGCAGCATCTAGGCTTGAAATCTGCACCCTCTTTACCCTCAAATAAACCTTCAAAACTGCTGGGGTAAGTTTATTTACAGAGAACTCTTAGTTTACAAAAAAGAGACTCAGCCACTTCAAACAGTGCTGACATTCAGAGGGTGAACAAAATGCTATATAGTAGCATAGAATTTTTCAAAGTCTCTTTAAAACCACTGGGAAGAAGTCAATGAGGATATAGTGTTTTTTGTAAGCAATTACTAACATTTTTCCATCACATAAATAACACAAATATTCTGAATGCACTGCCAAGAGACATACACATAGGTGTTCAGTAGATCTGAAGTATTCAGACCTGTGATTCCTAGGAGCAGTAAGACAGGCTAAAAAATAGACATGAAAACAAACTACTATTGCTTTTACCTGTATTCTCAGACTCTCTCCCATCTGACTTTCTTGTTTTTGTTTGAAACATAAAGACTATCCCTTTTTTTTTTTTAAATAAAAACTGAAATTCAATTACTCCAGTTGTCAATGCTTTAAGAAAAACATATATGAAAAGGCCTGCCCTAAAACCAAAACATGGGGCATTTAGTGTGCTGTAAATTTCTAATTCTCATTCTGATTTACACTGCCTCTGAGCCCCTGTCTAGCTTCCTTTGCGTATCAGCTTCCTCCTCAGTGAACTGGGGCTCATACTCACATGCTGACTGAGCATCTTGAGTAAAGCGGCATAACTAAAGACAATTTACACACATAGCATCAATTTTTATTTCCATCGAATTAAACAAAATGTTTTACTGTGCAGAACCACTGCCAACACTAATAATCCCTTTACCCAGCAAAAAAAATTGTTATTTGATAAGGAAAGGCAGGCTTCCCCCCCCCCCCCCGCCCCCGAATTCTACAGAAGCTTTACCTAGCATTTATTTCATATATCCCAATTTATTACCAACCTAAGTATCAGCTGATATAAGAAAATCAGGCAATTTCATATAGGCAATTTTATCATGTTTCAGGCCTTTTTTTTAGTAAAAATCTCACATTTCAAAATATAAACTTATTTTTAGGGGACCTACTGCAAGATACTAAAAACCAGCAAAATGCAGAGTACAAATCTGTTTAATCATTAATTTCAAGTCCACTAAGAATATTCATGAAAAACTTATTTTTAAATACAAGATCTGAAATTATTTTGAAATCTACAAAGCATACTAAAATAGTTGTAACAATTATGTTAATAAAGATAAAAAAATAATGTTCAAGAGTTACATTTCAGTTCTTCGCATCATGACCGTAAGATTTGTAAGAACAAGCCTGATACAAAAATGAAATCAAACTCCTTTCTCCTTCCACCTTAAATCAAAAGGAAAAGACAAAACTTTCAGTGCTGCAACAAGATCTGCAGTGTTTCACCATGCAGAACCTATGACATGGAAACCCCCCTATCAATTTTCCAGAGTTTAAAACAAAACACTAGAATGGTTATTGGTCAATTCTGTAAATCCAGCATTCTTATTCGAAAGATATATGCCACCTTAAAGAAACACTTATACTGTAATCAGTATCATATGGACTAAGGTACTTCAGTATGTCACATATTTATTAAATAGTGAACCTTTCTAAGCTATTTCTTTTAAAGACTAATAATCCCCAATCTGGCACAAGAACTAATCCTCCATTTGTCATGATTCTTTTTAATTAGTATTAGGTAGACTCAAAGTGAAGTGAGGAGTTGAACATTTATCAACTTCTGCATTTGATTAGTAAAACATACCAAGAGAGAGTCTAAGATTGTTCTAAATGTCATGGCTGCAAAGAAAGTATTAGTAGGAGAATTTTCAGGGACTGACACCTCTAAGAAAGGAACATTTCATATCTGTATAACTGCTGCAACATTAAACAAATTATATTTTGCATCTTAAAAAGAAATTCTTCTGGTTTTTAAATTTGTTTTTATCAAGGACTTAATATTTTAGAAAATGTGCATTTGGTCTGAGAGTTTCATACATTGAAATAATTTCCTTCAAATTGCAATATGCAAATCAAAACAGAAGTGTAAACAACTACAACAAAGATAAAGGGAAGGGATTACACAGACGTCAAAAAATACCACATAATCTGAATACAACCACCATAATGAATGTACTCTTACTAACTGAAAGTTTTTTCAAAGTTCACCATGGAAGACAGTTAAATCAGGCCAAATCTTGCAAATGAATCTATGCAGGCACGGAGCTGCTGAGTTGAAGCTGTTCGTTTAGGGATAATGTCAAAGCTTAAGTAGCAACGGTGAACATAACTTTTTACAGGATTCTAGGGGGAATCCAATAAATAGCCTATAAAGTCTAACAGTAGCACACAGCAAACTGGTAGAAGCTATAAAGGCTAAAAAGCTAAAGCCTGGAATTAGAAAATATGAAAAATGTTATATACAAAAGAAGAGTAAGAACGGTTTACACAGAGGTAAGTAAGGCTTCCCTGATCTGCTGGAGTTCTTCAAAGGAGTCACTAAGAGTGTGGATGAATAAAGATCCATTTAAAAGTCAACTTTGACTCCAAAAATAATTTCGACAAGATCTCTCACTCTGAAGCTGAAAGCTCTGAAGGAAACTAAGCTGCCACAGTATAAGAGGGGAAGGACTTCAAATGGATAAATAAATGTCAAAAGATATAAAATAGAGGAGAAAAGAGTTCTTGTCTACCACCACTCAGTTCTCTGCACTGAGAATCCCAGAGTTGCCTGTACTAAAAACTAGTGCTCAGCATCTTCATAAGTGATCTAACAAGGGAATTAACAGTGATGTGCTGAAGTTAATTGATGATAATGAGTTATGCAAGCATAAAGAACAAAAGTCAGTTGCAAAGAACAGCATTCACAACAGTGAATGTCAGCATGATAAAACAGCCCCTGAAATTTAAGCTAGATAAAGGGATGCAGATAGAGTAAAACAATACTAACTTAATGTACACAGAAAGGCTGTCTGCATTTGCCCAGTTAGGAAAGAGAAGTTGGAGTTGCAACACACAGTTCTATAAAACGTCAGTTCAATGTTCAGAAGAGGTCTTAAAACCCAAACAAAATAAACACCCTAAAACCCAAAATCTGCAACACTATGATACTGGAATTACCAGAACAGAACACATCAGTGGCATCATTTTGCCACTGTATAATTCCATAATGGTCTTGCATTTTTAATACTGACTGCAGTTCTGTCCTCTCCTTCCTCATCCAAATATAGAAA
This sequence comes from Aviceda cuculoides, assembly GCA_035590195.1. Lineage (NCBI taxonomy): Eukaryota > Metazoa > Chordata > Aves > Accipitriformes > Accipitridae > Aviceda > Aviceda cuculoides. The sequence goes on along the minus strand of JAVJGG010000029.1, from coordinate 34,733,978 downwards.
AAAACCCAGAAAGGACACTCAGAACACCAGCAAGGTTTCAAGGCACAGAATAGCAACAAGAACTGCTGGACAGATGAGGACTTCTCAGCTTAGAGGAAAATAAAATGCAAAAGATCCCTAAAATAATGGGCATGAATAAAGTGAACAGAAAACAACTGTTGACCGTAACAGGCAAATTAGTGGTGTCAAATAAAATAGTTAGATTGAAGGTTTGAGGGGAAACAAAACAAAAAACCAAACAAACAAAAAAATTGCCTAATCCATGAATAACGAAATTTCTTTTCTGAATGATGTTATAGACTCAAGTACACCAAATTTATACAAGTTCAAAAAAGTTTAAAAAAAAAAAAAATCAATGCAGAAATTTCATGAAGAGCTATTAAAAACAGAGTTACTACTTCCGACATAGGAAAACTGTAACATGAAAATGAACAGAAACTCACAGAGCACACCAGAGCATACTGTGATTGTCCTGTTCTTGTACACTTCTCCCAATATCTGCTATTGGTCACTGTCAGGAACTGGACAAGTAAAATGGACTTTTGGCATGGCTCCAGTATAACTGTTCTTATGTTCACAAATACTTAATTTCAAGGGACAAAATCTCCACCAACATTTAAAAGTGCTACACTCACAAAAACAAAACATGGGAAAAAAGCTGGAATGCACTCTGCTCTCTTACTTCACCAATCATGATTGAACAAGAAGAAAAAAAAAAAAAATCTCGCAAAGGTAAATGATGCTCTAACTGTCAAAAGAAGCAAACATTTCTTTAGGATCCACATAGTGCATCCCCATCTTAGCCATCAGTCCTCCCTGGGGACTATCTGAAGCAGCAGCTGCAGCTCTTCATACCTCTCACCAACTCCATCCTGCATCAGACACAGTACCAAACCATCTTTTTTGATTCCCTTCAGAACTACTACCATGCATATTTAAGTTTAGGACTAGTTGTGTCTTTCCTGGCAGTGCTAGCAATATATTTAATTAAACATACACACATCACCTCAGAAAATTCCCCCTATTAGTAGATACTTCATTTGGTGACCAACCATCCTTCTTGCAACTTAAAGTGCCCTGTAGACAAATGTACAAAGCTGCAAGAACTTCACAGGAGGTCTCTGTTCAAAATGAATGCACAGCTACTGCAGGAGTTTTAAAGAATTATTACTGTTCAGATGATAAATAGATATCCAATGCTTAGACTTAAGTGCTCATTATTCTCATGTTATTTAGTAGACAAGGAACTGGGGCAGGAAAAGTTACCTATACAGTCAAGAAGGTAGTAACGCACAATGATACAGAGAGATGCTAGGAAGAATGAACTCAGATATTCGTGATAAACAATTGCTGCCTATTTATATGATAATAAGTACTAGGATTTTGCTCCAAATCTTTCTAGTATCTGGATTCCCACATGTCTTAGCCACCTCCTGTGCCTCTTTGAAACATGTCCAGCTTGGCTAGAAAAAGAATCTCAAAATAGTAAGGGAAAGTATAACTTCACGTGACCATATGCATACACTTGCTCCTGCCCGCTCCCATAAACAACAGAGTTATCAGTGAAGTATTTTATGAACCCTGGAAGACAACAGCTTTACCTAGAACACTATCTTGTTCTGAGAATTCTAATTTTTAATTCTTTGTTCACACACCTATATTACTAGATCCATGAAGTTAATGAGATTTTCCACACACCCTAAGCTAAGCAAGCATATACAGTGTCCTGTATTAAAAGCTTAGTTGAAAAAGCAGCAAGAAAAACAGCAAAATTATCATCCCAATAAAGACATCAGGTTTTGTTGACCAAGTGCTCTGCAATCTTCTTGATGGTTGAGTTGAATAATCAAGAGAAACTGCAGATGCACTAGGATGACAGTAGAGTGGGTTAGACACCAACTAAGTGCTGAACATCATCATCATCAATCTTCTTTGCTCTCCTGGACAGGCCACCTCAAGAAGGGCCTGATTGACAAAAATATTTAGCTATCTAATTAAAATAGATGGGTCTATATTCAAATTGCTCCCCAAAAGCAGAATCTTTGCCAGGGTAAAATAATGCAAAAAGGCATTCAACTTAATCTTATACAGACATATATATGTAGTTTAAAAATTCCTCATTTAATATTCACTACAGAATTGAAATCAATAGCAAAATCAGAGAACTAACTGCCTGCTTAGGAACTGAATCCTAAATAATTTTGCAGAGCTGAGCTTTCATCTGCTCTCCATATGTAAGATGTCAGTACTATTTCATCTCACATGGCTCTAGAACAAATGGGAGAAAACAAACCATCCAAGATGCTACTTCCACTTGTGAGGTTCTTATGTACAAGCCCCATTCGCAGAAATGAAGATTTACATATCAGATAGAAAACACAGATATATCAATTCCATGCAAATTGCCTACTGAACTTAACACTAGCAATCCATCCAAAACATAAACCTTAATGTAGTATCCAGACCACTAATAAGGATACTGAGAACACCGTGAAAATCAACTTGCAATTTAAAAATGCCTACACTTTGAATGTGGCATTACATTTCATACTGCAATATCATATCAAAGTTTAGCCATTGTGTTATCGCAGTTTACAAAGGATACATTTAAACAATAACTACGTACTTCAAAAGATGTCCCGTAATTTTAAGGCCAGGCAGATTCTAGCATTTTTTAACTAGCATGCTTGAGCATTTAGCCTTATCTCCAGAAGGTATGAAGTGTACCTGGGCTTTCTTTAGCGAAAGAACAGAAATCCCATGTTGCAGAACCACAAGTTTGGTTACTTGCAGCATTTAAGTGGTACATGCTTTCACTATTAGAGGTAAAACAGTTACTAACAGAACTAATACACACTAGGTACTACAGGCAATAAGAGACATTTCACCAGTTGATCTCAAAGCTATTTACTGACAGCAGAAAATACAGTGCCTCAAGGCAAAATGTGGTGTTTTTTAATATTTTTTTTTAGGGAAGAAAAAAAAAAGTGCGCAAGACTTAAATGTTAATATAAATCCCACTGTTCTATCTCCTACTCACCCTTCAAGCCATCTGTTCCCCTACATCTGACCTGACCTCTCCTGTTAACTAACCACCTAACATTCCATTACCTTTCTCTTTTGGTCCTCACAGTTCTGCTTCCTTCTCTTTTTACTCAGTTTCTCCTGGATGTTTTTTTTTTTTCTCCTTCTCCTGCTCATCGCTTGGGTGCAACTCAGAAAAGAAAGGAGTCTTCCTACTTTCTGACCCTTTCCCAGAGCCCTACAGCCATGAGGAGCAAGTGCAAGAAAGTCCTGCTTAGTCTCTGTAGCCTGGGATAGATCACACTCAATACGAATGGGATTTTAACAAGATGTATTTAATAAAAATTCCAGCAGTCCCTACTGAGAACATGAAGCAAAGATTTTCAAATGCCTGTAATTTAGCCAGTTTGGGTGTTTCTCTCATAGTATAATAAAAGCTGCATTCTACCAAGAGCTCTTTTCCTGTTGGTATCCAAGGCTTCCCTCCAAAGCAGAGCAGGATGAGGATTTCTCAATGAAATAGATTAACAGCAAAAAACGAAATAACAAAGTCCTTTCTACCAACCCTACTAAAAAAAACAATGTCCCCCTTATTTTGTTCTGAGAAACAGACTAAGCATTTTATCTGAAGATCTACAAACAACTCCGCCACTGTTCGGCACCAGTATAAAGATTTTCAATTGCATACTACATTAAATTTCAATTAATAAAAAGTCCCTACAATGGAAAATGTTATGCAGCCTTAATAACAGAGTAATCTGCCCGCTACAGCTCTAATAAGCCTTCATTTCAACCAAAATGGACAAGAATGGAAAAGGTTCACATTCTTATCCTATTAAAACGCACACAAGTTGTGCTTTTCACAGGAGTCACATTTCATTCATTAAACTCTGTAGAGAAGGAATAGGCTTACTGAACGCCTACATGCTTCGAAAAATGAAACACGATCTCTGAAGTGACAACATTAACATTGCTCCATTGTCAAATGAGTCATCTTTTTCAGCAAGTAAGCTCACAGTGAGATAAACCATTGAGTGATGATCACCTTTTAAAAACAGAGTACTTTGAATTCTATCCTAAGAAATGAAATAAAATAATTACTGTTATCTTGATTTCAGAGTTTTGCATGCAACAAAACCTCACCTGAAAGTGTAAATGTCCATTACATTATTCTGAAAGTGTAAATGTCCATTACATTATTTGAGTTCAAAGTTCACTTTTCATAATGGAGAAGTCTGCTAGGTGTCTAAAATAAGTATCTTTTTGAAAAAGTTTTTTCCATGCTTCTATTTGAAACTGTCAGTCGATGCAAAGTATGATTTTTACATGATTCGGGTGAACAAATGTCTATGTTTCACCTATAGTACTTGCCAAAACATTTAATGTATATAAGCAACTCCATGTGTCAGCAAACCAGAAGAAATTGCTATAAGGTAAGGTGAGTGCCAAGACAAACTCAGCAACAGTTTTTTTTTTAAAATCTCAAAATAATTATTTTCCTACAGCAGCCACATGTGTGCATGGAAATAATTAACAGGTAAAAGACACAAAGAAATCTGCACATGACAATTTATCAAAACTTTCTATTTAACTTTCACTCTTCACATGCAAGGCTTAGCCAACCTATTCTGTAGTTAATATAGCAGGAACCTTTGCTTTGCATTTAACACTCCACTTCTGTTCTCAGATCCTAAGAAATCCAACAGATCATGCAGCTGTTTTAATATTTACACTTTATGCTTCTAAATATTACCATTTTATGGATCTTTATGATTTTGTTAAGGAGGAAATCCAAATTAGGTAATAGTCACGCATATTACTTATGTAAATATATAATTTTGTTCTATAAAACTATCCAGCAAACCACTCAGATGACGTTAGCCACGTTGAGATGACTGAAAAGTAAAACTGCCAAAAATGCACACTTCAAAGATCTGTGGTCCACAGAAGTCATTGTAATATGGTGCTCCATTTTCCACTGGTTTCAGCAAAAGGTCATAAAATGTGCACCTAGGTGACCTATTCTTGTGGCTTCGCTGTAGATGTGTTCCATCCTGTTTTAACATAACTCTGAAGACTTAGTATCTCTGAAACTCTTTGGGCCATACACTGATATAATCCATAAAGATTTACTGCAGACAACTATGCACCTTGTGCTAAAACTTCTACTCAAAAACACTATAGACTTTCAAAGGACAACTGCAGATCACCTGCATTTGCCTCGCAGAACATAGTTCAAGTAGTACTGCTCTAGGGAGACCAAAAAATAACAGTGAAGAATTTAAACCGCTCTTTTTACCCTCATGCAAAAAATGAGTTCTATCACTGCTAAAAGACACAGACTTTAACCTACCACTGTCCTCTGAGTGCTTAACTTGGTATTAATGTTTTCATATGTGTTGCCTTGAAAATAATTTTCTGGTTTGGTGGTTTTAGGTGTTTTTTGGTTGTTGGGTTGTGGGGCTTTTTTGATTTGTTTTGTGGGTTTTTTTTAAAGGTTTACTTAGTTGAAGTGATGGTAGTTTATCTATATCCAGCTCTGACATACCCCAGTTACCCCCAGTTATCTGTGTTTCCGTGGGTTTTCCCTTCCTGAATAGCAGACCACATCCAATAAGCTGACTGAAGAAAGGTAGAGTTTCAAAACGGACCAAGGAACATTTACATGAGACTGCCAAAACATCTGCAATAGCCCAAGTATTACATTTACATAGAAGTTTACCCAATAAAGAGAACCAGTTCCCCAAAACCAAGTTACACAGACCAACAGATATCCTCAAACAGACAATGATTACTAATAATGAACTGACTCTGCATCATGTGATATAAATATTTGGAACTCCACAGTTTCTTCATGTTTCTAGTTTTATCCTTGTGGAAAAAAAAAAAATGCATGAAAATACATTGCTACAAGTTTCCCTAGACTTTCATTTTGGTATCTAATAGCTCAAGGTGGCTTACACAACAAGTATTCAAAAAATGCTTAAAACAAAGAGTACAGCCTGCCTCAGATTTTGTTTTATACAACTGGCAAGCTTTATAGTATTTTGATTCAAAAGCTAGTAAAATGTCCCAGACAATAAATCAAAATAACTGCTATTCAAGCACTATCTGAATGTATTCATACGCAACCTTTAAGTAAGCTTAAGTATTAGGAAGACAGAAGACACATGGCAGACTATATTGGTCCTGTGAATACTGAATATTCAGGGCAAATGGAAAAGCTGAAAGGCCCAATCTAAATCCTAGTAAGACTGCTGGAAAGGTTGCTAGTTATAATCCTGTCTTCTAAATTCAGTGTTTAAGCAGGCATTACATCATGCCTTCTCATCATGAAATGAAACTCATTTGTTCTAATGAAGGCAACACAGATTATTATACCAGGAAACTAAAGGAAACAAATACAGTAATAGACACATGTTTTTCCACAGTGAAACCCACAAAATGTTATCACAATTTCAAACAACAAGCCACTGCAGTTCAGAAAAATCTTTTAAACTTACCGTGTTAGTTGAATCTTCTTGTAAAATTCTATCATACAACTGGATAGCATCATCATACCTGTTCAAAGAAATCATCTTATTTATTTCTGAGACAGAACTCCTGACTTTTTGACTGTCCTTCCAATAGTTGATAACCCCCCTGCACTTTTTATACTGAATACATTTAAGCAAACTATATTCATACAAAATTCTCGAGTGCTAGCTAAATATGAACAGCAGTATTTTATGTCACCAAGTTAAAAAAATACATGGCAATTCCTTCATGGAATACTGTTTCAGGAGCAACTTACATATTTTACACCCAAATTTCTTAGTCTCCTACCTGTTCTTTTTCTGTACTCAACACGTCCAATCATCACATCCCAACTCTACCTTTCACCTCTCCCAAAAAAGAGAAAGCCCCAAATTTGAAAGGCCACCCAAAATAATGACTTTTCACTTCATTATTGTAATTTAAAAGTTCATTTAAGGTTCTTCTGTTATGATTTTATAAAGTATAAGCAGCCACATACAGTAAACTGGGGGGATTCACACAAGAGTCCACCCACCCCTAGACTATACCATAAATCTTGAAAGAAAATGTTTTCCACCATCGCTACATAGGTTTTATTAATTAATTCTGCTATTTGAAGTATGCTCAAAACAGGTTACTCCAGCTGCTATAAATGCTTTAAACCTTCTGGGAAACAGATCTTTGTGTTCAGCCAGTTGTGTACATGACCCAAACTGGACAAATGAAATAATTCAATTCAAACCACATTTGACTACACGGCTGTTATGCTATCACCACATAACTAGGGCATACTTTGTGTCTTCACGTACAGTTTGACAAGTAGTTTTTCAGAGGTATTGCTGATTTGATTTTGATGCTATACATATCCTTCTCACCTTGAACACCCACTGACATACTCTCACTGCTCTTATGCACTGCTGACTTTAACACAGCTCAGCTGTCCAGTCCAGTTACCATAAGGTATAAGAACAAATGTCAAAGGAAGCACAAAAGCAGAAACAAGTAGGTGACTGCTATGGACTTGAGCAGATGTACTGTAAAATGCTATATTCATGTTCCCTGTTAGTTGCTACTTTATTCAACATATTTTATAAGACTGAACGTGATGGCCGTAATCCCAGCTTTACAGAGTGAAGTTCCAGAATACTGTTCATCTGATTAGCAAGCATCTACGGGAGTGTCTCAGTCTACAGGGTTGTTCTTCACCCTTTTTTGCTCCTGCTGGGGAAGGCAGGATCTTATCCATTCCTAGAAGTCACTTAGAACTTAACAAGAAGCTCACTTCTTCAACTGAAAATGTGATCCCTCCAGCTTAAGTCTCCCTAGGCTTCATTTGTAGTCAGTGGAGAGACAGGCTTCCCCAGGGCATGGCTTAGGGTACCTGCAGATGGTTTCCTGTTCAAGACAACCCAGAGCTGAAGCCTCTTTCTCTGACTTCTGCAGAAAATCTATGAAGATGAAACCTCAGCTTTCGTTATTGCCTCTGCTCCCCCAACATTCCAATCTCAAGGATCTAACCTGAGAGACACATTTGGTCAAGACTTTTTATGAGCACTTTCAGAAAACTGTGGCTCAATCTTAATTCATTGCTGAAACAACACATAATGTTTGTGCGGCAGTCGTCTCCCACAAATATCTGTTCCCATGCAATAATATCTTCAATGCAGTCACATAAGCCTGAAAAGAATTAAGCTGTTTTGCACTTCTGAATAGGTTTCAGGAAGGGGGCAAAATCTGCTGCCATTCACTCACTGTCTTTCTACACTACATCAAATAAAGACAGAAAGAGAGCCAAGTTTAATGGAAATTCTTTGTAAATGTGTATTTGATATAAAGCGACTGTGAAATGTGGAACATCCAGTTGTCCCAAGACTGGCCCTGTGGTTGTGGAGTCTGGTTATCCATTCCTTTTGACCCAAGCAATGGACGTTCATTGGTGGCTTAAATCAAGTAACATTTTAAAAGTTAATATTGCAAGGATGCAATGGATGAAGAACATCTGCTAAATAAATAACACACACGCAAAAAAAAACATTTAGGGGTTTACTTCTAAGTTCCAATTCCTCCGTATAAAGATGGCCCAAAAGCTCAAAATCTCACTACTCTATGGAAAATGTGGCATAGAACAGATTTGCTAGCATTCAAAGGCACTGGAAGCTGGAAGTCCTTTTCAACACCCAAGTGTTTTAGGAAAAAATGTTGATATCAAAGATGTATACAAAGGAGAAAGGTGGACAACAAAGGTCAACCTCTAGCCCCGAGGTCATTCCTCTTGGAAAACTGTAAAGTTTTAAGCTGTTCATTATTTAAATAACTCCTATTAGACTCGGTATGTTATAACCATTCCATGCGTCATTTCAAAAAGGTCAGTCTGACTTTTAGGTTCTGCCATTCTATTCCACATGTTTTTCTGAGTTGTTTCTATAACTAATTCTATAGATTTAATCCTTATTAAGTTCTACTTGATTTATCCACACTCAGAAAACATGGGGAAAGACCCACATCCTGCAGTAATTAGAAGCATAGGAGAACAGAGAAGACAAAAAAAAAATGTTGGCACTGATTTTCATATGCTGCTCTAGCTCTGCGAGATGAAACATATACCTCTCAGACTGTTAAAAAAGCGCCTAGTGTTTTACTGTATAATGACTTATGTTGTCAAGTAAGATCTTTTTACTCTATGAAGTTTGATGAGAAGACTTCAAAAATATAACAGTGCATATAGTACATGCAAAAATGCAATAAAAATGTCTAAACATTATATGACCATGTACATCATTATTTTCTATAAAGAAACTGCCCAGCATTGCTTTGCCATGTTTACATAGTACCTGAATTCCTTTTTAAGAAATCGAAAGCACCTTGCTGGACAGAAAGTACGTTTTTTTTTAAATTCAGGTTTTACCTTTCCATGGCTTCAAATCTCATTCCAGTTAATCGTTTAACTCTGTGGCTCCCAGGAAACTGCCGCCTTAGTTCCTGAAGACAAAACTATGAAAATAAAACCAAAAATACTATTGTGAATATAATTATCTACATGGAAGCTGGAGGGGAAAAAAAAAAAAAGTCCTTAGCTGATGAATTGAACAACATGAAATGGAACTTCTAAGTAAAAGCAAATACCAATTTTTGAAATAAACAACAAAATGTATTGATAAAGAAAACCTAAGAAACTGAAACTTTGTCTGTTAGAAAACTAATTCTAAGAAATATCTTCCATACAGGTCATTAGATCATCAGGCCTTCTTGGAAATAGTTATTTGTCTAGAAAATTAAACCTACTAAAACAATTCTGACACTATTAAAACTTGAAGTCTACTTAGTTGCCTCATAACAACACAAGACAGTAAAAAAACAAAATAAAGACGGTAAGAGCTTATGTGAAGCTTCTTTAATAAATGGATATCTTACAATGGAACAAACTATGCTAATACTATGCTCTGTGTTTATTTTTAAAATAAAAATTGAAATCCAAAGAAAATGTTTGTCACTGGCTTGGGTTGAGCCTGCTGGCAGAAGAGGCATAGCTTCTAACTCCTGAAATCAATGAGACACCTGGGCTGGATAAAAGAAATTCATCACAGAAAGATTTCTCCGGATTAGCGAGAAAAGATGTTTGGTAGAGGAACTGAGTCACAACTTCCCCAGAGCAAACTAACTCTAACCATATCATGAATGCAGCTAGATAGCATTGCAAAGTTTGTAGCTGACTCATTATGGTGGGAGGCAGGACAGTCCCCAGGCTCTCAAAAAAGACCACTAGTTTGAATCACATTAAAAGCTTCACACAAAACCCTCCTTTTCCAGGCATTTCTTTATGCAACTCAGCTTGTAAACTTGTTCTTCAGACCTAAGGTTGTAGCAGAGGCCTATCTACATAATCTGTTCCATCTCATCACATCCACTGGTCAAAGGAAAAATACAGAAGCAAATCAGTAAAAATTAATAGATTCTCTCCCTGCTTCTGTAGATAAACAGGTTGCTAGAGCACAGCAGAGAGAAATATTCGCATCTCTCCGTATGCAAAAAAACAGAGAAGGAAGAGAAAGGAAACCGTAATCACAGAAGTAATGCTTAGCCTCAAGTAAGCACAGGGTATTTTCATCATGATCATCCTAGTTTCCAACGAACTAAGATCTCAAAAATGCAATTTCACATAGCAAGACTCAGGTTTAGTACAGAAACAGTTTACTGGCACTTAGAGTGATGTCTAGTTGAACTCCTGCTGCTCTGGACAACAAACTGTCATAAAAAACTACATGTACTTAGCAGCATGTTATATGATGTCTGAACTAATCTGTGAATGTTCTTAAGAGACAGGAAAATTTACATAAAACTACAGAAAAGTAGTTTCACTCCAGCTTTTACAATACAAACTTATAGATTTTTAAAAGAACTTTTCCAGACAATAAATGCACCCATTGGCCCAGTGATCTGAGAATCCTGAAGGACAGTGATTTTCAGTATAAAAACATGCACTGCTTTTCTCCAATAAAATTTTTAAATGTCAAAAATTGTAACATTTGCAATAATACTAAGCTCCATAATCTGCAGATGGACTTTTACATCTAGAAAAAACCCACTGACAATACAAAAAAAGCTGATGAAGTAGCACTCAAGTGCAGCAGTACTACAAGACCAGAATTGTTCACATTAGATCTGACGACATGATCATTATTCAACCAAATACAGCAGCCACAAGGCCAAAATAAACTCCTGTAGATTAAGACATCAGATACAATAGTGACATGAAAAGTTGTGAGACAGTCACAAACAACTCACTGCAACACTTTTGAAAACAAAAGTGCATGAATAAACTACACTACCTGTATCTTCAAAATGTTCTGGACTCAGCAGCACTGAATGTCCTCCTTTTAAAATTAACCTATAATCCCCATAATCATTTATGTTATTGAGGACCGGTTCTGCACTATGTCAATAACCTACTTTCGAGATTCTCTCAGAAACTCCACAATTCCAATGGCAAATCTCATTTCTATGTGAAACTTTAATTTGCAGTTAATTTGTTTTCTTTTTTTTTTTAATCATGTCAGTTTTTAATTTTAAAGGTCTGACAAAAGCAAAGAAATATAAACATGGACTTCAGCATGTAAAATACTGGTAGTGCAAGTACCTGCCAACAGTAGGTGATTTCACCAAAACATGCACATGAAAGAGTTGGCTGATTGCAAAAAAGGCATGCATTACACACAGTCATTTTGTGCAGGACAGAGAGGACAAGAGTAACAAAAAGAGGAAAGAAAAAGTCAGATAAATTACTCTGAAAACCATCTCAGCCTCCTCATTTGGAGCAGATGAGACCTATCCCCCTAAGCAAAATGCATCACAGCTGTCAAAAGCTCACTGCTAAAAAACAGAAGTTCCAAAGCTGTTTGTCTGCTTTGGGGCTACAGCTGTAGTAAAAAGCTACATATGATGTTGACTTGTTTGAATTAACTTCTTTATTATAAATCAGTCAGATTTAAAAAAAAAATTTAAAAAAACAACTAAGTTTCCCTCTAAGCTTTTAACCTCCTTTCTGAGCTGCATATAAAATGTTGCACTCCCTCATCTCAAGCAATATTCCTTAGAGGGCACAGAAACTGCAATTTAAAATCCCTTCCAGGGTTAGCAAAAATAAATAGTGTTTCACAACTGATCTTTCATCACTGGCTGCCTCAACAATTTTGTGAAAGTCTTCCTAAAAAGACCCTGAAAATAAAGACCGAAACTGTTTTAGATATAAATCAGAACACAAAAATATATTTATTTAAACAGTAAGTCTATTTGTTTTTGTTTAAACAGACAGCTATACTACAACAGTATTTTCTTCTGAGGAACAAAAGAAAGGGAAGTTCAGCGAGTTCATGACAAGTTCAGCGTGTTATGCTGTATTTTCCAGTGTAGTCCATTTTACCATATACATATGGGATGCAAGATAAACTTGTCTAGTTCTGCCTACTTTCAAATTGCCCTTCTCCCAACTACATCCTCTAGTTTGACCCCTTGTATATCACAGACCATTAAGTTTCACCCGAATGACATCACATGAAGCTCAAAGACTTTATGGGGTATTTTGCCATCTGACAGAACAAGGCACTGGAAGAGTAATCCCAGTGAAACACCTGGACTCCTGAAAATACCTCTCTTTTTACTTAGGATAAGATCAAGCTTGCTGGCTTTCAGGGCATAAGACAAGCTCATGTTTTTTTCCCAGCATTTTGTGAAGGAGGGATGAAAAGATTATTAAAATTTGCCTGCAAAACACACTCTTGCCTTTTTCAGTTGCTGCCTTTAAAGGATTAGCTAAGCTTTGTCTTTTTGTTTGTTTGTTTTGGTGTTTTTTCATTTTTCATCTAGTGAACAGGTGTTACAGTTCTAAATAATCTCTTTATCTAAATTGTTATTTGTATAATTCAAATATATTTGCATACAAATTGACTAAACCCAAATATCCATTAGCAGTATTTTTATCAAGAATCACCGAATAATTGGGATTGCAAGGGACCTTTGGAGGCCACCTGCTCCAAATCCCCACTCAAAACAGAGCCAGCTTCCAAGTGAGTGCAGGGCTATATCCCAATCCATTTCTGAGCATCTCCAAAGGAGATTCCACAACTTCTCTGTGCCACTTGTCCCAAAGTGCTCATTAACCCCATTGTTAAAAACTTTTTCCTGATATCTAATTGGAATTTCCTTTGTTGCAGCTTACATCTCTTGCACTTGTCTTTTGCTGCACATCTACAAAAATCTGACTCTGTCTTCTTTATACCTTCCCATTAGTACATATTCAAAAATACCAATAAAATATCTTCTTAGCTTTCTCAAGACTTAGCAAACCCAGATCTCTCAGCCTTTCTGTATACATTATGCAGTCCAGCTCTTTATTCATCTTGAAGACTTGCTCCAACATGTCAATGACTTCCTTTGACGATAGCCAACATGACATATAATATGATATGCACGACAGGACGTTTTACCTCAAAACATTCAAAAAAACCCAATAAAATTGAGAGGTTCTCAATATACAAACACTCTCTGTACAATATGGCAACTTCAGTATTATTCTTGACACTTAGCCCACACCAGAGCAGCTGTAAATATTTTCATGGCTATTGGAAGAGACATGATCTGTCTAAACAAAAGTTACAGATTAGAGAAGGTGGGTGGAGGCGGTTTCTTCCCAGCAGTGTATTTCTCGATAGATATTCTACAAGTCCAAGCTATAGAGTTCAGAATATCCTACAGCTGTCCAAAGAACCATCTAGAAGAGATACCCAGGAAGAAAACTTAAGGTTTCAGGGAAAAGTCAATGTGAAAACTTACCAATGCCAAATCATCTCGACTGCAGTCCAGGGCAGCAATCATCACCTGTTCATATATTATCCAAACTGGACACAAAAGAGACATTAAATGCAGATAATTTATTTTTTTAAGATAATGGGAAACACCTACAATGTAAATAAGATTAATGAATTCTGTCTGTATATCTTTCCCCTTCTGCTCCTGTGGATCACTACTGAAACAGAGACATTTTAAGAAACTGCTGGAATTAATTAAAAACACATTTAAGCAATTTTATTGCTTTTAGTAACAAAGTACCTTTTGACAGCTTGAGAGGCAAAAAAAAGCTCTAATTCTCTGCTTTTCCTAACATTATAGCTGCAGTCTTCTAAGCAGATCCCCATTAGGGCTTGCTCTCCGATCAGACCTGAAGAACAGACACTTGGGCTAGAAAGAAAATAAATTTCCCTTAACTGTTTCACTGATGAAAGTCCTACAAATGTTGTCTTCTTCCTGGCGTTGAACAATTTCTCTAAATCAATGACAGATCACATTATTTCTGTTCTAGGCCTACCAGGTTCTTGAATGTAAAGAACTTAACAGTGTAGCTACACCAGCTTCAGAAAAGAGAGGTTATGGTAGAGCGAAGCATGTAATGTGAGTTTAGCAGTACTAAGTGTTTCGAAGTCATGTAAATACAATCAGATGCACTCAATATTTCATAGAACTGAAACAGAAGCAAATGTCTTGAAAATAAAAATAAAATATAAAATAAAAATAACAAAGGCCCTCTCATTTTTAAAAATAGTTTCTATGCTATGAATTTCCACTGATTTTTAAAGAAAATACTATTCTTTGCTAAGTACACAAAAGAAGAGAAACAGGCATTAATTTGCTTGTAAACCCTCTTCCCCACTGGAACTATCTGTAAGACATATATTCTGGTTTTATTACATAACATACACATTTTTTTTCAACGAACGTAAAAATACATACATAGATACAGACAAAATACAGATAACATATCCATGATATAAATTATATATTATGTTTTTTAAACAAATTCTAAGAATAAGATACTTGTCTAGTTTATGAAATGGCTCTCCCCCTTCGATCAAACTTCTACATTCATGCTCTAACCCTAGCACAGGCTAGTGTCAGGTATTAGGCAAAAGAACACTTGTAAGAGAATCAAGTAACCAGTCCACAGGGATGTGTTTTTCTAATCTGTACTAGGGCTTTCTTGTTCAAGCTTAAAAAAAAAAATAATAAAAAGCCAAAGGTCTTACTCCTCTACTTTAAGTCCAACTCTATAGCTTTGGACTACTGATTGTCCATAAGAAAATCCCAACTTTTCATTAAAATTACAATGTGGATAATACTATCCCCACCCCTTAGACTGAATATTCAGTAAGTTATTTTAAAAACTCTAATAATAATAGATTTTTTGTTCCCCAATTACATTGGATGTCTTCTGCCTGAAGAGGCAAGATACTCAAATAATCTACCCCACTGCATTCATTATTCTCCCTTCTATATGCATTGTCAAGTTAACCACTGTAACATCCAGATGTTTTCTGAAAACACATGAAGCAACAAGACTAACATTCATCATATACAACTCATTCACCTTCCATGGCTACTCAAGAAAGAATTCTATGTCTACTGTAGGAGTTTGTGGGGTTTTTTGGTGGATGGTTTGTTTGTTTGTTTTTAAAACAGTATACAGTTGCTTCTGATACTACTTTAAAAAATAAATAAATAAACAGAATGCAAATATGTAAATTAATTTCAGATACTTTTATGCATTGGCTAAGAACGTCAGGAACATTGCAGGTAATTTATCTAATGAAACCTGAATGTCAAGTCTATGAAAGAATAAAATGCATACATCTTGAAAAGAAGGACAAATTCAACACTGAAAAGAAAGGTATGTCTCAGACTGTATTACTGAGAACAGCGTTTCAGAAAGGCATTGGAACTGATATTCCCAAGAGGAATATCAAGCTCTTCAACAATTTCTTACTAAAACACAATTCTCATAAATTACTAGCAAAACAGTAAGAAGAAAATAAAATCAAGGTTAGTTCTCAAAGTTCTTTTAGAGCAGAGGGAACCTACCACAACTCTCTTGCAGGTGGGTGTATTAAGCCTACCCATGTAGTCTAAAAACATGCACGTTGCTCAGAGTTACAGTGTAAGACCCCCTCACAGTGCAGTATCTTCTGCAGGCACTGAATCTCCAAACGCACTTCATGACTCACTGCTATGCATAGAGGTATCTTCAATACATGATACTTTGGGTACATTATCCTTGTATTTATATCCAAAAAAGTACAACATTTGCAGTGGCAAAGTTCCTTACAACAGAAAGAACTCCAGAACAGAATTACAGCTTGGAAGGTGCAAGGCAGAACCAGAGCAAAGCATTTATATAAAACAAATCCTATCTGCAGAGCCCCAAACCCAATACTGAAAGATTCCTCACCTGCCAAGAAAGGGAGGCAAAGTGTCGTTCTGAAATGACTATGTGGATTTTAATTCCTGGAACACTGTATGAAGTTAGGTATTTAAAATTAAAGTTAACTAACTAAAGCTGAACAAAGTGAATCATATGACATACTGTAACTTTTATTAGTAAATAAAACGCACTGCTGTGGCTGCTAAAATCCACTGTGACTATATAACAGAAGTTAATAAAATGAAAGAACTACAAGAGAAATGTATTAAAGAATGTCTGTATTAAATTACCTGAATTATAAAAAAGGGAAAAAGAAGAATGAGCATTAAAATAAAAACCTGTGTGAGATTAATATGCAAACCTATACAATCTTGACAGCACTTTGTTATACTTTGGTTTATTTTATGCTTATAGTAGAGAGTGTTATTGTATTGTGGCATGTTTCTAAACTATTCTCTTTTAGTAAAAAATGTTATATCCAAGCTTTTGTCTACTGAAATAAGTGTAAGGTAGTTAAAATCCCCCTGAAAATAAATTTCATAAATAGTGGAAACTTAGACTTACCTTCAACTATAATATCACAAATGTAATGTTATAATAAAAGTAGCCTTAATATTAATTTCTGCAGTATGTATGACTTGATTGAGGAATAGCTTTCTCTGTTATAAAAAGATACTTCTCAGTTTCTGCCACAGTGTTGAACAGAAAAATCAGTCAAATGACAGCTAGATAACAGTTTCACACTAAGTTTTCACACAATGGTCTAACTACTAATATAGCAAACTAACAGTTCTAGTAAGTAATTTTTCCATCTGTTTTCACTGCAGCCCATATTTGGGAAAGAAATAAAATCTAGGAATTCTGGCAGCCTATTAGACTAAGAAAGTAATATATATTTCAGCAACATCAGCAGATACAGAAAGGGAACACAGACATACAAAACAGAAGCTGAAAACAGAAAACAAAATCAGAGAATGGAAGTTTTAAAAATAATGATTGTTTACTTACTGTCATCTCCAAGTTTAGATGCATATTCATTAATTAACTCTTCTCCAACATCCACAATCTGTTCACTGTTTCGGTAGTTTTCTTCCCTCCATTTCCTCATTTTATCACGCATATCTGGGGACAAAGGGGAGAAAAAAATAAGAAAATACTGAGATTTCCAGATAGTAATGAAATTTGAATTTTAATTCTTAAAAATATGCATATGAAGAATGCATATAGAGAGCGATAGATCTAAAAAAGTAACTTCTACTAATATTAGAAACTACTAGAGAACAGATAGGTATACGAGACCTCTGAAACCATATCACACAAACCATGTTCATGCTTTAATATAATTGATTCAACTTCTAAGTTTGCACTCTCTCAGGTTAGTAACATATGCAGTAAAAAAAACTTATACCTAGTTGTCCAATAAATAATAGATATGATGGACAGTACCCATGGTTAGGAAAAATAGGCTACGAGATGTTTCTCCCAAGTAGTTTCACGTTCATATTTACAAACAGTACTATAATTAAATTTATGCTCCAGGTGAATAAATTTTCACTCTTAGTATTAGAAAAACTGTGAGAACTCAGTTACTGCTCACGTTTATCATTGTAAGCAAAATGCTGTCAACTTCCACTCTCAAAAGAATCTACACACTCCTACAGAAAGGAGCCGCAAGAAAAGCAGACATGGAAGTGAAGGCTTTCTACACCACAGAAGTACCTGAAGGTATAAAAATTATCACTATCTAGGTAAGATAGAAAAGACAGTTTCTTTTAGCATGAGGATTTTTCTTTCAAGAGTACATTTACTATGGATCAGATCTCCAAAACAGCAGGCATACTCAAAGTCAGCTAGAAAGCACTACCTAGCCTAGGTTTTAGTTATCCTCTGGATCCGGAAATTGCTAAGAATGGGATTTTACATATCCATATACATTTATATACATGCAGACATTCCACATACAAGAATAAATTTTGAGGAAACTTAAGGTAAATAGTTTTCATTAATAGATAGTAGGTTTACTAATATGAAGGTACCACGACAGCTGTTGCCAATATTTTTTTTTAAACTTTACAACTGCTGTAAAAACAAATAAGATGATAGATCTATACACTGTCAGTTTTTCTTCAAAATGCATAGCTAACATAACTGACAGATAAAAATTAAGCACTGAGCTTTCTTCCATCTACCTGAAGTGATCTCGGATTGCTCATAAGACTGTTATTGTGCTACATTTCGTATTTTGAAATTCAACCAAAACCACCACAGGGTTACATTTCATATGCATGGGCAAAGTTAAATGGTTCTAGACACATGATGGTCCCTGGATATTCAAAGTTAGACAGCAAGAATGTGAGAGAACACAAACATTCACAAAAGCTGACAAGCTAAACGCATAAAAATAAATAAGCTGTCTGTTTTCTACCCACTCATTTACTTGGAAATTATCAACGCCTCCATTCCAGTGTGATTCCAAATGGAATAGTGTCTGAATTATGTATTAACAGAATGCGCATCTACCATTCATCACCCAAGCACAGCAATGGAAAAAAACCTGTCGATGCAGAACAGTATAACAGTGTATCAGCTGATGACCAAAAAAACAAAGTAAAAAAAAAAAAAAGTTCTCATTGATGTGAATCTATCAGGAGGCTCATCAGTTTTAGAAATAATGAATTTTAAGTAAAAGGTAGAAGAAAGAAAATGCTAAAAACTGCAGTAAAACTTATACAAGTCATTTTACAATGTTGTCAAACTTAATGAATTGTTTACTAAGAAAGCTATCAAAAGTCAGACAATAATAATTTAAGTCTTTGAGGCAAATCTACATATAGCACATAATACGAGATTGGGCAATAGCAATTGGACATTTCAGAAAAAAAAAAAATTGTTAAAGAAATGTCTAGTTTCAGCTACAATTACTCCTGTTACATATATAGGCTGGTCCCGAGCAACTGATATATTTATTTTAGTCCTAGGTTCTCTTAAATTAGCAAGCTTTGCACATATAAATCAAAACATTACAAGTTCAAAGGAGCAGAGGCACTTGCCACAATGTTTGCTGTTCCCAAAAAACATGCAAGCAGCCTACAGTAAGCCAAAAGAAACAACCTGTGTTTTATTTTTGTGTCTGTTAAGGCGTCAGCTAATTTGGCTTGAGCAACCAGATATGAAGTAATCCTCTTATAATTACTTATACTTCGATTGTTTAGTTGGATCATAGTTTTCAAGTCCTCGTTATCTAAAAGCACCTGATGAAATAAAGGAAGTTACCCCTATTAATAGAGACATACATTGCATGCTCCAAAACGTTACCTTGACACGTAACAACTGCTGCCACCAGCAGTCACTCAGGGACCACATAATCATTATATTTCTAGAGCTCATTTGTATATTGTTCTTCTGTTACAGACACCAAATCTTCCACCACACCTCAGCTCCACCCTCTCTCATCTTGCAAAACAGGAATCAAACCAAAAAACTCCCAAATCCACCAGTTCAAGAAGCTTACCTAAACGCACAGGGTGTGCAATGCCCCGACAAACTGCTCTCTGCGGGTTTCCAGACCCCTGGCCTCATCCAGACGCCTGACTAGTACTTTGCAGGTGCAGGCAGAGGCAAAGGCAGCTCAGCTGGGCACTGCGGGTGCTGTCTCTAACCGTAACAACTCAGCTTTCAAAGTGGCCTCAACTAATACCCCGGCATCTCACCTTTGCCTTTTGTAACTCCACAAATTCATATATAAAATCCAGAGTAAAGTGATCTGCCCCTTTGATTACAACTGAAAAATAGGAATACCTAAAAGCAAGGAAACACAGCACAGAACACAACGAAAACACCTCACCAACACTTAACTGCACACAGATTATGACAGAGATAAAATGTTAGACTGTTTTCCATTTCCTAGAGTCTTTCTATACAACCTAAATATGAATTCAGTTTCTAAGTCACAGGAAGGAAGCAATTTTGTCATCTAAAATGGACTCAAATGACTGGAGACATTAAAAGATAGAAGTGTTCAGGTTTTAAATTCGTTTGGGATTTTCTCTTTGTTATGTATCATGTTCCCCAATACATACATTTGCAAGAAAATGGCCTCACATATACGGACTGTTAAATTTCATCCTATAAAGCATTTTATGGCATTTTCAAAATACACTTTAAAGCTCAAGACATAGCAGCAAAGTAAAGAAAGAAAAATAAAGACAGCTCCAACAGTAGAAAATACAGTTATTTTCAGCTATCTTTCCTAACCATCTGTAAAACGCATTGATCTAACATAAAATTTAATCATGGTTAAACTCCCACCTTTGTCACAAAGAACCCGAGCAAAAAGCAAAGCAAGGTGGAAACTGTATTTCATTTGTCTCATGTTATTCTTTTTCCCCAACCTCCAATCAGTTTCATCTTTGAGCAATATGCAAGTAAAAACCATCTTGTTCACAAAGGACTGAGTATATAAAGGACATTTTTCAGATAAATACCAACCATACACCTGGTTGTCTAAAATGCTTAATTTCTATGAAAACTCAAGATGAGCTACACGAAATTCCTAGAACTGTGTCCAAGTTCTTTGCTAGGGACTAGGTCACAATGCTGGGACCATTCCACCCATGATAAAAGTCCCCAGCTGGTCCCCAAAAATTTCTCATTCAACAAACCCATATGCAAAACCATGCACCTAGCACAATGTCACAAATGTCAATCAAAACTCTTGGAAGTCAAATACGGTGGTTATTTCTGAGGTTAGAACACTCACCTCAGTATGAATTAGCCAAGTCCAAAAGCAGTAAGCTTTAGCATCCTGTACCTGGCCTTTACATTAGAGGACAAAGACACCAACTTTGCAATACTGTCAGCCAAAACTATCTAGGACTAAATGTACAGAAACATATCCACAGTGCATGTCACCTATCCTGTGAAAAATCTCATTTCTCTTTCCAATCACTAACACCTGAAAACAAGAGGAGGAAAAAAAAAACCTACATCTCTGCTTTTTGTAACCATGTATGTTCAAGCAAGATAAAAACTAGAAAAGTTCTTTACACAAGCTGGTTCAGAGCAACTTCTGGGAAAGCCTAATGGCACCAGTAATGCTCCATAAAACTTCCCTTCCCATACAGTGGCCTGCCTGCTCTCTATCCAAGCTGAGCTTCACAACTGCCATACCTTTTCACAAGAGATATAAAAGAATGGGCAACCAAGCTTTTTCTAAAGTGCTAAATTAGCCTAATGACATCACGCTGATGCAACCAAGTATCAGAGCAAAACTACCTATAAACCGACCACCAGCGACACTGGCAAGAAAGCCCTCTTCTTCATCCTTAATAATTCAGTTACAGCACTATTTTCTTCAGTACCTGCCAAAACATTTTCTGACATCAATGCAATTTGAGCTGAAGACTGAATATTTCAAATTCCATTTTGTTTTGCTTCAGAGTCCTACAGAAAAAGGTGCAAGACAGCACGGACACTATTTCTGATGGGCAAGTTACTGGCACCTGGTACAATACATCCCACCCAATGTTCTTCCTCTTATCCCCATACTACAAAACCAAACTAACCAACAATCTACGCTCAGAGAATTATTCTATTGCTCAATTATTTCTTCACAGATTAGCAGTAAATAAATAAAAAACCAAAGATCACACAGCTTCTCTCCGCATTATCTTCTCTACTGTATAATGTTCGTAACCCATGGGACCACCTAGCTAAAGGTTCCCCCTTTATGGCCAAATTACGGAGAAGCATTAACTGATTCCTGATACGATACTGCAGTGGTCTCGAGTGCTGTATGAACTCACATTTGAACATGTACTGCTTATGAGAAGAACCATCGAAAGTGTCAGGTAAACCTCAGAAAGTATTGCTATATGAAAAATAAATAAACACTATGATCAAACAGATATGAAAGCTACAAAGATCTGGGGAGCAGGATTTCCAAAAGCCTGCATGTCGCTTCAGAGCTCCTGGGAGTTCCTCCACAAACGCTTATGATCAAGACTCAGGAAAGCATCAGGTAATTTTCAAGTGCTCCAAAAGGTGAACTATGACACAAGCTGCCGACCCAAACAAGAGGTCATTTTCTCTTGTAAGCGCTGTGTTAGCACTCGGGGAGGAGGGGGGGGGGGGTCGGGACGCAGGGGTCCGTCCCCACCAAGCGCAGCCTGCGGCTGGAGGGCCCCCGCCCGCACCGGCGCTGGGGGAGAGCCCCCCGGCAGGGAAGCCCACCCCGCCGCGCACCGGGGGAGGGGCACGGGGCCCTCGCTGAGCGACGTGCGCCTTACAAGCCGGCGGACCGGTG
This sequence comes from Aviceda cuculoides, assembly GCA_035590195.1. NCBI lineage: Eukaryota > Metazoa > Chordata > Aves > Accipitriformes > Accipitridae > Aviceda > Aviceda cuculoides. Next base: position 34,711,389 of record JAVJGG010000029.1, on the reverse strand, counting down.
GGCACCGAGGGGCCGAGCACCGCTCGCCGATGCCACTGCTCCGGCGACGCCGCCCCG
>JAVJGG010000029.1:34662417-34710893 GCA_035590195.1 Aviceda cuculoides | reverse complement strand
CCGGGGCCGCCGCGGGGTCCCGACGCCCCCTGCCCCGCCGGCGGAAAGCCGCGGAGCGAACACGCGCAGAGCCCACACCGGCGGTGGCACTGAGGGCTGTAGGTTAATTTCTCCCGGTTTGTAATCCACGTAAGCGTCCCATGCCCAGTTCGCGTGGCGCAAAGTCCCACGCCTTCGGTGTGCGCCGCGCGAGGAGGCACCCGCGATGGGTTCCTTTCGGCTTGCAAACCGCCGGTTCGTTTCGTGCCCCCGGGCGCCTGGAGACGGGGATGAACCAGCATGGATGAACCATCCGTTCCTCCGCGTTCGCTCCAGCCGCCCCGGGTGCAGCGAATCACCAGTTACCAATTTCTGGCCACCAGTGGGAGAAGGCCTGAGGGCACCTGCAGCCCGGAGCAGGGCCGGGAGCCTGCTGCCGGGCGTGCCCACCTCTGTCTCCTCTCCCACCATGTATTTTCAGGCACTGTGGCTTCTGCAGACCACCAGTCACGGAGATGAAGGGTTTCTTTGCAAAGAAGGCTCCCGATGTCAATACTGTGGTGGTGTTAAGAAATACATGTATCTCAGCTGAAGATGTTAGAAACGTGGCAATGGATCTTTAACCACGTATGCTAACCAAAATGTTTTTCAGAAAATATCACCAGAAACTTACTTGCCTGACATTCAACTCTGACAAGACCTCTTCCGGGAAACGCCTCAGGCTCCGTGCTCAGAGTTAATCCCTTAGCTCCATCAACAAATGGTACCCTAGTATCGAGGAAACTCTGTATTTATTGTGTTGCTTCTTCTCTACTAGAATAAACTACTAATTCCTAATACAATCTACAGTGTAATTACATGTAATGACTTAGACAGCTAAAAGGTCTCGACTGGAATTCAAACAGTGGTCTAGAAAGACTGTGTATGCCTAATTTTTCTTCCCTTGAAAGTGGTTTTTGATCTTACGAGTCACTGAATTGTTTAGACCTTGTATAGCACAACTGTAATTCCAGCTAATTTTACAATGCCAGCGTCTCTATTATCTGAATGCTTCCAAAAACATTTATTTATTTACTCTCATAGTATTCCTATGAGCAGGGGACTATTACTCCTGTTTTACAAGTAAAGGAATGAATGCAGAATGGTTGTGTGCCAGGTCCATAAAGGATTTAGCACAGACTTGCTCTGCACATTACTGGGTAACACTGACATAGCTGAGGTAAAAGGAGAGATTAGTTTGCAGAGTTCAGTGCTGCTGGATTACTGAGCTAGGTGTAATGCCTCATGTGGGACGCAGACAGAACTTTTAAGCATATAAATCCAAAATTTTGATCCTTTTAAAAGCCCTGTCAGCTGCCACTTAATGCTGAAGGAACTGAAATTTGAGAAACGTATGTTTGAAGTGTTTGGGAGAGGTTTGGACTTTCACTTCCCTGGACATCTACCTCTGTGCTTCTGCACCTGCCCACAGCTTTCTGTCTCAGCAGGAGGCAGGAGATGGTATCTCACAGGCACTCAGTCTAGTTCTGTTCTCAGTGATAACTCGGATCTCTCTCTTAGCTAGATTTAGACGGCTCCCTGGTTATGCTGAATTGCTTCCTAAGACATGCAGCCCTCCACCTGCACTGTAAGAGGAGACTGGATCCTGAAGTTACGCACTGTTAAGTGTTGCCTGCTGCCTTTTTTGGATGCAGTCTTGAACGACTTGCCTAAAACCACATATGCCGTGTTCTGCCTAGCTCAAAACTGACCCTTCTACTTCTTTCCTCTGCTCTTACTGTGGAGGAGAAAGCCATCCACACTCACCAAGAGATGGGAATTATTGTTACAATATCCCCTTATGCCAGGTCCTGTTATAGTTGGAAACAGAAATGTTTTTGTTATTAAGCTTTTTCTTGTTGGAAACAAAACAGTGGTTTTGAAAGCTATTTTCTAATGCCAAGGAGCTCCATCACTTAATTCAAATGTTAAGGTGTTTTGCTAATAAAGCTTAACATGCTCTAAAAAGGGAGCAATCATGTGAAATTTCTTTTATGGATCTGTCATGTTCTGCTCTTGTGCCACTTCTGCAGGAACCAACTGGAAAGGTAGTGATCCAAATCTCACATAATAATGGTAAATGCAAGGTGTTTTGAGGGAATTATTTAAAAGTGCAGAAAACTCACCACAAGCTTTTTGTAGGTAGCACAGCTAGTTCTACATACTACCAGATGAAAACGAAAAAAAAAAATCAACAGATCCTTTTTTGCTCAGTTTCCTATTAAAAAACTTTTCTGTTATGAAACCCTTCAGTCAGTTCAATAATAATTCAGTCAGAATTACGGTTCTGAGAAGTGATATCTACCAAAGATGAGAACATAGTAGTTTAGTTTACACCTTACCAATGTAGCAAAGCATGGAATTCTGTGTCCTCTACATGAGATACTGGGCATATAGAGATATTTGGGCTCATCACCTAATAGGATCTAGAACCGATTTTAGTTCAGTAATGTTGGGGATTAGTTTAGTAATGTAACAATGGTGGCATCCTTCAAGTAGGAGGTGTGAGAAAACAACGGGACAGTTGTGGGACAAGGAGGAATGTACATGTGTAGGATCTGCGTATGCTGTGAATGAATGAAGTGGTAATTTGTCTTCTGTGTGAACCAAATGAATCATTTGCTTGTTAAGATGCACTTTCCCACTGTGCAAGAGTATGGACAAACTTCATTTTATGTATGAAGCATTTACAGATAATATTAACTTATGTAGTGATGGTGAAGATGAATCCCAGAAGATAAATTAGTGGATGAAAAATACAAGAAGTTAAAGAAATTTGAATCATGCAACTTAAGGACTCTGTGCTTTAATGTAGCTGCCTTTAAGCCTGATCCTACTCGGCAGTCATTTCTTAATATTGGAGCTTCAGATATTTTCTTACATCAAGTTTAAAATGTCCCAACATGAAAGAAAAATAAGTAGGAAAATAAATTAATAAATTTGATTTAAGGGAATTACTATTATGGGTAATATAGAGAGGAGAATATTTTAACATGCTTCTAAGTTTTATCACAGCATCGCCACAAACAAGAAACCCAAGTAAAAATTTTGGAAGTTATCTTGAAAAATTTGGAGGTTTTTTCCTCATCATTTTGACTAGCACAAACTATTATATATTGGAACATACGTAGCAAAGCAGTAACATTCTGAATTTCTAAGTCAGCATTAGTATTTACAGTCAGTTTAAAATTAATTCCTTCTTTCTGACTCCTAAATTAAAGGACAAGAGGAGATCATAGCCAGAGGGGTTTTCTACCCTTAAGCTATAAATCTTCCCGGCCATTGACACTTGCAAATGGAGAACATGCCAGAATTACATCAGCATGCCATGAAAAAAGGCAAAGAGGAGACGCTTTTGGAAAGCTGGGGAAAACAAGAAATATAAATCAACTTGATGAATTGACAACGTTAACAATCCTTAAGCAAGTCAAACAGCACTTCCTCTACAGCTTGATACTCGAAAAAGTATCCCGAGAGCCTCCTGAGATTGATTTTAAAATGGCAGTGAAGTGAACAAACACCACAGATCCAAGTTTCTGAGCTCATATGATAAGGTATTTTGTGCTTCAATTTTAGCATTTACTAGCGGAGTATATGCAAGCTTGAAACTGCTGCCCCAAAGACAGCTCTCTGCGTGCTTAATTAAGAATTTTCACAGAGTCTTATACTAGATCCTGTGGGCATTAATTAAATGTAAGAATACATTCATATGTTGCTTAAATTTGGTGCTGGAAGCTGTTAACCTCCTACAGCCGAAGTGAACAAGTCCGCAGCAAGGAGTAGCCTTTTGCTGGGGGCAGGTGGGGATCTGAGGAGGGGGCAGCAGGCCGGGGCACGGCCGGGGGCTGGCCCAGACCCCCCGCCTGCCCACCGGCCTCCTTGTCCTCCTGATGGATGCCAAGAACGGGGCCAGCCCTGCTGGGAGATGGGCCGAGTCAGGCCCTGCCGCCCCAGTCCTGCTTGACGTCGGTGCCGGGCGCAGGAGGCAGCAATGTGTGCAAATTACCAGCTCACCTAATGCCGCAGTTTTCGTTCGATTTCTCTTTTGCTCCCCGGGCAGCATGAAGGCACCGCTCTCCTTAAGCAGGCCCACAGGGCTCGGCAGTCTCTGGTAGCGAGCAGCAATACCCCTCTAAGGGCAGGGCAGAAGAAACGAGTCTCTTGCCCACGTGCCTGACGGGATGAGGCCTTCTCTCTTGCACAAGAAACCTGGACGAGAAGCAGCGGGAGCGGAGAGAGCCCCTCTCCCAGGGCAGCAGACATGCCCGCGCTCCCGAGCCATCGGCTGTAGGGGAAGCAGACGAGGACGAGCCAGAGGGAGGGCTCGGGGCCGGGGGTCTGCAGCTGAGGGGGTCCCATGGACTTCCTTAGGGGTGGTGGGGGACACTGCAGGCAGCTGCATGCCTGTAGGCCTGCGGCCGAGGGGCTGGATGTTCCCTCCTGCACTCACCTCTCCAGCTCCCAGCCCGGTTACTCATCTCCTCATAGCTGCAGTAGTGTGTCATATACATTTGGGTCTTCTTTGACTGACTCGGAATAAATTGTACTGAAGTTAAGGGAATTACAGCACTCTCCCTGGGCTGAAGTCTGCTCTCAGAATGTTTTTTTAACGCCCTCCTGACATCCTGACCATCTAAAAATCTCATTTGAGCCACGTGTCTGTCTCACAAAGAATTCTCATGTGCTTTCCCCCAATCCTTATTTATTAACTTTGTTCCTTTTTGCAAGTTCTCTCCTTGTGTTCAGCTATGTCTCATTATGTTTGCGATGTTTCTGAGATGATTTTGTCAGGACAATCACTGGACTTGGAGGGGAAATGATCTCTTTGTAGGGTGGCATGTTTTATTCGTGGATATGGTGGTTTGTGTTTCTACCCTTAAAAAGAAAGGTAAACCGTTGTGGAAACAGGGACTGGTTGTCGTACCTGCCAAGGCAAAATGATGGTGACAGCTTGTTGGTAGTAGCTAATCCATTCGCGCTTCAGCAGAGGCAGAAATTACTTCCATGCTGTTTCCTTGAGCAAGGCATCTCCTCGTACTGAGGAAAACAAGAAGTCTCTGTATATGTGTTTCTTATCTCAGTATTAGAGATGAGAAAATCAAAATACAGGGAGCTGATGTAACTTACCTCAGCCCCTAAAGCAAAACAAATGACTTACCCCCCATTCATGCACAATCCAATTGTCCAATTTGAAAGTCCTTATTCCTGGTTTTAACCATATTGCTATTCGATATTCACACATTTGTTTTACATGCTACTCGCAACATACACTGCCAGGTCCTGCTGTAATTAGGGTAAGTTTGTGAGGTGTCAAACTTCAACATTATTTTTTCTCAGTATTCCAGCCCTTCTCCTTCCTTGCCTTCTTGGAAGCTTAGAGGCAATGTATACCTTGTTATTTGTCATTTAACCCCTAATTTTCCTTACAAACTGTTCCAGGCTGCTTGGCCAACCTCTATGAGTTTCCACACTGCCAGCTAGCTGCTCTTTTACCAGTCCAACCAATTGCTCTCACACTCCAAGTCACTGGTTAGAAAAGTAGACTCCATACCCAAAGTGCAGGGCGTGTCTGAAGGAGCTACAGTGAACATCACCATTACAGTAGTAATGCACATCAGTATTGGCAGTAGCCTCCTCACCTGTGTTTTTATTCTGCCAGAGCCATGAGCACACCAAACATATGAAACAGCTCAACAGGGAATCAAAAGAAATTCATCAGAGGGCCAAGAATGCCTTGACTACATACCCTGCTACAAAAACCTGAGTTAGATACTTGCTGATTCTCTGAATGCTAATCTACTGATTGTTTCATCCAGTTCTTCTTCAGCCTGGGGCTTTTTTGGAGGCAGAAGCAGACTAGAAGAGCAGTGCTAGAACATGGACACTGCAATAGCAAGTATCCCTCAGCAAGCACTGAGCTTTTGGTAGGGCAGTATCAGCTGCACCCCGAGCTACCACACGGTCTCAATTTCTGCCCTCTTTGCTTGATTTTGGAAGAAAAATTTCAAAGAGGGGAGGAAATTTTCTCATGGATTGATAATGAAAACAGAGTTAAGGAGGATTCTGACTTTCCTGGGGTGTCACTAACTTTGATTTGGGATAGAAACTTTAGTGGATGATTTATACATCTCCCCCGCCTTGCCACATCCTTGGCAGTATGGCTGCCAAATGAGAGGAATAACATTTTAGAAGCACAAGCCAAGCAGAAAATGCCTCATAATAATCTAAACTGTGATTCTAATTAGCATGACATTGTTACACACTAGAGCTGTTACATAAGATTTAAAAAGAATATACAATACATCATTACAATCTGCATGAGTGAGTGTTAATGGACTGCAGCTTCAGAAAAAAAAGTTAATCAAAACAAGGCCTGTGATTTTGCTTGCAAATAATATGACTCCTTCCATGGAAACTGTTCATGTTAAAAGTCAGCAGCAGAAGGGTTCATCTCACTTCATTTTAAATGCATACAGACTAGATGTCTATATACAAGCTATTTGTCTCAGGTTCAATTTATAGTCAGTGGAGCAAATTATGCATTTGTGGGGTGCATCTCATCCTAAAGTAGGTGTCTGAGGCATAAGCTAAATCACAAGCTAAAAGCAACTCTTTCTCTCCATTAACTGTAAAAGGAATCAAGAGGACCAGCTCAGCTGCAGAGGTCTTCATTGACAAAGTCTATGTTTAGTTAGATGAATTCTCCCTAGAGGAGTCTCTCCTGTCCTTGCTTGAGCCTTGCTACAGCCTCTGAAAATGGGAAAGAGGAAACAGGAAACAACGCTTTTAGCAAATCCCTCTCTCTTAGGGAATGAGTTATTAAAGTTCTCAACACGGAGCTCCTGAGAGTCTTCTTTCTTCACCCCAGCGATGTTCTTCCTTTCTCTCATCATGCTAAAGAAGTGACATTTGCAAGTTTTTATACATCTACTAATTGGTGTGTTAAGGAAGTAAACGTGCCCCCTTTGTTCATGTATATATTTTGGAGTCACCAGACATGTAAAAGAGTGTCTTTGAAGAAAGTTCTTCACTGGTGTGAAGTGCCACCATGCTTTTCCAGCCAGGAACCTGTGAAATATTTATGTTCCTAACAAGACGATCAGCTTGAAAGAGAGCAATGGAGCCCTGGCTAGTGAGAGAGATCTTTTATATCAGCCATAACCATCTCCTGCTTACAGAAAAATTGTTATCCACCAAGACAAGACAAAAAAAAAAAATTAAAAAATGGTGAAGATAATTAAGTGCTGTAAAAGACTGCTTGGGCAGATTATGTAGTCTTTGTCACTGGAGGGTATTAAGAACAGACAAAATAGGAATGATTGCATTAGGGGATGGATTTCGTGTTTCTATGAATTCCTATATTATTTGTATTAAAAAGAAGAAAACAACTTACCTTCTGATACGACAGCAGTTGCTCTGCCTCCCAGTGTTAACCTCTGAATTACCCACCTTGCATATGTGTAGGCATGATAAAACCATAAAATGCAAACTGTAGCTTTGTAATACTCAAGACAGGATACAAGAGGAAAGGAGGAGAAACTGTATGTACTTAATTTAAAACACGGAATGAACTATTTTTATTTCACACTGAAAGCACATGGGGTTTTGTGGGGTGAGCTGCCTGCTGACCAACAGGAATATGGCACTGCTGGTGCAGATGGCCAGAGGATGAACCCTGATGGTCATCTCACGGGTGCTGAAGAAGCTCAGCAACTGCAAGGCCAAGGCTGTCCCCTCTCCTTTCACACTTATTCACTGGAGAAAAGATGGGAGGGGAAAGTAGAAAGCAAAGAGAAAAGCAAAGGGTATCACTTCTAGGGGGACCATACTTATGCCACATATAAGATGAGGCAGCAAGGCTGGTGTAAAGAGTTGCGCATCTTGTCCAGACCAGTTGTCTCATCCCTGAGAACACAATGTATCCTCAATTGTGCTCGTAGAACTGTTTGCTGATTCTCAACCAGTAAATACAGGCAGGTGAAAATTAACCTAAAAAGAGCCTAAAAAGGGGGGATCATTTGCTGCAGCTCAGGGCCAGGGATCTACTCTCTCGGTTAAGTTAACCGTATTGAAGGAGCAATACACTGTGGCCAAGGATAGGAAAAAATGGCTAAGGATTTCCTTACACGTGGAATGATGAATCCCTTCTGTAGTGGAACTGCATCTGGATGGTGTGACTATTCTCTTGAACTTTAATTTTATACACACTTCAGTTTTGGAATTATTCTGCATTTTAGTTTTGCCGAGCCTCATTTGCACATTATTTTAGCATTTAAAAGAAAACACTTGTTTGCTTTTGGCATAGCTGACTGTGGGCTTGTTTAGCTTGCTTTATCACATATTTTGCCAGTTTAATAAAATTCAGTGTTTGTTGAACAATTTATTGCTGTAAATGCAATTGCAATGAAACAGAAAGCCTCAAGACATTACTGAAATATTACAAACCACTAAGCAATATGTACAAGCCTCAGAAATAGTGTTCCATGATCTCAAGATTGCAGACAGAAAAAGCTCCAATTAAACCAATACTTAATTCAGCAGAAAACCCAATGTTTTATACACTACCAGACTTAGAATTTATCAGGGATAACATCTGCCCTACAGAACAGCATCTTCTTCAGTGCAGTATTGCAACAGTAGGAGCACTTTCAGTCTGCAGAATAGCACATGAGTTAGCAGGTGACTTCTTGAAAGGATAACTATGTGTGGCATGAATGTGAACACATACATACTCAGAGCGCCATATGGGCTATATTTATTTGGTGTATATATGCAGAGGAGAAATAAGTATATGTGTTACATTTCATATAACAAAACAGGTGTTGTTGCTTTTTGTAAAACACTTTTTGTCCTTCTCATGCTTTTCTGTGAAGGCAGAAAAAGTAAGCAGGAAAAAAATGTGAAGAATTTCAATAACAAAAGGTGCTATAAAAGTGCTATTGACCATAAAGCGATCCTGAAAAATTTGTAATTATTATACACTAAAGTTCCAGTGTGACTTTCCTAATTTCCCTAGTCTCTTGAACTAGGACCTGCATTGCCTTTGGGAGCCCTTTCCAGATTTTCAGATCAGCTAATGAGTTCATCAGTATCCAGATATTATTCCAATAATAAAAAAAATTACCTCCAATTTCCCATATGTTGCAAAAAGGTAAAGCAGGTCATCGTCATATGTATAGTATTTAAAATATTGGCTCTGGAAACCATGTCTTCTTGCCTCCAGCCTTCCCAGTGAATAATCCACCACCATTCTGCAACCCTTACAGGCTGTAATAGTATGCACTGGGTGGATGTGCTTTGTGTGTATTTGGCTTCTTAAGTCCTGGCAGGAGAAGCTAGATGGAATTCCTCAAAATAACAGGAGGCACCTGCACCCTATTGAGAATGTTATTAGTGGGAGAGAATAAAGACCTCAGCTTGTCCAAGGGTCTGTGTGTCTTACCTGCTCCAAACACAGATGTTGTGTATCTTGCCAATGCCTCCCAGGCTGGTACTCATAAGCTTGCTCCATGGTCCTCAGGGCTCTTAAAGAACCTCTTACAGTTCTTACAGTTCACTTATTCAATGGCTCCTTTGGTGAAAGGGCAAATAATGAGTATATTTGTACCATCTATGACCTTACTGCAGTTTGTAAGCCCTGTTCTCTGAAAGCCAGACTCCAGTATTTATCCCTCAGAGGTTAACAACTTTTAAAACAGCATCAAAAATCTGTACTAATACATACAAGGGGTTTTCAAGAACAGATGCTAGTCTTGATAGGCTTTCACATCATGATCTTCTGCTGACATAAGCCCCCTAATTTGTGTGCTTCGATAGTAGAGCGATGGGCAGACTCTGTAGGTTGTCTGAGGGGTAGGAGATCTTTTGGGACAATGGATTTTCCAAATCTCTCACATTTTGTCCCTGTGTTCCAGATCTTCTGGCTTTGAACATCTTGGAAAACTTGCCAATGTAATTCAGCTTCTCTCTGACCATCTGCCTGCATCACAAACATTTGGTCCACATTCTAAGAAATTCTTCTGATGGATCTGTGGTTGTTGCTTGATAACACACGACTAGCTTTTGTCCTTTGATTTACAGCAATTCTGTGAATATTTTCTTTAAGATGATACAATTGTTTCACATCTATTGTAACAGGAACCTTGCTATGGCACTCCCAAAGTGAAGAATGGGTTGTGGACTTTTTCTGGTCCCGCAAGGATCCTTTTACCTGCTGGCCTACTCTTCCGAGGCTTGAAACTAAGACTGCACTCACCTTTTAATTCTACCCTTCTTCTCTCTGCCATTGCACATCTACTAATCTTTAACAAGGGCTCCTCTGTAAAGGCAGACCTGCCTTTTCTTAGCGTGGATCTTAAGTTCCATTTTTTCTATTCTCACAGCTTTCTGAGACTCATTCCGCCTTTTGTTCTTTCTGATGATCTCCTAAATATCAACCCGATTTGTACTTAAGCTGTGACCATTGACTATCTCTGCCATAGTTCTTCTCTACCTCTTGATACAGAATCTCCTTTCTCTTCCATCTCTTGTTTCTCCTTTTCATTTTACTATGAAGGAAATACACTAATAATTCTCCTTTTTCTTCTTTATTGTCCTTCTGGCCATATGATGCATTACTGTTACCACTCACAGATCAGTTTTTCAGGTATTCTTATCAATATGTATACACAAATCTTGTTTTTCCTTTGCTCTTTTCCATTGTGTGCCTCTCCACTTCACTGTGGACTCCAGACACATTTCTGGATCTTCTCTTCCCTGGGCCTATCAGATGACTTGATACAGCACAAACTCCTGTTGAATGCTCAATGGTAACATTCAACTCACAACTGTTGTGTGCAGATAATCTTCATTATCTCTGCAATTTTCCAGATGTCTTCCACTTTTCTAGCAGCTACTGTCTTCTGTCTTCTGTCTTACCAGTAAAAAACCCAGCACAACAACCACAAAAACCAGACACCCAACCCCCCCAACATTTCCCTCCTATTGTCTGCCTGATCTTGTCCTTAGTTAAAAGACTCAGATATTGGCAAATTAAGTTTTCAATTTCCTTGATTCAAAAGAAATGTTTCACTTTGGAAATAAAACATTTGACAATGGCAAATCTAAAAGTTGCAGAGATTTTTCTTCCACAAAAACATTAACAGTGATAACCATACTGGTTGAGGATGAAAATGGACCACTGATAATCTGAATTTCCTGCCTGTTCTATGATGAGGACCTGTTGTTACAAGGAAGGGACTTCTATAAAGGTCCACTCAAGTATCTAACAGAGAGTTTGCCTGCATTAAATCATGAGGGCAGTTGATGAATCCCCTAGACACCTATGGAGGACATCCTATATGCTTCCCAAATGTGGTCTGGTTAACTTCTGCATTGCTTACCATGTGTGCACAACCAGACATCAGAGGGGTATCTACCCTCTTTACACTTCACACCACGCTTAAGTAGCCCCAGCTTTATAACAGCCCAGTTGCAATGACAAATTGTATGAGGTGCTGATATAATGCACTTTAGTATATAGTTCTTTGCAAGCTACTATCCAAATGGATGTATTTTATTTCATTTTCCGTGTGGAAGCTGATAAGCATGAGGAAATATTTCCTAAATTCCCTAACAATCTACTTCTTATGCTGAAATATATCTGCAGGCACTTTGGTCTTTTGTCACATCTCACTAGTTTTTGGTAAATGCCAGCAGCACAGAGTTGAAGTGAATATATGTCTTTCCAAAACTGTATAATCATACATCCAACTTTCCTGGAAATTCAAGGACATAGTCTCTGACCAGATATTTTCACACACCTGCTATTTTTGTTTTGTGTCCTAAGTAATAAAAAATCAGTTACATTAATACCATTGTGAGAAGGTCAAGCAAATACGCAACCAAGACCTACCTAGATTTTAATGAGAGAGTGCTGGAAGTATGAGTTAAAAATTCATTACTTTTCCTTTAAGTCCAACGATGAACTCTATTTTCTTTTTTAACTAAATATTCCCCCTGCTATTCTTTTTTATTACTCATTTGCTCTTGCATGGAACTGCAATTTTTGGGAAAGGCAGCAGTGAATGTAAAAATGCATGATCTGTCCTTAGAGATGGGTAAGTAGAATGCTGGTGTAGAATCTGTAAAAATTAGCATCTTTGAAGGACATCCAAATGAATTGCATATGGTAATTTGTTTAAATTTCTGCTTCACTCATCTCCAGGTCTTAAATGTTAGTATCTCCAGATGACTGAGTGGCTATGCATCCAGACTTACCAGGGAACCCAAACACTTCTATAACCACATAAAATAATCAACTGCTTTTTGTCTAACTACAACTTTTCTCAAAAGGGCCAAAGTATAAAGGAGGTTATAATCTCAAGCTGCACTCCAGACCTGTCTCAAACACAACTTTGACGTCAACAGCCCTTCCTTGCAAAGCAACTGCTTGTCTTCCAGCTTCTGAAAGTAAGCTGCTGGAAAGACGGAAACTTTGACCAGGAAGGAACACAGCTTATGTGCTGAAATTGCTTATTGTGGAAACCCAAAGACACTGTGCATATGTCTTTAGCCTAGTTCCACAGGCAAGAGGAAAAAAAATGGTGAATATATACATTTTAACAGCCTCTCTCAAGCATAAGAAACCATACTGTGTTGTCATTTACAGTTATAACATCTCTTGAAGAACCTGCGTCATAGAAACAGAAGTGAGAACTGATGACTAGAGCACCCCTAACTATAATTGCAACCATCTGGAGGTTAGAGGAGACAAATCTCCATGATACTCCTACAATGGAGTTGCCTCTAGTGAATGAATCGCAGGACCTGAACTCAAACCCAGATGCCAGCGCGTGAGAGCTTTCTGGTGAAAGACCCCTTGTAGTGAGAATTAAGGCAGTTATTGAAACTTCATGTACTTCTCTGGTGATACAAAAAAGCTCATGCTTGTGGCCGATGCTATTCAGACTGTCATATTCTGTACCCTGAATTTCTTGGTCAAAGAACTGGATTTACCATGGGCGAGGTCTCAGAGGCTGTGCTCTGATGTGGTCCTCACTGGCTATGCCCATACAAGTAAATCCATGTACGCAGGACCATTTTTGGTACTGAAGCAAACTGGCATTGAATGGTCTGCATCTCTACTGTTGAACTCTCTTGTCCTCCAAAACATGGTGAGTGCATCTAAACTGCAATGATCTCTGGCCGCTTCCAGAGTTGTACCCAGGAATTACTTGGGAGATTGCTAGCTGGCCTTGGACACAGCCATCCCAGGGGCTATTCTCGTAATTTAATAGTGGAGGTAGTTGATTTCCTGCTCCTGGAAACATTGTTTGATTTACTGACCTAGATGTAGTCACTGGATACATTTCAGTCACATTTAGAAGAGTGAATGAGACCACTGGCACATGTAAATTGAGATATATGGTGGAGATCAAAGGAATGGCAATCAGTTACTGAGCTCAGATGCTGACCGGTGAGTGGCAGTGGATTTGTGACATCCATGGTTTTAGATGATAATGTGGATTGTCACTGCATTATTTTAAAATATTTTTTGAGTATTCATAGTTTTAATATTTTTTCTGCCTGTACAAGCATGGTATAAATCTAAGGGAAAATTTTTCACTTTCGGTAAATGTTTTTTTACTCTGTGACTGGTCCTACAAATATTTTTTCCAGGGTATGTTCATACTCAATGGGTAGAAAAGTAGAAAAACATGTCCTTCAATGTTTAGGGGAATGAATTGGCTATGCTTGCACTCTCAGTTCTCCTAGATGCATCAAGGAGAGCTTTGATTGCAAAAGACAAGCAGAATCTGGACCAGTACATGTGTAACAAATTATTTAGTCATCAGCACTTTGCTTGGCAAATAGACGGCTGCTAAAAATAATAGTTGTTACTGTCTTCCCCTAAATTGCACAGTAGTTCTACAATAAGTACTAGAGATGTATTAGTACAGCAATTGAATGTTTCAACCACAACATTCTTCTCAAAGGTATTACTGTTAGAAACCCCAGGGTCATTAAGTGGAAAGGAACAAGAACTTATTCCACTACATGAACCGCAAACTATTTCTGAACTAAAAGTGTGCAAAAGCTGTCAAAAAAGTAGCTACTGGGAACCTCACCATACATAAGTGTTGTCACTGGATCACTTCTCAGCTGAGTAGTTCAGGCTGTTGCTCAAAAAATATTTTACTTCTGAAAATCAAAATGAAAGAAAAAGTCTCTACTGATGAAGGGAATTTATCATTAGCTTCAGTATCATCTTTCATTTTATTCAGTATTTATTTTAGTTTACATTTACTGACAGTTTAGGTAAAATGTTTTGCAATCTGATGACAAACTAATAAGTATGATCTCATTAAATAGTTGATGTTCACCAGTGTATTGAAGAGATCCACAGATAATGTGTGGGATTTATTTGGTCCTGAATTTACCAGACTTGATCCTACTCAATAAATTGAATTTCTATTTCTAAAAATGGCAAGAGTTTGCAGTATACTGCAAGATATTATTCCAGTAAATCAGAAGCATGAGGCAGTATGTTAATACTGCCCAAGTGTTAATATTAAGTCATCCAGGGCTATACAGTGTGCTCTTTTTACCTCTCAGACAATTTGTATTCCATATTTTTGTTACGAAAAGACAACATGGTCTATTACCAGCACAAATAGTTTCTTGGGTCATCCTATGCGTCATACTTTGTTCTGCTGTGATCCTGATGCATCAAGCACAGTTTATGTGTTAATAAAATGATGGAATGGTATATTTAGGCATTTGCAGGGACTTCACATTACATGGTCCAACCCATATTAAAGTGGGCATATTTTAGATAGAATGTGTTTTACTGTATCGATACTTCCTGCTACTAAACAAGAAAATTAACATTTTCATAACTGTAAAAATCAAGGAATGTCTAAATTCCTTAGAAATTACAGCTTAGGGTAATAGAGATGGTATGAGAGCTGTTTGTAACTCTTAGTTTGTAATTTGTGTGGATTTACTGCTTGTATTTTTACATAGTTATATGACTTCTTAGCAAATGTAACTGAAACTTTTATAATCTAGGTCAAACTCAGTATGCATTGATATTCTACCAGTGCCTTTTTACTGTTCTTATTTTCCATCTTTATTCAACAACAGGAACGCCTTTTGATTCTGTAGGAGACGATCTGCCCAAAATCCTTTGGAGAACTAAAAGAGTACTGATGTCCCATGGATGCCAAAAGAAGTTGTACCTAAATGTCTGTAATAATTCTAAGCAAAGACCTCAGGATTTGTGTCATACTTACTTTCATTTTACATTCCTCTCTTCAGACTACCAGTACATCTTGATTTTTTTCCTTCCCTGATTGAGAGACATCACCTTTATTTTTCTGAAGTTGAAAAAATTGTCTCGAAGTAATTTTAAGCAGAGAAAAAGAGCTCTTTTGTCCTGTCAGGAAGTTCTAACTGAACTTCTTTAGTTACAGCTATGAGAGAACTTGGCTGAAGTTTGAAAACTGAGATGCCACTGCTAAATTGACTAGACAGCTATAATGGTTACGTTTGACTGAAAAATCACTTCTGAAACTACTCACTGGACATCTGTCAAGAAGCACCTCCTCACTCATGATCTCACATAGGAAATGGGAAGGCCATATATTATTTATCTGCTGAGTTTGATAAAGCTGAGACTGAAAAAGCAGTTGTATAAAGAAGACTGAAAATGCCTCATTGCTGTGTTCAGAACAAATTTCTCCCCCAAATTGTTGCCTTATCCTGAGGGAGAGGCTGGAAAATCCCACAGGAGCTAAATGCACTTAGTCAGATGCTGGACTACACAGTGAACACTTTAAAAGTTCAGTATGCACAAGAAACAGTGTGGTTACAGTATCACCTTGGCCTCATTGTTCTGCCTGTGTATTCTGTGAGAGCAATAGGTGCAGAACACAGAGGAACAAACACATACTGCAAAATCCCCACTGCAGTGGAGGAGGCAGTGGTAATGCCTTGTTTTCAGTTGCAGTTGCTCCATGTTTACAATGAACTTTTGCAGTATGTCATTGTAGTGAACAGATTTACCCCCCCCTTTTTTTTTTTTTTGTGACTTTTTTTTTTTCATTTTGAACTCTACAGGACACTAATTTACTACAGAAACTCAGTATCTCAATTACTCCATGCATTCAATAGTTCCAGTTCCCAAAATGAACTACCAGTGACGGAACCAGTAAGTCCCAGCCCAGGAAGCCATTGTCACAGGTACAATACAATCAGATGACTTTGCCCTCAGCTTTAGATTCCTAGGTTTGAAAATCTTGAATAGCTGTACCAATCTGTTTTATAATGAATAGTTTGTAAAAACCTTTGGCCCGTGAAAAGCAAAGGTTTCATACACATTTTATTTTCATTGGAAATTATTATGAATCTGTGACTGCCCTGTACTTGCCGTGTGTGTGCTTGGCTGAACACCGCAGCCTATCAAAGGAAAAGAGACCACTGTAGTCAACGGCAGCTTTCACGTTCTTCTAGGAGGCAAAGCTCAGCTGTGGGGAAACCACAAAGGTAATCCTCCATGCGTTCCACAGCTGTTGTTCTGAAGGAAATGAGTACATCTTGTGGGTACTACGAATTATAAAGATAAACTTGGACAACCACAAAAAAGCATTAAAAATTAAATGCAGCCTGACTCCTGTTTCATTTTCCTTTTGGAGGTACGCAGCTCACTGTCTGTGTCAGTGTTACCTAACCACAAATAGCCATCTCATCTTCTGCAAGCTGCACTGCTGTCAAATGATAGTGATGACCCAGCCACTCTGTCTGAAGATGTCAGGGGAAGAGAAAAACCAGACTACTACAAGTGACACAGCGAATACTCCTTTCCTGTTACAAATTCCACATTAAATCTAAGTAATTACTTGGCTGCAGTGATACTTAGTCCACAGGACAATGCGTTTACAGGCATTTAGGAACAGCAGTTTACAATAATGCTTGCATATGGGTTTGATATCTCATGTTGTTAAAACAAATCAGCAAGTCTAGACTGTAATTTGCTGAAGCAATTTATGGTTATTTCATGGCTTTTTTCTCTAAGTAGAGGTGAATACATTTGACTGGCCTAAGAGGAAGGATGGTAGTGCACATTCTTTTTATTTGGACTGTAAGACTGATCTGAAACAGAAGCATTAACATCCTGATTTTCATACCACATAAAAACCGCCCTAACCTATTAGTGCTTTATTCCATTACGACGTTCAAATATTTTGCGAACTGCTGATTAATTATGAAAAACACACTGCAAGTTGGTCAACACTGCTGCAGCCATTTCTTCACAGGTTCGTAATTTGAGAGTGTCGATACAGTAAGTCAGCAGCAGAGCAGGGAGCAAGGACCCGTCTGGGAAACCCTCAGCTGCCTCACGTTGTCACTGCAGCCATCGAAGCCTAACAGCTGACAGTAGTTGAGAGTTCCCCTTAGCTCTTCACTCCTGGGCTCCTGCTCCAGTAGCAAGGCAAAACAAGTGCTTTTTGTATTTCTGGAAACATCGCTTTATGACAGACTTGCCAATACTTTTCTTCTAGGTGAGCAAATACTTGCAGGTAATTTTCTCACCTTATTTTCCCATCTTACTGCAAGTCTCACATGGCATCAAAATCTGTATAGCACAAGAAGACATCATCCTCGTTCTGCTTAGATGTGATTGCATTTCTGAAGAATGTAACACGATATACAGCTAAATAAACAAAAAACAGCTCTCCAGAGCTAAGAAATACTTTCCCAGTGAGAGTTTGATTTCCTTGTACCGTTCAGCCAGGAAAACGTGTCCCCAGTCCCAGATGGCTGGTGCCCGGCTCCCCGCTGTGGCACACCCCCATGCCGAATCCCCGCATGGATGAAACTGTTTCCAGACCAAAGACCCAGAGGGGCTCTGAGGTTTGCGGTGAACCTTCCCAGAGATGTCTCCCACTTTGACGCTCTCCGTCCCCCAGAGAGGGAGCCTCCTCAAAGAACGTGGACTATAGCTTCAGGGCACTCACCAGCAGATGAGTACACTTGTCAGCAGAATAGAAAATGGATTTACATGAACTAGTCAGTAGCTGACTACTAATCAGAAGAAAATTTAGGCCGTATCTTTTTCATAAAATTTTGTAAAAAAAGGCAGCAACTTAGACAACAGAAACCTTTTCATTTTCATGGACTGCAGTCCTTTCCAAAGGTAATCAGTTACTATAATGAAGATCCTCATGGACTTGATGAAGCCTTGTACTGTACTACTTTGGTTTTTTCTTTATTTTTTTAATGCTTATGTAGATGTATATGAATTACATTCTAACAACATACTGTTTAGATAATTTTGTGTGTACTGTGATTGTCATACTATTGACAGAAAGACTTTGAAAAACCAAATGCATTTATTTTTCCTAGAAATCATCAGATGCTGAATTTACAAGGAAGTACGTCTTTTTATTAAGAAGGTAGAATGGCCACCATCCTCTATTGGTACAAAGTGGCATAACTCTACTAATGTTGATGATTTGCTACACTACCTTGTTTTCAAAGACCTAACTATGTACTCATTGCTTGCTGACCTTAACTAATACCCAAGCTCCTAGATGTCCATCTCGCCTTTGCCATTGGCTCCTAATTTCTATGCTTCGAACAAGCATTAATACATCATTTTGTGGTAGAAAATGGAAAAGTTGGTTTTACAGAGCACTACATGAGGATCTCACAGCATTGTACAGAGCGTAACTAATCGAGCCTTTGAACCTTCCAGTACTCAGAAGAAAGAAGTTGGATTGGAATTCTGTTCCAAATAGGCTGCAGTTTGTAACAAGCCACCTCATTTCAAATTATTGCTCTTCTGATATTGTTACACTTTGGGCTGTGTTTGGTTTTACTTACTTTGTGCTGCCCATATGGACTGCAGTTTTTCTGTAACTTAATCCTTAAAACATCAGTTCTAAGAAAGGATCCTCATTCATGTAAGAGATGTGCATGTTTATCAAGGTTATCAAGAATTAGACTTGAGCTTCTACAGGCTGGCACTTAGAAATCTCTAAATGGGTAAAACCCCCTGTTTTGATGATCTAAAAAGGGTGCAGAAAGACAGGCGTGATTGTATTGGGATAATCTACAAGTAATAGCTGAGTATCTGTCCTTAATTGTTCAGAGAGATGTGCCAGATTACTAAATTAACAATCCTGTGTGAAAAATGTCGTGGGGCTCACACTGGTGTTTGCTGGAGGCCTCTGCCCATGTAAGATGTTTTTGAAATTTCCACACGCCTTTCCAGGATGTGTGTCATGGCCTCTTCTGAGAAGCATGAAGTCACTTGGCCTTTGGCCTTGTGACTTCCAGCATACCCCAGGAAAGGAGTATCTCATCAGGAGCCATAGCCTGTAATGTCTTCTTCTTTAATTACTATTCTAGCCGTGCCAAACTATATTAGCCCTTACTAAGCGCATATGCTGCCACGCTCCCCAAGATGCCTGTGCTCGGATAATCTTTGAAAAGGCTTATTGCCATATCTGTATCTGTTCTAACAGGTAATCCCAGCAGGAGTGATGTCAGTCTCTGCAGTAAATAGTTCATGCACAGAATCTGATTTATTCTTTTGGTTTTCAATATCTTTTCTATAACACAGAAAGTTTTAAAATGGGATAAAAATCAATCAAATACAAAGTTCCTACAGTCAAATCAGATACAATCCTCTCATACTCCTTTTCTCCCATGACTTCTGTGAACAGTTTGCTCTTCAGCACAGGATGATGACACAGGAATGTGACTGTGACACCAAACCGCTGACTGTCTGATCAGACCAAAGCTGTTACTGTCCCAGACAGCGTAGATCGAGGCTTAGCACAGATATGCATTTAACTCTTTTGAGCCCTGTGCCAAATGGGAAGGTAAAATGAGCCTTTCAGTGCCATCACCCTCGTGTCCTCCAAGCAAGCACTCACATTTCTGTGCATATGACAGTCACTATATCTGGCAAGAAGCAGTGTATTTAAACAAATATTTCTAACTAGACACTTGTCTCTTACCACTGTGTTAAAGGGCTAAAGGTATTAGATTTATTAATGTGTTCAGACAAATACTCTACCTGATCTTTTTTCCATACTTCTAAACATTTCTGACAGCATCTTTCATGATCTCCAGTCCAAATGTTGTTCCAAACCTCTTAGCAGCAAGGAAGTGGGAGAGGTCCCAGGTGTCATCCTTTGCTGTTTTTTCTGCCAACCCATGTAGAAAATCAGAGAGAATTTATTTTCTAAGAATTTGAAAAAGCTAGCTAGTACAAAACCAGAAACAGTGATTAATGAATGTCCCCATGTAACACAGGACTTCTCTATTATTCCACTTTTGCCAATTAGTGTGCAAAATGATCATTTTAAAACAATGCACTTTGTATCTAGCTTTGTGTACAGCATTACATTCTACTTTAAGTGACACTGATGTAAACGCAAAGTGACTATACTGAAATGAATTTCCTCCTGATTTTCACCAATGTGAAAACATGATTGGCCTGTCCTTTTTATCAGAGCCCTTACCTTTCATCTGGAAACTACCATTGCTCCAGATGAAATGACGTTTGACTAATGACAGGAAACCAGTGTCAGAAAAACAGCGTGTATTGTACTACATACAATACACATAGCAATCAATCAGGACTAAGGTATTATGGCAACCGTGCTATTTATCACTGCTTAAAACCTATGAAAAGCTTTTCTCGCGGGGGGGGGTGCAGCAGAGAAAGAAGTCTAAATTTTTCACAGTAGGCCTAAGTGAGAAAACAATTCATTACAGAAGATGTTTTAAAGCACTTTTCTGAATGTGTGCTTATTTCATCTGCTGCCGCTGTTCATTCTTGTCCTGAATTTTTGGGATAAGGAGTTTTCTGGCCCACAGCTCTTGGCTGAGAATGGCCCTCTCTTTTCACCACACCAAAGTCCATCAGCTGCAGCACAACTATCATCTTAGACACTTGTCTTCTTAAAATACTTTTTTCGAAGTAAATATAACTAGCAATCATAAAATAGCAACCCTCATTTGCAGCTGTAACAGAACAGTGTTATATTATGTATTGGATCCTGGAACCAAGTATTTGGTGGGAAAGGACCAGACCTTCCTGGGTACTGCAGCCACACTGGTCTGTAATGGGCCATAAAACTAGCCTGTCCAGTCCAAAAATCATATTAAGCAATATTGGAAACTGCTCAGTGAGTTATTCTCAATCTGTTGCTGCTTCAGTCATGAGAATATTGCTAGAGAAAAGAACATCTAGCAGAAAAGCTGGCACTCATCATACAAGACATCTTCATTCCTTCTTCATGAATATGCTTTTTCAGCTGCTCTTGGGTTTGTCTTGAATTCCTTGATAAGGAGATGCTTGGTCCTTCTGTTGAGAATAGCATTTTCCTTGTTCCTAAGAGTGTCACTGGGAAACCATCACTCGACCCACCTCTGCCCACTAGGGCCACAGTGAACTTCACAGAACCATGAGCAGCTCCTGCACAGAACCACAAGCAGCCCCTCCACCTCCGATTTAGGGCCTGGCTCCCCAAATGGTGATCCCAGGACTCACTTTGTCAAATCTCAGTTTCTGGCGTCAGCCTCTGCCTCACGGAGCGTTCAGCCAAAGTCGAGTATATTAAAATCTGTATGAACTTCACTCTGCATAGTGTGCACACAGACAAAAGCCAACAGTGGAAGGCAAAGGGGAGATGGCTGTGCCGTGTCTTACAGGCTTTGTAGATAAAAAGTATCAACTCTGGCATGTGAAGGGGAAGAATTTTTTGTATTTCTTTCTGTGGTTGTAAACCAAGATGTTCTTTGAATTCTTTGGCAGGGCCTTTAAGCCTGACTGGAGAAAGGCAGCCCCACTTGGAGGGAGTACTGTGTTATTCTGGTACTCGCCAGAGCAGCTCTGAACTGAAGGAGGATGGACCAGCCAACTGGCTTCTGGTTGACACCGAAAGAGCAATGAGGGGGAGAGGGACAACAGACTGAGAGCAGACTACCCACAACACGTAAGAAACATGAAGCAGGAGGACCAAAGAGAGCTGTATGAGTGGCTGCTCTCTGGAAGACTTTAAACACTAGCATGATCACCACCAGATTTTTGGGTCACGTTTCCATGACCTGAGGCTACCAAACAATTTTCAATTTACATAATGCAGGATTTGCAGGATATTCAGCACGATGCCCCAGGGCCCATCCTACAGTATCTGTATAGATATGACCAAAGTGCAGCTCTTCAGTATAGACTCTTGCCAGTAAGTTTGGCTAATCAGCTCTGCATTGGATGAGCTAGTCCATATCCAGGTGCTTAACAGAAATAAACCCTTCCATGAAGATAGATTCTGCTCCTATACATGTAGGAATAACACAGAAACATAGCAAACATACTTCAAAGAAGCCTCCTGACTCTGTATTGGAAGTAACTCCTGTTCAGTAGCAAAACCTACATTAGACCTGATTCGGATGTTTGCTTCCACTTCTGCTGGGAGGCTGTTCTGGAACTTCGCATGGTTGATATCTTCCTCCAGCTGCATAACAAACAAGCTAGGTCATCTCAATGTTAATGTTTTGACCAATGTGATAAGTTTCTGGGAAGGCAGGAAGAAGCTGATTTTAGTAGATGACTGAAGAAATAATCCTAACTTGGATAAGATTTCCGCAATAGGAATTGAAGGAATAAACATAATCTGATACCAGAACCAAGAGAAAATGATTATATAACAGTGCCAAAATTACAAGAAGAGGGGTGAAAGACATTTGTGGGAAAGATAGTCCTAAACATAAGTACTTCAATTGAGTTGGTAAATGGTGCCAATGAAGATGCCTGCAATCTGGTTTACACTTCCATCAATCCATTAGATATTTCTGTAGTACTGTGCGCCATTATTCCTTTAATTTGATGTTGCCACTTGTTATGTCATGTGAAATACCATTTGAATGCCAGGGCAACTGAGACTGGCACACACTTTTGACAGCTGTTTTGAAACTACGAATACGATGTGTGCTACATCTGGTAAGGTTGGAGTGGAAAAGTACAGTGGAAAAGTACAATTTCTCTTTTGGGACTGCTGGGAAGGGTTTACAGTATCTAAGTCCCTTATTAAGTAAAGGGACTCTACAAAGACCTACCCATAGAGAGAGTCTTGTAAAATCAGAGCCAAAGATTGATTTGAGTATTTCTTCAAAGCTGGTTTGCTCTTTGTAACTAGGAAAAATGACATAGAACATGAAAGAAGAGAGGACCTTAAATGAGTGAATGAGTTAAATTAGTGAATCAATAAATGATCTAAAAATACTTTTCCATTAATTTTCATGACACGGAAGTGACTATGCCAAGCAAGGCATCATGTGTACTCAAGCCTAGTAAAGTCTAATACCTATGACTCAGTGGCAGAGGTGGCAGCTGGCCTCCTGGAAGCTGCAATGAATAATCAACGGATTGTTGGTGCTGGGCTAATGTTGTAGACGCTACCAAGTAAAAGAGAGTGAAATCACAAATAATGTGCTTTAGAAAGTTTGGAGCATAACAACCAGGTGAGCAGTGTTATCTCTGCTAGCTCCAGATCTGACTATTCTTCACAGTTGATTTTGGTGTGTCTATGTGGGTAAATGTGGGGGATAAGGATTGTCTGCACTGATCTGCTCTTCTCCTAGTCCTGTTGTTTTACCAAAAGAAAAGTCATCCCTAGACAGAAAGACTAAACTAGCAACAGAAGAGACTGACATGGAGTCTATGAAAGGATATGTTTCCTCTTCCCTTTTCTTTTTTTAAACAGAGGCAGAGGTGTCAGACTGTGGCACAGGAGTATCAGACATAGTGAAAGTGCTCTGGATTCCTGAACTGATTCAGGATGATCATTCAAATCTGAGAACTTCAGTATAGGTGGGTACTCAGCACTCATTGCCCTCAGTACTTATGGGGATCTAATGAGGAGCTTGAGAAATCACGAGGTCATCTGTTAATTCAGACACAAATTTTCCTTTCAAATTAAGGTTAAAATGGAAGACTTTTCTCAAGACTTAATTTTGGTACACATAAGACCATGAGAGCAACTGAGAGAGCTGAAAATACTTCAGATGAGGAATTTTTTTAACTGTGCTCCAGTCACTTGGTTTCATGAGTAAGCATCCACAATGAAAAAAATATTCCAAATAATATTGATTTGGTTTCCCCCCCCTCTAGAAAAGAAGTCTCAAGGCAAACCCAAGAAATACCTATAGAAGTTGATAGTAATAGCACCTACTGGGAGCATTATGTTTCAAACCCATCCCTGACCCAGAAGCGCATAATCTTTAGAAAACTGCTGCCTCTTTCTGCTTCAGTTTACCATTTGCCTACCAAATTCTCAGAGCCTTTATTTTGCAAATTGCAGTCCATCTTTACCAGGAGAAAAGAAGAAATGCTCAGCCCTTTCCAGTCTAACCAAGGGAATCCTTGGAGATGCAAGTCGTAAAACTGACATCAACAGACAGGGCTGGACCTGCACTTGGGTGTCCCACTTTCATGACGAGTAGCCCAACTGCTCAATTATTATAAGTAAAAATGGGCTTTGACAAAGTGAGCTGTTTGTCAGAACCTAAGGGTTGCCTTACTGGGTGTGTTTGGGCTGTGACTCTCCTCCTCAGAGCAGAGAGTTAGACAACTAAGTGTGGGACAATGGGAAAAACTTCAGCGACTTCTTGGCACTGGAGTTTCTCATTGATTTTTCTGTTCAGCTTTCTCATTGCTATGAATCCTTTAACAGGCTCCTAATGCTTCTGTGTATTATACTGAGGTAAGACAGAGGGCATGGTTAGGATTGGTAATACTACAGTCAATCTGATTTTTTAAAAGTTTAGCCAACGCTAATGTCTAACCTTAGACAAACGGCTAGGTGAGATGATAGTGAGTAAAATTTATCTCGGCCAGATTCACTATAGAAGATTCCATTGCAATTCGCTAATTTTTGCTACCAGATAATTAAAACTAAAATGACTGGCATTGCTGCTTCTATATAGGAAGAGAAGTAACAGCACATTAAAAATGAACAGTATCATATAGAAAGAAGTCCTTGGACGTTTTTGAGACTTTAACTCTGAGTCCCTAAGACACTAAAGCCTCTGCAGCAATGGCTTCCACCATTGAGGCCCTCAAGACCCCATGGAACTGTGTATTTGCAACCAAAGATAACTGGCAGTTTAGTTCAGAAATAATACAAACATAAGAATTTAGCTTTTTCTTTGCATTCTGCCTGTCATAATTTTAATTTTCATACAGATAGATAAATTTAGGCAACACGAAGCTAAGATGTATGAAAAATACAGCTGTAAAGAAATGCTTAAAAAACCACCGGAAAAGTCCTTTGATGGTAAATAGTAAAGAACAAAAGACTTACTTTACTGTGGGGATGCAGGAGGTTCATGTGTACCTTCATGATGAACAACCAATTATTTTGAAACCGCCTGGTTGCCACAAATGAGTGTATATATTTATGAGTGCACAATGTATAAATAATTAAAAATGTACACAGTGACATTTTAAATGTCAAAGAAACTATAATTCAGGCTTTCATTATATTATTATATTATGTCAAAGCTAACAGTTTTCCATTGCTCCCTGAATAATATGTAATAATGATTTAGTGCACAGAATAAAAAAATGAAATATCCAAATTCAACCACAGAAGCTCTGGAAACCATATAACATCTGGGTGCTGAGTAAACTTTAGACCACCCAACCATCATTTGGCCATTGGTTCTGCAAGCAAAAACCTCACTAGCTTCTAGAAGTCTGAAGTACTACATAGTCCTTGAAAGCTGTTCTGGAAGGGGGAAAACAGAAAATGAACATTCCAAAGAGGAAAATAGTAATTTGAACCTTCCCTGATATTTATGTGGATAAGAAGCGAGGTTTCTTAAAAATAACATATCATTCAGGAATATACAGGTCTCTCATTTAACAAACAGTAACTTACTTATGATCAGCAAGGTTTCTCTTCTTAAAATGTGCAGTGAATGGAGCTGAATGAGTAGCTCTGAGATTTTCTCTATTTTCTTTTCCTAACAGCAGCTTTCACTTAATGTAAAATCACTCTGTGGCTGATACTCAAGTTCTTTAAATATGTAATTTTCCCAAAACTAAAGTCAAGTTCTTTTGCTATTTCTTTAATACTGATTGATTAGACTGGGTGTCAGAACTCAATTAAGACCATCTGATGATGGAGCTTGCCTCAGGAAAGTGAGTACATCAACAGCAACACTAATATTTTATTTCAGATGGAGAAAGTCTTTCTGTTGAAGTTGCACATTTCTGTGTACTGGAATGATTTGGATAGAATTTCACCCCCAAAATCTGAACATTTACATTTTCTACTTCTGTATGCTACATGGCCTTCAACAAGTAGTTGTAGGGCTGTCAAGCTGTCCCTGAATTTTTTGAAACACGACCAGAGTGGAAGTTTATTTTGATGATCGCCTCATTCTTGGCTGATTTTGGCAAGCATTCCTGCATTTCCACGAAACAACGTCACTGGCTTCAAATGAAAATACGGCCTTAAAATTGGAAGACAAGAATGAGTATGATGCCATGCTTGAACAAGAATATGCTCTGCTGCAGCTACAGAATGAAGTACTCGGTAGGAATCACCATTTTAAGCACAAGGGTGAAGACAGGTCTGGATTTGCTGTAGTAACCATCACCAAAGCATCTAAGTGCATCCCAAGTGCATCCCCAATTGGCTTTATCAAATGTTCTGTTTTTCCTTCCAGACCCTATGAAGCTTCACTGTCCTGGGCACTGATGTACAGGTCCTGGAGAAGAAAGGGGCATCTCGACGCTTTGCCAGCTCCTCTGCTGCAAAGTGGATTTGTGGAACAGGGCAGAGGTGGGGAATGTTCCATCCAGGCCTTGAATAGATTGAAATGTTGTTATGTGGCACAACACAGCTTTGAAGAGGGATGTAGTGTGGACACGAGAGATCCTCACCTCCCCACTGAACCCACCTTTGCTTAAGAGACGTATCCAGTATTCACGGCTGGCACTCAGTTCATTGGAAGCACCATGTCTCCAAAAGCCAAAAGGATGAAAATACTTAGGAAAAAAATCAAGAAAATGCCAATAACCAAACCAGTCACCAATCCCAGCCTCCTTATACATTATAAAATACCCAGGATACTTTTATTTTAGGAGGAACATTCTGGATTGAGAAATAGAAACTTGAAATATTTGGAAAGTACTACTCTCAGGAAAAAGTGTTGCAGGAGGAAGGCCTACAGTTCTAAAAATGCATCACTCCATGAATGCTACAGTGTGTAGAAGAACTTGGCCAGCTTTATTTTTTAAGTATGCAAGTGTACAAAATGAATTTCTATTTTTCTCTGAAATTAAGCAAAACTGATTGTATTTTTATATAGCACTAAAAATTGAAGATTTCTTGTAACTATAAGAATGTACTGGTTTTATGTGACACAAATGCGTGAGTGAAGAGTTTTTGACTGGGCAGGACATGAAATCATTAGTAAAAGATCATCCTTTTCCCAAATCAAAAATGTTAACAGATCAACTTTGAAAAAATAACTTGCCAACCCCTTCCCTTCCACTCCACTTCTTTAAGACATACTGTATCTATCTTAATTAATTAGGCTTGAATTTCTTGGGATTGATAGTATTACCATTTTAATTCCAGTCATCCATAAAGTCTGCTATGAAGTCTAGATCCAACTTTACACTGATATATACTAAGTAAACAAAAATGTAGCTTAAAAATTAGAAGAAAATCAGACTGAAAACGTATACCTTTTGGCTGCCATTTCAGGATAGTATAGGCAATGTTCATGAGTCCTCTAACTGAATATTTAACTTGTTTTTATTTAACTTATTTTGTAGTATCACAAAATGTGCCACAGAGTCTTTGGCTTTGATTTTGCAATGGCATCTGCCTGAGTAGATCCTTATGGAGTCCCCTTCCTGAATGAGAGCTTAGATATTGTAAATCTATCCCAGCCATCCCTAAAGAGAAATTGGACTTTTCCACTGTCTGCACTCAAACCTCAGCACCTCCAGATGTAGCACGCATCGCAGCCTTCACTTCAAAACAGCTGTCAAGAGTGTGTGCCAGACTTTCAACTGTCATGCCATACAGGCAGGATCCCACACGACATACAAATGGCAAAATAGAATTAAATAATGGTACATGATATGAGAAGAAAAATGCAATAGAGTTACAAAATGGTAGTGGTCATGCTCACTGACTTTACAAAACTCAAAATTTCTCTGCTGGAGTGAGTTTAATACCAGACAGTTCTAAAAATCATGAGGTTAAGATGTAGCTGCATTTGTTGAGTAATTCTACCTGCCTAATGTATTTTAACAAAGGTGTCCCCAAATTTATCTGGACTGTTAACTTGTCTAAAACACCATTTTGTATTATACCAAATGTTCCATTTAATTTAGCTGTTATTCACTGTGCATACAAAGATCTTCTGTTCGTGAGTGATGAGCCATAGTGTGTAACTTGTGGCCTTCACACTGTGGTGTAGAAAAACCCTCTGAAACTGCCTTTATATCAAATTTGGAATTATTTCATCAATTACTAACACTCTTCCTAAATATAAGTAGAATTTTAGTTAGTAGTATATTTGACGAGGCAGATTAAGCTGACAACTTTCATCAGTCAGACATATAACCATTGCAAAAATCTTCCAAACCAAAAGGTTAGTCTTAAGAAACTAGACACTGATGTTGGCAGGTTCAGAGATATTTTTTCAACTTTATACAACAGTTCATCTGTGCCATTATAAATGACTTAGAAAGTAATATACTGAAATATATACTGATGGCTTGACACTGAAAGAGGCCAAAGAATAAGGAAAATGTAGATGGTCCCGAGCAAGACAAGTTTTATTTGTCAGATGGTATGGCACCAGAAGCAAACAACTTGAACTGAAGCTCAGGTAAATACTAGGAATTAAGTTTTGCATTAGATTTTGAAATAAACACCATCACAAAAATGGGTATTCGAGAAATATATTGTGAGATTTATTTCATTAAAGATCTGCATGACAAAGCGTTTCATTTTGTGTAACAGCACTGCATGTTGTTAGTTATACAGTATCAAATAAATTGAGGAAGAGCCTCCTCAGAGGACTCTCTAGACATTGCTTTTATACAAGATCAAGTCAGGCCAGATGATCTAATAGTCCCTTGTGAAAATAACATTTATAAATCTATGAAAATTTTTTAATAAAATATAAACCCAAAGATGATCTTGTATTTCTAAGTTTTTGAGTTTCAACATTCCTTGCTCCCTCCACCCCCCCTGCACCTTTTGTGTTTATTTCAATGAAATTCAGCTTTTTATTTCAGATTTTCTTGTATATTTAAGCACACTGGTTGCACTGGTTGTCCACTTTCCTGTTGTTATTCTTGAATTCAGTAACCTACCAGGCACAATTTCTACTATGGCAGTGGACTAAGTATTTAAGCTTCTTATACACTCTTTGCAAACTTAAATAGAATGTTTAAAACAAAGTATTGGATCACCAAAATCCACCAAAATTATATCTTAAATGAATATTGTATAGATTTTTCCCTACCTCCTCATTGTACAACTTGCATGTTATCTTAAAAAGTTGTCCCTTAAATAAGAATCCCATTAACTCCTCATGGACATAATGCCCTGCCAGGGTAGCTCTAAATAATGAGATAATTTGATTATTATAGTATTTTAGGTATGTCCTGCTAACCGATAAATGTAAATTTAGACACTGCCACTCCTTATATTATTTATTCCCTGTTAATGTAGCCAGTCCTTTTATTTCTGCCAGACGGCACTCATCTACTTGTTCAGAGTGAGAACCTTCCATATGTCAATTAACTACTATTTCTTGAGTGTCACTCAAGTAATATTTCACTCTTTCGATAGTTCAATTTTTACTGAGTATCACTCATGTTGGTCAAGGAATTCTGAACAGGTTTTCCTAATACAACAGCAACTTTTCTATTACAGGCCATCTAAAACTATACAATGTAGCTGCAGGGTGGGTTTGCATTTTTTTTCAGTTTTTGGAAGGTTGTAGTGACTATGTAAAGCTAATAAAAAGTTTGGATATTTGTTTGTTTTTTTAAATTAATTCAGGGGATATTCTGCAGTAATAAGAAAATTTGTATGTTCACATGCTACTAACTAATATCAGTTTAAGAATCTACATAAAGAGATGGACTAAACTAGTTTTCTTTTGCTTTGTATCCACTTAACAGCAACAGGAAGCACTCAAAGAAAATTGTAGTTACTTGACTTTTGTATACCAGTTTCCCAGACTCAAAACTTTATGTTTAAGTGAGCTGCCAAACTTGCATTTGGTGCCCGCCTGAGCACTCTCAGTTTATCACCAGCTGACCTGCTGCTGCAATTCTAATACCCATTTTCTTGCTATACACTCACATTTCCTTAAGAATAAGATTCCACAGTCACTGCAGTATATCCACCTTTTCCAGGGTGTAAGCCTCAGGTAAAATAAGCCTGGAAAAGACTGTAGCCTATGAAGCACCCTAATATCCACCTGAGTTTCTACCTGTGCTTATCATCTGCATGAGGTATTGGAATCACTAGCTTTTTACGGGTATCTGTATCTAAACTGACAGCATCCACTGCAGCCTGACACTATCCCAATTGGTTTCCAGCAGAATTCATGCCAGTGGGCACTGTCTGGATCTGATTTGGAAGATGGCAATGGAAATAGGGATTGTTAAAAACACCCCATTATCATATGGTCTGGTAGTTGGCTACAGTGCTCTTCTACAAACATGATTTAGTACAGATGTTTCATTTAAACTCTAGGTTTATAAAGGTACACATTTTTTTGGTTTACTCTGATTATAACCACAGTCTACTCCTCCCCAGTAATCAACTGCTAGAATTTGCCAAATGTTGTCATTTAATATGTGGGTCACTTCCAGTGCTGTGTTTGTTGCATGGAATGCTCCACTTCCATAGAAACAGATGTTTTAACTTAACAGCAAAAAGAGCTAAACAAGTGCATGTGAAGGCGCAGTACAAATAATGTGTTTCATTTCTGTTATTTATAGCTGTCCGCAGCTATCATAATTTTTTTATTTGAAAATTATTAAATCAATTACAATAAGTTTATTTGCAGATACTGCCAAGAATGATGCATGCTAGGCAACTGCTTCTGGGGAAAAGTGTCTTCTTCTGGGCCATTACAGAGGTGTTCAAGTGAAGTCAATGCATTTCTGAAAGACTATGGTATGACAGGGTCTATACACTGAGTCTCAGAGTATATGCAGAGAAAAATTACCCTTTTTAGGTCTCCCAGCACTTCTGGCAGCTATACCAGGTGGCAAGGGCAGTGAACCTAGCACTTGCTTAATTCCTCAGCATCTTTGAAAAGGGCAAGGCCAGCTGAGATGGTGGTTAGAAGGAAGACTCCAGGGAGGGGGGTCTGGCTGGAAAAAAGCTGGGCTGAGAGGATGGGGTTGTTCCTCCTTTCAGGTCAATTTGTTTGAAATACATCCCACCTGAACTGGGAATTACAGTTGCATGAAAAACTAGTAATAGTCTTATCTAGAATGCAAGGGGGGAATATTTTTTTGAAACACAGAACTATTTACACATACCACAGTGAAGTAACAAATCAGCCATTTGTGAAATTCTTTGCTCTTTTAAATCCTACCTGACTAGTTTCAGGTCACCGTAGGAGCCACTGATTTTTATAACAGAAGTGATGTTTGAAAATGAGCCATATTGCATACTTTCCAAAGCACACAGACAGAATAATTCATAACAGTGCTGTAATATTCCACATCCAGAGGCGGATCACGTAAAGAGCGAGCTGCGTGCAATCAAGGTAAGGGCCACAGCTGATATTGTCTAACATCATTTCCCAAACAAATCCTGTAATTTCTACACTTGAACCACGGGCAAGCCTGAAACTATAGCCCAGGTTATTCCAAAAGTTCACTGTGTTCCCCTTCACGGCCCACCCAAACACCCTGGACGTGTACTCCACCCACCTATACTGGGGTTTCTGTGCAGAAGACAGAGCCAGGCCAGATGAGAGAAATATCTATGTTTGGAAAGCCTCTCCAAATGTGGGACACAAAAGCAGTAAACAAATCAGATGGGATGCCAGACCAAATGTGTTCCACATTTGCGAAAATAACAAAGTTGAGTCAGGAAGAAAGGTTTATGTGTCTTCTCCTCGTACAATCCTTCCCAAGGTACTTTCTTTCAATCCCCCCCAAATTAAACCCAGCGCAGACAGCAGCAATATCTGTGAGTACGCAGCACGGACCGAACGCGTCGCAAAGCCGCTGACAGCTCCCCGTGGCTTGGCAGGAAAGGCGGCTCGGAGGGACGAGCGCGCATCCCCTCCCACAGCCCTGCTCCGCGCCTGGGCGCGCTCCCGGGGACGCGGATGTGCCACCGCACGGCAGAGAACCCAAGCTCCGGAGCCAGGCTGGCAGCTTCTTCCCAGGAAACTCACCTCTGCCCCCACCGTGACTTGCTGTGTGGGAAAAAATCTCTGGATCGTTTCTCTAGCCATGAGAAAGACCCTGGGCAGCCTGCCTCCGCCCGTGGCAGTGACGGAAAGCCTCTCCAAACATCCTTTTGGGGAACTTGTGAAACCACGGGAATCGGCACACCTCGCCTAAACAGGTTGCACAGCACCTGGCAGCTCCACGGTTTGGTGTCCAGTAGCTATACAACAATAGGAAGCAAGATGCAACTGAAAAGCGTACAGGCAGTATGGGATAGAACCCCTGTTCAACATCAAATTTACATTAAACGTTAAATGGAAAAAGTATAAATTACTGAAAAGTTTGACCAAAGTTTCTACTAACTCATTTTTCTATGAGAATCTTGACGTGACAAAAAATCGCTCAGGGCTATCCATTAAAAGTGTGCTTTAGAACATCCTTAAGGAGAGATGGGAATTTTTGAAAGTTGGGAAATCTGGAGAGCTTTTACAGCTCTTTTCAGTGTATTTAAACTGAATATTTAATGTCTGCACACAGTAAGTGAGCACAGTCCAACTCAACCTTGCAATAAAGAAAAATAATGTCAGCTGATGTTTTAAAATCCTACTCTTTACAGAAAAATAATTCATTGTGATTGTTTGGCAGCAGATCAATATGAAGATACCTTGCATTATATAATGTATTATATATTAAGGGGTTTGGGTATATTATTTACTCAATTAACTCAGCCCTTTCCCTGACTGCAAGTTTTCTATGGAGCAAGTACTATAAATTTGTTTTTAATTCATTTTTGTTTTAAGATTAAAAAGCCAATTTATGGTCCAATTTACATGAATGAAGGTAGTCATTTAATACTTGAAGTTTAGAATTTCGTCGTCCACCTGAGTCACCTATCATTATTTTTAGTTGTTGTTGGATAACTTAACCTTTATAAAGTGGGCAGAAGGGCCTCATTAATTTACTGGGACTTTCATTCATTTAGAAGTCTGGTTAAAAAAGGAAGATGTATTACACTACTGCTGGATAAGCAGATTCAAGGAATACTAGGGCATTACATATTTTTCTTGCTTTCTTAACTAATCAAATCATTATTTTCCTATATATATGGTCTTCATATTTAATATATGCTCTGTTCCTGTACAAATGAACCAAAAAAACATATTGCAATAAAACGCAGCTGATTTAGTAGACCTCAAAATTCAGAATCCTTTTTATGCACCAGATATGCACAGTTTCACCTGCGCATTATAGTCACATATAACTTTCTTCCTTTGATATGGTTACTTGCTACAGAGTCAAAGTCTGAACAAAGATTTGAGGATCCAGCTTTAAATATCAATGAGAAAAAAGTCTTGCTCTGCGATGTTAGGTGTGGCCTCTTCCTGCTTTTCTTTCTATTACACCTATTTTCTGTTCACTAGCTAACTAATCCTCAGAACAAATCTAAAAAATAAAGAAAAAGTCGTAACAAGCTTACAGATTGCTTTCTGTACCTGGCACCATAGCCATGTGTCTTCTACCAAGCATTTCCATGTTCTTCAACTCCTTTACTCGCTGTGAAAAGTAACTGAAGAAAGTATTCTCCTGCAGAAATCCTGGCCTTTTCAGGGATTCGTGTGCTGAATATCCAGGGGTTCAAGGGAGCCTCTTGCCATGCCTGCCCTCTCTGCGCGATTCCTTTCACTCCTCTGATGTGCGTGCCCAAGCCTTCAAGGTGAAGGCTCGCAAGCAGGTCTTTGCTCATTCCCCTTCTCAACTTTTTTACTATTTTACCTATATTTATATCCCTGTTCTCAATTCTATAAATGTAATGATCTGTGCATTGCAAGCTCCAGTATCCTCTTGATCTGAAAGACAACCAGACAAAAAGAGAGCTGACATGAAAAGCATTTTCACAAGGCAAAACTATCCTCTGACGGTAACTTGATAATAATCATTCTTGAACAAAATTGAGTTTATCTATCACCCTCGCTGTTTCCATTAGCTTGGCTTCTATTTTTTGTCTTCCTCCATTACCACCACTCACCACTGTTATTTTGCAGGAAGGAGTTAGATACAAGAACGAAATGATCTGTGCGTACGTGTCTTGTCGTCTCGGCAAAACCCTCCTCCCACTTCCAGCCTGTGCTTGCATGAAGAAATTCATCTCCTCCGGCGAGCACCGGGCTGTGTCCCTGGCAGGGGAAGCAGCCCACCGTGCCCGGGAGGTATCACCGGCAAAAAGTACCCGCCGAAACCTGATGGCCGCAGGCTTTGACTGGCGCCTGCTGCTGCTGTGCCCCTTCCACAGCCCTTTTTCCCGAAGGACCGCCCGGCAAGCGCAGGCGCAGACGCTGAAAACCAACACGCACGGCACCGATGTGCGAACCAGTCCGATTTTCCTCCATTGCTACATTTAGCACGCGCTCGCTCAATTGCAAGATTCAAGACTCCAGCACCTCTGTCATTCCGCCTGAGCCCTCTTCACGCACCCCAATCACATACAGCTCTCAAAAGCATGTAATTACATTAATTGGGACACTGCTGCAACCCATAGGTAGATATGTTTATATGCTGTAAACTTCACTCCGTTAAAATCAATGGAAGATCTAAAAAAAAGGAAACAAAAAATGCAGGATGAACAGTAAAGTCAGGGGAAGCCCTGGATGAAACATCTTCAAAATCTGATTTTTGTTTTCTTTGGGTGTTTTACCTTTCCCAGGTAAAGGTTTTGTGTTTTGGGAAAATGCGTTCACCCTAGTGCTGTGTGCTGAGTCCTGCCAGCCCGAGGACCCCAGCCCCCTGTAGAGATTTTCCTGAAACCCAAATCTTCACCAGATCTGCAGCACTGCCAAATTTGCTAGTGCCGCGGTTGCTTTGGTGGGAAGATCAAGTAGTTAATTCACAAGAGAGAGAGATAAATTAACGTTTTCTAAACTACCCAAAAAGACTGAGGAAAAAGAGATTTTTTCAATTTCTATTTAGAATTTCAGAAATAAGCTTGTCTGTTAAAACCCATGTGGAGCTAAATGCTGTTTCATTGAAACTGGCACATCTGGAAAAAACTCAATTGGACAAAAAATCCATAAAACCAGTCTTTCAGAATCAATTGCTTTCATGCTAGAAAGCTGTCCTCTAGAGGGTTTCAAGATAGTATTTTGTGATGTTATATTTGGTATTTTATTTTGTATTATTTTATTATGCCTTGTTAAAAGCAGAGGAGTTACTTTACATTTTCAGAATCCTTAAGATATTATCATTAAGCTCATGTACAATTTTCAATGAAACATCTTTAATTCCCTTCCTAAGCCAAAAGACCTTGTGTTTGATAATGAAACAGCTGGACACATGGCTATTGCGTAATATACATTGCCATTACTATAGCTGAATAAAGCAAAATTAAAAATTATACAAAAATGAAAATCAATGTAATACGATGCAAAAAATATTTTTAAAATTTACATTAAATTTACAATACTTTCAATATACTTTTCATCAAAATAAAATTTAAAGGAAATATTTCAATATAATCCAACACAACATATTCATAAAAATTATTTTGTGAAAAATTTCTACTCACTTCTACAGGGAGTAATCAGGAAATAAGCTTAACTATTAATCCCAGAATGTGGAGATACAAACATCCACTTCTATTTTATTATCTGGAAGTATGAATTCCTGTAAATTGATGTTATTCACTTTTACCTCCTGTAAAATAGTATAAAATGTTAAAATACATAAAAATGAAAAATATTATAAGATAAAACTGGGGGAAATATCTCAGCTTAATGCAACTTTTTTCCTAAACCTTAGAATCTGGAATTTCTGGGGTTTGTGAGAGATACAGAAATGTGGATAGTTTTTATATTTCTTCTGGGAAACTCCTTTTACCTGTTTGGGGTACAACAACAAACTCAAAGTTCCACCGAGATGCCAAAAATGCTGGTTTCCACTGCTGAAAAATTAAAGCTCTAGCTTTCATTTGATGGATCTTTGGTTTCTGCCCCACTGAGGAACACAGAGGTCAGCGCTGATCACTCATCTCCCTGTCTCATTTTACAGAGGCACAATGCAACATCGATTTCTTTATGCATTTTAGCTTAGGACGCTAGCGTTCAGGTATTAATCTGATCCTCGTTTTCATTTCCGTGGCTGCAGAGAAACATTTTATCCTTTTAGAAGTGTGGACTAAATGCTTCTCTCACTCTGTTTTTTGATCCGGCCCCTTGCGATAACATCTGTAATCTCTGCCTCCCACTCAGCACATCACGACCCAGGAGATGGCGTGTTCTCCTGGCTGGACTGCGCAGCTGCAGCCCACAAAGCCTTTCGAAGTGCTTCTGAGCAAAAGCCACCTTGTGAGACGTGAACAGCAACAGGCATGAATTTCTCTGGAGTTACAAAGCGGGCAGTATTTGAAATGACATTCAGAACTCCACTGTACAGGCTGCCCACACAGTTACAGTGGGGACACGCGTCCTGCGGGCTCTGCTCAGGCTTTTCCACGGAAAGCACCTTCAGCCATATTACCCACGCAAGGTTCATCGCTGTAGTTCCCCACCAACAAAATGAGAACCGCGGCTGAGCTGCTGCTGGTTTTCCCCACACATGCTGGCTCCTCTACGGTAACTCCGTGCCGGTCACATCCTCCCCACGATGCTGACAAGAGGGCTGGGCTGCCCAGCAGCAGCAGGAATTGTCCGGGCTGCGGTCAGTCACAGACTGAAAAAATCAAGCAAAAAGCAAACTTCTTCTCACACCTGGAGTTAAAGGGGGAACAAAGCTACACCGAGGAATGCATGTATTTTCCCACTCTATTTTATCTCCAGTGCACTCGTATCAATGAGCTTCTGTTTCCTACTTGAAATCAGATCCCTGAACACACAGTTCCTGTCCTATAGGTCTGCTCCTATACGCTCTGCTTTCCCTCCCCGAGAAAAGAATATATCTGTGCCAGGAGCTTCCATATTCTCCGAGCCTCCTTTGTGACTGCTGTCTGTGGTCACCGACATTGCCTAGCAAGCCATCTCCTCATGAGGAAAAATGTGTTCATCCCCTGTCTGACAACTCGAAGCATCCATTGGAATTAAATAACAAAAAGAATTAAACCGAAATTTTCATTGAATTTTGCAGATTGTATTTTCTAGTTGTCTAGAAAAATTAAACTGATTCAACTTTAATTAAAATCTTGCAATGTTTTCAGACAATTTTTTTTTCCTTGGGAAACGTTTTTACTTAGCGACAATGCCATTTTAAAACAAATTTCCTGAAATGTCTTACATTTCAAATCCAAAAGAATAACTTCAATGAAGATAAATGGTTTACTGGTTGAGGAACATATCACTCCGTGCTGATAAACAAAGGATTCAATGAAACGGAATGAAAACTGAAAAGATATGAAGTGCTCACAAATGCAACATAATTTCACTTCCCAAACCATTGTCCTGAAGTAAAGCCAAAAGGAATTCAGTAGGATTTTCCTAAGCCAAATAAACTTTAGATTAGATCAAATTAGGTGTGAGTCAGAAGTTCTTCATGCTCACCGCAGAGCTGATTTCTACTCCCCATTTTCCCAGGATAAAAAAAATTGGTTTATCTTTGCAGACTCACAGGATGTCTATTGGACTCGAGCCTTCGGAGGGTGAGGAGACAGCAGGTCTGCAAGACAACAGCATCCCAGTGCACCCAGTAACAGTACGGGGGAAAGGGAGAGCCAGGAAAACTGCTCCTGCTAGGAAAACAGAAATGCTACAATCTCACTTGGTTCATTATGGAAACAGGGCACCGTCTTTTCTAACTTTGAAAAATAAAAAGATGAATCAAAAATGTTATTATTTGTTCTGATAGTTATAATGATCTTTAAACCTGAAATTTGGGCTGCTAAGGCATTCGCAACTTTTCTTAACTACTATGCAAAAATGAATTATGCACGTGCGCTTGGAGTAACTGCGGCTGCAGACAAAGGCAATTTCCGAGTTGGTTCCAATGTCTGACTCTTATTTTTACCTGGTTTGGGGGATTTAGTCCACCAGCTGGTGGCCCCGTGCAGATCCATGGGTTTCGCTTGCTTTGATAGTTCTTCGCACGCAGAACCCAGTTAAATTCCCTGGCCGGTTCAGCCCTCCTTTGGAGAAGTCAGCCAGGGAGAGGCAGCGTTCCCGCCAGCGGGGCACTGCCTGCTCTGTGCCGCCTTCAACGGCACCTTGCGAAATCCAGTAGCTGCCTCAAGAGTTCGGAAGAGAAATTACGAGGCTCTCATTTAACAAAGTAATTTGATTACTTAGAAATCAAGCCCTTGCTGGATTTGATATCTGCAACAAAATTTCCTACTAAATTTGACAGAACTTCTACTTAAACCAATCTAAAAGCTTGTGCTTAAGCACTTTGTTAAATGAAGACTTAAGCAGAGGAAGACACTGTCTGCATGCTCGTCTTTGGGAAAACAATCTGAAACGCTTCAAATTGGGTTTGCAGCCCCTTACATCTTTTATACTGTTCCCTGAATCAGAACTATCATCTGCAGAAAAAGAGAAATGATGGAAATTTCTCATGCTGGAAACTGTTTCCAAGCCATAATTTTTCTTGAACGAGATTCTGAAATTGTGTATTACAACTAAACTTCAGTTTAAATGTTTTAGGCCATAAGGAGCCTGAGTGTGCTTAGCACACTACTCCTGGCACGCTTGTAGTCTCCATTTTGTTTATTGCAAGTGTATTTCCTGAAGATTTTGCTTCTTCTTCTTACATATTGGAATCTATGGTTTCTTTTTTTCTTTTTTTTTTTTTTCTTTTTGTAGTATTAACCATATCTATGCGGGAAAAAAACCCTTGCATGTTTATAAGTGCTATCTCTTCTTTAGATGTCATCATTTCGGTGGGGAGGAGGGTCATTTTAAGAATGGGAGATAATATAAAAACACAATTTTGTTTCATCAGACACATATCTCTCCCTCACTCTTCTGCTCCTAGGTCTGCATCTAAATCATCGCTTTCCTCCACATCTTGGAATAAATGTTTACAAGACACAACAGTTGGATTTTCCTTATGGGCACACAGAGTCAGCCCAAGACCTGGGATTTAATGATGCACATCGATTTTGTGCAGGGATGGTTAAATTTCACCAGAAATAAAAGGCAAGAGCAAACCTGGTTATCTGTGTATTCCTTTGTACACCACTGGCTTGTCTCAGTTCAGTAGATGGAAGCACACATATTTAGATTAACACCTGCAATTTAGTGGTGGGTAAAAATTTTGTGACGTGTGCTGTGTGCCACTTAATTTGTTCATTTTTTCATTCAGGCTAAAAAACTATATATGCACTGCTATAATGCACTGCTGATGGAAAGGCTGTGTTCTCAGCGAGCCCTCACATTCCAACTACATTTTTTGGTGGTCTGAGCACAAAATGTTAATTTCCTTAGGGTCAAAGGTTATCCCATTTGGGCCCAGCCTCCTGAGGTGCAGTTCAGCGGTGCTTCCCTCCGTCTTGCCATGAACAAGGAGTTTTGCCTGCAAAGACCGAGACACCACAAGACGCCGAACCGCCTCCAGCTTGCCCTCGGTGAGAGCAGCTTGCAGCAGTGCTGCTGGAGAGCTGATCACACCTCCTTTTAAGCATGGTGCATAACAATGTTGTTTTTCGTGAAATTATGAACTATTAAATCTGTGTGACATACAGATGAGAGAAGAAATGTTCACAGGCCCACTGTAATTTATGAACATGTGGTGCACAGATGTTACATGAGATTTTTCTTCCCTTTACTTTTGAAAATTTGGATTACGTTTTCTCTCCTCTCTCATGTTCAAACTCTGTACTTGATGCTTTATTAGATGTCTCAGCAGGGTAAATGGATGATTAATAATTGTTGATGACAGAAATTTGGTTTCTATAAGCTGTGGAGTGAAAGAGAAATATGATGGGAAAGGCCCTATCTATGTACGACAACTAAACCTCTTTAAGACTGTGTTAGGGTTACCCATGATTTATGGGGATGTCACCACTGTCCCTAAATATGGAAAACCTCTTGCAACTTCTCTTATTGTAATCATCACTTTTTCTTCAGATACCTGGGGGAAAAACATCCCCCCACCCACCCCCCCAAGAAAATAGAAAGAAAGAAGAAAAAGTCAACCTTTTCAGGGTCAGGAAATATTCCATAAACTCCCCCAACTCCTGGTAGTAGGACCATTAGAGCTTTCTTCAGAGCAATACACGCTCTGTGGTGCCATCTCTCAGTTAACCCTCAAGAACAAACCATCAAAACGAGACCATGGTTCACGTCTGCTAGGATCCGGGGCTAAACTATGGGTTCACCACAAACTCTAGTCCCCACTTCACTGTTGTACTGTGAGGAAAATAAAAAATAAGAGTTCTGAACCCCTTCCGAGCAGAGACGAGCCATGCCGTCCTGATCTGGATCGTGGAGAGCTATATACCAAGGTAAGGTTTTGCCTTGAGACCTTTTCTTTTGTAATGAGAAGTGGCTGGCCACAGCAAGTTAAATCCAATTTCCAGTCCTTTAAATTCAAGGAAAAGATTTTAATGGATTAGGTAAGTCGATTGACAGGAATAACTCAAAGCAGTTGGCAAGCTGAAAACCTTCCTTCATTTTGAAGTCTATTAAATTCTAAAATACAAAATCCTCATTTGCAGAAATACATCACTTCTGTTTCTTCAGGTCATAAGTGTTGGATAAACAGCAAAAAACCCCAACAATTTTCTCAGTAGTTCTAATTTCTTTAGGTCTTCTAAAAAATTACACAGAAGTTGCCATTGTGATATTAATTTGTTTCTAATATCAACTCTTGATAAGTGCAGAACTGTGAACAGAACTGGAAATCCTATAGGCAAAAAAATATACCAGATAGGCACAGAGATGCAGGAGAAGAAAGGCTGAAACATAACCAAGGGAAGTCAGTGATAACAGTTGAAAAAGAGGAAATCTGCCTTACAAATATATAACAACTTATTTCATCATAATATAGTAGTACTACATGTGCTAAACAAATTTCCATCTATTACTCATTATTCTATAATAAAGGTCCCTTTTGATATGTAAGCAACTACTGATGATATTTTTCTCTCTCAAAACTTTTCTTCTGCAAAAAAGAGAAATTTTCTGGAAGCTTTCATTGCTCCTGAAGTGAGCTTAAAAACTACTACAAATTTCTCTGGCTCTTACTATTACAGTGTCATCCCCCTTTGGGTCTGTGGGAAGACAGAAACACCCTGCTTTTCTGCATCTTTCATGGAGATGAAATTTTTGTGAGTTAAATTTGCATGTAGAAAGAGAATGAATCCTTCACACATCTGGTAATTAGTCTGGGAAAATCTGCTGATACAAGAGATTATCTGCATAAGAACCACAGTCGAACTATATTACTATATATTATTCTTCCTGATTAGTAATTATGCTAATTGATAGAAATTTCTAATTGATAGAAAGCTCATCTCATTTTTGTTTCAAGAGTATGCAGCCTGATGAAGGGTTTTTAAAAAAGGATAGGAACTCCACTTTCTGTTTGCGAAGGAAATATCTATCCTGTTACTGTTTGGCCCTTCCACTGTTGCTCCGAGTCCCACACCCACGTACACCTGAAAACCTAACGCAAGACTGACCGAAAGCAAGGTTAATTTGAAGAGACGGGAAGAGACTCTGTGCTGCGAGAGGCTCAAATACACCGACATACTGGCCTCCTCCTTCTCCAAGACTTCAGAAAAAATAGCAAA
Organism: Aviceda cuculoides; assembly: GCA_035590195.1. Lineage (NCBI taxonomy): Eukaryota > Metazoa > Chordata > Aves > Accipitriformes > Accipitridae > Aviceda > Aviceda cuculoides. The sequence continues at coordinate 34,668,702 of JAVJGG010000029.1, read as the reverse complement.
TTTATATTCTCCTATCTGCCACTCTGATCTGAGCTTCTGGCAAACCATTCCTCCAGAACAATATGAATTACCAAAATCAATAGAAAACTCTCCTTAATTTTAATTGGGTTTGGAACAACTTAAACATTACTACATTAGCTTTGATTTTGATTGCAACTTAATTGTGGACAGAAGAGGTGGAAAACTTAGAAATAGGGAACCTCTGCCAAATGGTCCTCTCCACTGTCAGAACTGGTTTCGTTACAAAACCCCACTCCATCCTGCTGAAGCAAAACAGCTTTTAATTGCTTGAGCAGACGGACGAGGCTGAGGTGCAGCTGCACTCGCACGGCAGCTCCGGGGCTGGCAGGAGGCGTTGCAGGGACACCCCAAACTGCTGCTTCTCAGTAGAAACTCTGAGCAAAACTAGTAGGAAAATCTTCCAGGCTAAAAATGGAATATAAAGCTCTTTTAACCTGATCTCAATTGCTGCCGAGGGCTCGGAGAGGCCCCAGTGCCCTGCCGGGGCATCAGCCACGCGGACAATTTTCTTCAGCTCTGCCTACAGCAGACTGCCTTTCACCCCTGCCCTCCCCGCAGCCCAAAGAAGGACTGACAGAGGATTACACGGGGGTTAGCAAGCTCCCTTAGGAAAGAAAGACAATTTCATACAGGTGGGAACAAGTACGTTTTAATCCAGAGACGTTTCCCTCCAAAGCAAAGCTCTCGCTTAACGGTCTGAAGCGGGACGTGCCTCGGTGCGTTGCCAGGCTGAAGGAGGGGAGCGACCCGACCCAACCTGACGGTCCTCCAGCAGTTTCCTGGTGCTGGAGCTTGTGTCTTTCGGGTTCAACAGCTGGGGCGGAAGGACCAAACCTTCTGAGCTTCTCCAGCTTCCAAGAAATGCTCAAACTGGCACATTCTCAGACATAGAGAATACTAGCCTCCTACTGTCCCAGAGCACTGGGCAGACCTTATTTTAGGATTATGCATACTTTTCAAGCTAGTGAAAAACAAGAGAGATGGCTGCCCCTGTATTTTGCCTGTTCTTAAATTTTCATGCTGCCCACAAGGCTGAGATGGACATTCACTTAATTCTAGGTCAGTGCTATTGAAGGTAATGAACAAGTAGACTGGATAGGTTTGGAGTCTTACCACCCATAGTGGCTCCTGTGATGGTCTTGAAATCACTTACCACCTCTGATTTGCATTATCTTATAGCCTAGTCATAGGCATTATTTTATAGTCAATAGTCTTAATAGTCTATCTTATAGCCTAGCTCTATTGGATGAGGATAGCCGGAGAAATGTACTGGAAGGAATTCACACCACTATGGATGTCCAAGTCAGCCATGCAATGTCCAATATAGATGTGCACGGGAATAAATTTCTGCCGTTCCACACCTTACTGCTGTAAATCTCATCTCCGAGAGCTGATTGACTCTGTAAATGTGCACATTTACAACACAGAGTAACGACATGCCAGTATTACAAATATTGACAACCTGCTCAATATCAAATCTAGTTGTCTTTTCTGTTTTTCTCTCTTCACTGTAGCTGAGACAGTGTACTTCTCCCAGGTGGATCGAGATGATGGATAGTGCATTTTTCCCAGAGGGGCTGACAGATAGAAGGACAATGATAACTAGCGTAAAGCTATAATAGATATGAGTCCCTCTGTTTCACACTTTTTTTTTGACATTTATTAAGCTACTGACTGAACAGTTTTACAGAGTGCTCTTCTCCTCAATAAGCAGCTTAATAATAAATACTATTAATGAACAGTAATCCATAAAGAGAGCAATGCATTCATCCAGATATTTCTGGTCGTCTCATAGTTCCCACCGGTAATGTAGAAGAAACTGTAAGAAAAGATTTAAGACAAGAGAAGTTAGCAATATTGTCATTGTTAGCCTTCCTTTTGGAGTCTGGCACGCAGCCCCGCTGCAGAGAGAAGACCTGTTTAGCTGGACCGCTCACAAGGATGCAAAATAACCTGTGTCCTTACAGTCTAGATCCTGGACTGAGCTGTACAGGAGGATCTGAAGTAGTAACACATTTAGGTACCAATCTCACTCACAGCTTCTGCTTTCAGTCACCTCCAGAATCCTCAGGTTAGTAGCAAACCACAAGGTGTGAAAGAAAGGAGAGCATGCATTTTGTAACTGCTAAGAAGAAATTGAGCACTTACTACCTTATATCTAAGGATTCATGCATAAATTTCAAATATTCTTGCTTTGTCTGTTACATTTCAAATATGCTGCCCTGTGCTAATGAGAGGGGAAAAAGGAGGCAACCTTTCTCCTTTCCCCAGTTGATCTGAGCTCGGCACAAAAATGAGGCTCTAAAAAGTCTAACTGGTTCCAGCCGGATCCTACAGACCCTACAAAGGACTAGCTCCTCTTAGGCAGATTAGAGGAATGTAAATTCTTCTTATGTCATGGCAGTGACAAGCACTCAAAGCCCCTACCATTGGGAAAAGTTGTGGAGGGCAATACAAGAGCATGTAACAGAGAATAGAGGAATTCTCTTCAGGGGAAAAAAATAATCCACACAAGAGACTGTAATAACTAGATGTACACAAGAGTGGACTTCATCAGGAAAGTACAGAGAATCATATCCCATGAGTTATTAAAAAGTGGACTGGGCAAAATAATGCAAAATATGCTGTATTGAACAATCTTTCATTAGGAGCAGGAAGGACACAGTGAACTATCAAGTAATTTTTCTTATTATGCATGTCTTTTATTGCTTTTGAAAACAACCTGGCTTGCCAGACAGACCCTTGCTGTGGGACAGAAGAGCCTCACATTTGTAATAATAGTCCACAAAGAATGAGTCAATGGGGAACCCTTTATAAAATGCATCTTTGAGAACACTTTGCAGGTTGAAACTTGTTGCTTTTTATTTTATCTTCCATAAGCAAGTACAAACCCGAACTGTAACTTTTAATGGCAGGCACATTGTGCATAACTGAAGCAGTTTCTTGTAAATATGTGAATGCATTTAAGCAAATGATCTAAGGCAGACTTACCACAGTGAATGACAAAAACGAAAATCAGTATAATCCTGAGTTAAACTGGTGTGTGCTCTTGCAATATACACCTACTGGGACTTCATTTAAAAGTGGTTTTGAAATATTTCTTTCTCTAGTATTTATTTAAATGGAAACTTTCCCAGCTGTTGATGGCAGATATCATATGACTGTGGTGATAACAAAAATGGCAAATTTTCTGTTCCTGTGGAATGTCTCGTTTTAGCTGTATGCAAAGAAACACCATATTGTAAAGCTGAACTGGAAGCCTGTCAGTGACATGAAAATATGGAAGAAATTTAATTGTTTCCATAATTCATTATTTGAGTTAAGTAAATCTACTCAGACACGTAACCCCTAAAAATCTGAAAAAGCTGCAGATGTTACGATGTTAAACAGTTTGTGGTTCTCTTGACAGCAAATCTTATTAAACGTGAACTGATACGGTTTATGCAAATACACAAGATACAAAATAGTAGGATCTTTTAATTTAACTCTGATAACAGCTTCCAAATATAATCTGTAAACATTTAAGCAGGGACAAAAGGTACTGGCTTTTACAGATCTATATACAACATTTCATTAAGAACAAACCCAATAACCTAGTACATTCGATTATACTATAATGCTGGCTATGACTGCTGCTCCATCCAATATTTTCTCATAATGTCTGTTACTTTCTCCCATTTTGTGATTGCCCTGAATTTCTCCTCTTATTTTATCAAAACCAGGCCTGAATCAGTTTGGTTTATTTCTTTCTTCAGACCAAGGAAGAAAAGGTAGCATAATTCCCACTAAATCTTGGAATACACTTTCTTTTGTACTAGCAAGTATTTTCTTTTTCTAAAAATACGACATTTATCCATTGTTAAAACTTGTCGTAAAACAGAAACCGAACTGGCAACACTGAGTAAAACCACATATCCAAAACAATTCCTTTACATCTGCTTTTATTTCTTGGACCTCTTCAACCTTGCTCAGATTTCAGCTCCGTGTACCAAGTAAGCAAGAATTTTGCAAGGGATAAAGCTATCAACCTGCATGAACAGGCAGAGTTCATCAGGAAGGCTCCGAAGATACTGTCCGAGGGGTCAACACGGTCATGATGAGGTTCTTCCTGAGCGTGCCGTCATGTAAGGCATCCTAGCACATGAAGGCACTGTGTAAAGACAGTTAAAGTGTACTAATTACAGGTAATTTACTTTCACAGTTATTATTTGACTAGTGTTGCTAACTAGTAGCTAGTCTATTACTAATACTGTCACGGTATCGCAGTGAGATGAAGCCTGTTACGGACTTAATGCCTGGATGAACTTTTCTTATGTGTCTGAGGAAAGAGGTATCTTTAGAAAGGAGGAAAAATTGAACCCAATAACCTGAACCCATCAGAAAGAGGTGTACCAGCTTCAGAGCTGACCGAGACTGGCCTTCGTACACATGGCTGGCTGGAGGGAGGCAGCTGAACGATAGCTCTGAGTCTGTCACAAGCACAGCAGTCCCATCACACTGGAAACGCCGTTCCCAAGAGAAAGACGCGTGACCATGGCTGGCACGTAGCGCAGACTAGTCCATGAAGCAGTGGGAAGACTTAGACCCGAGACGGAATTCCTCCTTAAACCAGTAATGCATGTACTCATCACGCTTGACATACCTGGACATAAATCCTTTAGCCATCTCATAGAAAACCAGAAAATGAATTTTCAGAGCAACTGCGTTGCAGTTACTAACTTTAGAGTCTTGCTTTTCTGCTTTGTTCTCCTCTAGTCAATTAAACAAACAGATGTAGAAGAACCAAGGAGAGAAATATGAGCAGTTGAAAAAGAAAAGTGCTGTCATGACTGTACAATAGGTTGCTGGTATTTAGAAAATTCCATGTATTCAGGTTCAATATTTTCCACATGAAGACCGTCACTTAATATTAATGCTGAAGTGTTATGGAGGATAGGGTCCCTCTTCCAATAAATAATTTGCAGACACAAGGACAAGTACAATCCCTGCCCTGAGGAGCTTGGAAATAATATCCTGCTTGTATAAGTTGAAATAGAAAGGTGTTTATTTTTACTACAATAAGTGCTTAACTCGCAATAACTAAACCAAAACCATTATTTCAAAAGGATTTAGAATAATATTTTAATTATCCCAATGTTTATAGAATTGAAAAAGCAGGAACTTTTAGCTACTAATAATGACAGTCTCAAAAACTTTTATTTTTTCCTTGGAAAATCCAGAGACTAATATAATGATATGCATTTGTAAAAAAGAAAGCAGTTGGACAGACGAGCTCTTCCATTACAGGATTTCGCCTAGAGGAGTGTAAACAATCTAACATTCTCTTCAGGGCAATATACACCTATTGGCCTCCAGAAATTTATATTGTTGAGGAGCTTTGGGAGTTTTACTACGCCAAGTCAGAAAAAAGTGCAAGTTATTTACGAGACCAGCAGAGAAACAGTAACCACATAAAAGACTATATAATGCTTTATTCAGGTTATGTAGAAATACAGAATAGAAAAAGTAACAAGGAAAAACGGTAAGACCCAGGAAATAGAAGTGTTGTGGGAACTCACTCTTTTCAGGTAATTCTTATCAACATGAAGCCTGAGCAGCATCCATCCTTCATTGTCAGTCAATTTAGGCTACCTCTGGCTCTTGAGAAATGTTATTGCATTGTCTGCTTATCTCATTCACAGAGTATCTGCGATATTCACAGAATATCCATGAATGAGGACCTACGAGTTCGTTGTTAAATTACTACCCCCTCTATAACACAGCCCAACATGAATAGAGTACATCAAGGAAGAGATTCACGACAAGTGCACATACGTGAAAAAAGAAAAAGAAGTGCTATTTGGAAAATGCTGCGATATGGACAGCGCAGACTAGCTAGTTTGAGACGAGGATGAAGCGGAGACAGGACCGGCCCCACACGTCCCACGCAGGGAGCTGCCGGGCTCCCTCTTCTCCTTGCTCCACTCCTCTGCTCTCGCAAGCGGTACCACAGTCTCACATGCACGGGATCTGCTCCCGTGCCTGTCAACCAGGGTCTTTACAGGATCACCCAGCCCACAGAGGAGCTCCAGCTGACTGTATAAAAGAGCTAAAAGAAAAAGAGGAAAAGACCCAGAAGAGAAAGGAGTACAGAAAAGAGAGGAAATCACTGCTTTAATCTACACCACATGTACAATATGGCTGAGCTACAAGCTCTAGGGAGTCATAACTCTGAATGTCCTGACTTTTGTGTGTTTAAAATCGCAACTGTAGCATTACAAAATG
>JAVJGG010000029.1:34628426-34650957 GCA_035590195.1 Aviceda cuculoides | reverse complement strand
CACCCCCGAATTCATATCAAGTGGGAGGGACCAAACGTCCCATTAACTTCCACAATATGGACAGGTCAAAATCAACACCGTAGCATTTAAGTAATAACTGCTGATTTATTGCACATCACAAGCCTTTCTTGGAGGAACACAGAGGACAAAATCTGCAAGCCAGTTATATTTTTATAGAGGCATCAGCAAGACCCAGGGATAACTCACTAGAGACTCAGAAGTGTAGTCTCACCCGATGAGCAATACATGATGCGGCACGTGTGCTTCAGGAATGGCCATACATGTGCACAGCCTCCCCCATTCTGCCTACGCTGCATTTGGCATCAAGACAAAACAGAGGGTGTTGGCACAGGCAGAAGTTCAAGAGAAAACCACAGCCTCTCTAAAGGGTGGAGATAGCAGCCCCTAGAAACAAGTGCATAGGCACAGGCCATCCACAGCAGCAAATATAGGGTACAGAGCACACATGCATCCAGCAGATGCAAACCTCCTCCCAAACATGAATGCAAACACCTTCCAAACCCTTCTCTGACTTGTTCTGTTTTGTTCAGGGAGCTCATCCTTCTCTCAGCAGACAAAACTTCAACTTAAAGCTCTACTTACATGAGATCACAAAGAATTTGACTGTTAAGAGTAATATCTGAATGTATAAAAGCACCTTAGTTTAATTACAGGAAGAAAACTGTGAGCATCATTTGCTGTCTCTTATGTAACTGCACATGCATGAAGTATCTTTAACCTACATGATGACAGCTATGACAATTACACATCATTTAAAGTGTATGCCATTGCTTTAAGATTTAGATCTGCTCACAGTATTTGAAATGTAATGTAAATATATTATTGCTGTAGTCGTGCCGTGCTTCCTGACCAAATTTCCTTAAAATGTGATGCATACATTGAGAAGACTTCCCCCCTCCTCCAGAGATATATTAAATATCTTGGGAACACAATGTGCCAAGCAATGGTCCTTTTCGATATCTATATATATTAATATGTCCCAGAGTTTTCACTATCCTCTGGATTTGTTCCCAGAATAATTTCAGGAAATTTCTAGGCCTTTCTGTGTAAGTAAGCTTTTCTAAAATACTCTTTGGGAATAGACTCTAGAAGCAGATGGATCACAAACATTGGAGCCCAGCAGGAAACAGCTTATTAGCAAAGTCAGCATTTACACACTTATACTTCCTTAGGACTCTTCTTTTTGTTAAAACATGATGAGATATTGGTGAAACACTAAGCTTACCCATTTTGGTCTTCTGAACAGTCTCTTAATTATATTTGTGGCTTCCAACTGTATTTGCGGCTTCCAACTATATTTGCCTGGTATCTTCATCCTGATTACCTTCAAGACGTTTCCTGAATTTGTGATAGTGATATAATGCTCTGCCTCATTTGGTTAAATAAAGAATTAAATTTCACATCACTTTCTCATCAATGTAAGAACACCAAAATGATTCTTGGAACAAAAATGTGCCTCTTGTCTTTTCTGAAGCAATAGCCCTTAGAGACATAGTGAGTGGGCTATTCCAGAAAACAAAGTGGCAAGAGAGAAGTCAGTGATGAACCTCAAGGCCTATTAATTCCAGTTCCCTTGGGAACCACACTGTGTTTTGTTTTGTTTAACATTACAAAAGATAGATAGGTGTGAATCATACTCTACTGGAGGTGAATATGGAAGCATATTAAAAAGCAGTAGCATTTCAATTGGATTTCCCAGGTCTTGCCCTCTGAATCAAGTTTTCTTCTATCCCACATATAATGTTTATCAAAACTTTTCAACACTTAAAAGGATGAAATATATTCACAGGAAAATAGACTGGCCAGTATTTGGGGAACAGATCTTTGACTCTTAAATATTTCTAAAAGGCTGTGACAAGAAGTGATTTTTAAAAGTATTTCATATTAACATAAAATATGTATTTACTGCATTGGACTTAAACTTATTCTGTAACTACAGTAATTCCGTATTTACATCTGACATAACTATGGATCAAAATTTACATGGAAACATCTGCTTGAACGTAACTGCACTTGCAAGCATTCTCTCCCACTACTATTTAAACTTTTATCTCAAAGTATTCCAAGACAAACCATTGATGTATAGTTAAACAACTTGGCAGGCAGGAAAAGCAGTATTTCAACAATTCTTCAACTTATTGTTGTCTCAGCACAAAAAAGCCCATACTCACTTTATGAAAAATATTACAACATCTCCAGGGTGTACAAAACAAATTGCTTTTAATGCAGCAGGTTTGGCTCATATTAAAAGCATGTGGAGATTAATTTCTCTCTTTTTGAAGGTAAAATGAGTTAACTCTGCCAACATCTAGAGGAAAAGTTCTGATGCTCTTAAGCACTACATAAAAACACCCAGACCCCAAAGTTATCTTTTAGTGACAATGTAGATACCATGTGAAACACTACACACACCTAATATTTAAAATTTATGTAGCAGATTATTTTTTGCAAGCTTTCAGGTATAAGCAAGAAATTTAATTTCTAATTTCATTCTAAATAAGTCCTTTTCATAAATCGACATTATTTTCAGGATACAATCATCCAGTTTGATCTGATATTAGAAGCAAAGTGTCAACAAATACATGCATTTTTAAGCTGTTTTGCAAATGAATATTGAATAGAATACTGCCACCTTTTGGCTATGATCTGGACTTAAAAATGAGAGTTCTCTGTACAATTTCTAAAAACATTTGATGTATAATGATTATTCTAAAAAATTCAGTATGTCAACAGACTAATGTTATGCTTATCAACATATTGTCGATGTAAGAATAAAACTTTACATACTTAAGTACATAGTATTATCCTGTTATTTCTTGATAATGAGCAAGCACTTTCACAAGGGCTTTTGTCTTTAGCAGAAAAGACGCAGGCATAGCTTTGACATCAAGCTAATGGAATTGCTACCTCTACTTCTCAGAGTAAAATAATAGTACTTTTGTGTAACTCATACACTCAACTTCATAAATATTGATTCACTAATCGATTCTCAAAAATTCTTACTGGAGAATTGTTGAGTCTAATATTAACATATAAGCATTTTAAAACACAGGTGAAAGGCACATAAGTCTTTTAGCAACCTCCAAAAGAAGGGCTCTAAAGTCTCTTAACATGAACAAATGATGCCACTAGAAAAGGCAGTGCAGAAGAACACATGGCCTGGGATTTGGCGTTAATCCCTAGCAAGTGCTCCAAGTCATTGCAGAGAGATTCTCCCAACTGTGAGCTAATCAGGTTTCAATTTAATTCATTTATGCTGAATAAATTAAAAAAGAGGATTTGATCCATCTTTGGGGAAAAGTTTGCTCATTAAAAAGTTCAGGAAAACAAGCACTGCCTTTTTTTGTTTCAGTATTTGTTTTATGAATCAGGGTGACTGGCTATCAAGCTACATGGAGGGACTATCGCTTAACCTAAGAGCTACTTTAAATTAGACCCTATAAGCCTACAAGAAGTTTACTGTGAATTCAGCTATCTAAACTCTCTGGTTTTGCATTGTCAGAAAATAACTAGTAACTTGATGAAAAACACAAAGAAAATCCTAAATTCCTCTAATTTAAAAGAAGCAAGGTTCTTACCAACTCCTTGCAAAATGCTAATGCCATAGTTAAGTGGAATATGATTTCAAGTTGTAGGCATTTTCATACAATCATGCTTTAAGGAACATGTTAAAAAGCAATAACCACAAATCATTTTGCTACTGTAAAGGCAGGGTTCTTGAATTAGCCTTTTTGCTAGTATAGCAAATACTTTATAAGGAAACTTTATTAAACCATATCAGAGTTAAGTAGGGGGAATTCACTAGACTGGAAGTCTAATTTCCATCTACAAGTGTAACACTTCGAAATATATAGTGACAAAGACATTTTGGAATTGCAAGACATCATTCACATTTAGAGAAGAACAAACAGCAGTATACACAACTGATATACTTTTAGCCACCAATACACTAGTTTCCCCTTTTAAACCAATCCTAGTTAAAATACCTGCATTTTTCCGAGTATTGGCTATTGGCACAGGGAGTTTTTACACACAGACCATCCTAATTTTCTGACTAAAACTGTGCAGGCTCAGCTTGAACCTATTTATACAGAAGATTAGTTCTTCATAATTAAGCAAGTATATGAACAATTTCACTTTAGACACTTCCTTCCCCATCTGTCATATCAAAACTATTTTTACCGAAATAATCTGAAAGGGCAACTAGTAATATCTACAAACTACTTGTATTTTGGAAACAAAATTTTAAGCAGCATTTAACTTTGACAAATAGCCTTCACTAACCCTTACAAATTTGCGTGTAGGGATAAAATGACAAATGACTCTCACAATGGGGCTTATTAGACTCCTAGAATATTGCCCTAACATGGCCTTTCAGGAAACACTATTTCAGATTATATCAGCACTTCCATTTTTCAGGGCCTAAGAACTCAGCTTGAAAAAAATAACCAACCAAGAAAACCAAACAAAAAACCCCCGCACACCTTCCCTGTGGGATGAAACTTAACACATAACATCATGAACAAAAGTTGCTTCAACAGCTTAAAATGTATGGCAGTTTCATAACACTCTGTGACTATATGTAGCTCGTGATGCTTGTATTTCTGAAATAACAATACTGTAAAAGATTACCACAGGCAACTGAAGTGTTTTCAGTATTTTGGGAGGGGAAAAGAAAACTGGACCTCTTGTATATCTTAAGGTGATTTAGTATAGTGGGGAAAATGCTGTGCTGCTGCAGGCAATAATATTATCTACCATGCTAATGCTCTAGTTCAAATCCTGTACGTTTCTGACTCTCTAAAATCCACTAAAATTAATTGATCCTTCCCACTGCCTTCAACAGGTTTAGATTAAACTCCCTAAGATTATATCATAACACAGGAGACTAGTCTACAAGGATTTGATACCAGACATTTAGAAATACCAGTCTTGTTAGGCAAGGAGGGAATAATTATTGAGATCTAAGACATCATATTCTGTTGACTGAAAACACTAATACAAATGGTACAGATCAATATTGTATTATGCACACAACAGTGAGAAAGGAAAGTCAGCTTTCCCTTCACCTTCCTGGCTGAGGCTGCATTTAGAATGAGGATTCTGAGCCAGTTTGTATTGGTAGAGGCAATCACAGCATCTTAGTCGGTAGCTGATCTCCCTTTATTGTCAAAGGGGAGAGAAGATCACAACCACAGGGTGAATTTGATCATTTGACAGGAGTGCCTATATCATTCCTCCTTCCACTGCTTGTTCCTAAAGCAGCCATGTTTATTGCAGTATCTGCTATAAACCTTAAGTGGTGGACTCAGTAGATGGATGTTAATAACAAGTTAGTATCTTCACTTCATATACTCCTTTAGTAAAAACAATTTCTCCTCACTGCAGGCTGCATATTCCTTTTTTTTAGTCACTTCTTTAACTTTCTTGTTATAAAATCTTTCAAGAAGCTCTTAAAACTAAATTTGCTGAGCATTCAAACTGTCCAGGCCACACAGTACAATTGATTAACAGCAAGAATAGAAAAGTTGGAAAATGTGAGACTACTTGCCTCTCAAAAACCTTAGCACAGAGCTGGTAACAAATCTACAAAGTGTGTCTCCAAAAAAAATATACTCAAACCCAAATCAAACTGCCTGGTCACTGCTGTCTATATATTACACCCTTCAGGAGTGTAGGAGAGTACCTCCTATCCACATGTGCTCTGCTTGAAATCCATTGAGTTCATCTCGCATTTTGTAAGGCACCAACCTCTCTACTGTTGCATCTTCCTGTCTCTTTGGATGTGGCTAGACTGCTCTGAAAGCTCTGTCGTGTCCCTCGGTCCCAGCCTCCCAAATATCCCAACCCTGCCTGTACACCTGGATTTACTACCAAAGGAAAAAAAATGCACTTGGACCTCCTTCTGACATGTAAAAAAGATGACAGGGTGCACAGGGAGTACAAAGCTCTTCATGAGCATAGAGAATGTTTCCTTTTCTGTCCGTGAGCTACTTACTGTATTTTTTCTGCCTTACCTATCTGTAATACTTCAACTCATGTCCTTTTTTGTGACTTGTTCCAGAAAACGTTTTAGTTGCTGTTTCTCTTACTGATTTTTATCCCTATTTGGATCTGCTGTACCATCTCCCACATTGTACCCCACAAAAATTGTCCTTAGCTTATTTCTTTGCACTGCCTTTGCGTAATTTATTATCTCCATATGATCTTCTAGTAATATTCTTACACAACTTTATCTCATGTATCAATCATCCATTCTACATATTGTCCCACAATTATCACAATGAATGTAGGCTACTGCAGCTGTGGAAGAACAATGCCTTCAAAGACAGCTCTCAAACAAAAGAAGAGAAATGAACATCTTCACCACAACCCCCGCCCCCGTGAGAAATTCTGCTTTCCACTGTCTTAGACTCATTACCGACTGGAGGCCCCTACAACAATTAAGTACTGCAAGAGACCAGAGTGAGGTCAGATCTTTTCCTCTTTCCCTGGTCCTGCCACCAATCTATTGTGCTAGCTCTGAGTAAGTCTTTATCATCTCCCTGCTTCAATTTTCCTCCTCAACAAATGCGCCTAAAATGCTATCCCTCCTGGAGAAGTTAATTTGAGATGAGTACAGGGAACACTGTAAGACTGGAATGTTTTTCTTGCAGTTAGCACAGTGACTCAGTCCACTTCCCATGGACAAAGCCTGAGAACAGCAATGGTTTTTTTTGTATTTTCAGGCATCTTTGGTGCACTATTGTTGTAGGGGGGGAAAAAAAAAGTTTAAACACCAGCAGGCAGGTGACGACTGTGTCTATACCTGTGTGAATGTCTGAAACTGAACTTTTGAACTCTTAGGAAGAGTGCTGCTTCCTACTGGCAACCAGTACGGTTTGGCTATAAATTCTGACAAAACCGTGACTGAAGAGTGGCACATCCCAACTCCTCCAATTAATACAGAGACAGAACCCCCAATTAGGAGGCTGATCATGCATTGTGTTTCTACACATAGACTACTTGAGAAAATAGGAGGCTAGGGGCCTCAAAGAAGAAATGTCTTTCTTTCCCTGAAGAAAAGACATGGCTTCGCAGAGAAGAAAGGGGCCTGGAAAGAAGACAGTGAAAATCCCAGCTGGATGAAAGATCCTGGAGATGAGGGGGTGTGTGGAAATGACTGCCAGGGGGTGCTCAGGGACCTTGGTCTGTAACACCCGAGGCCAGTAACCGTGAGCATCATCACACCACAACCCAACAGGATTTTGTGTCCAGTGTTTCTGGACAAGCAGCAACCTCCCTGCGGGGAAGGGAAGCAAAGACCTACTGAACATAAATGCCGGGGGGGGGGGAGGAAGCGCGTGCACGATAATGTAGTAGGGTAAAAGCTCTAATCTTGCTGGTTCTTGAATAAAGTCAAGTACCCTGATCCACTACGGATCCAATCTGCCTTGTCCATGAACATTACAAGCTAGTATCCTATCCTGCAGCCTGTAGCAGAGTGCCATCCTTTCTGAACAAATGCCATGTTTGACACTGATGCACAAGGCCATGGACTTACTAGACTACTTTGAACACAGCTTTCTTGTAGGATTTGCCACAGTAACTGTGACCGTTATCATGATCTCCTGAAGATAGGTACAATAAAGGCATTCAAAAGTGAAATATCCTGCCTGTATTTATACAGCATGCTCATATGATGTCTCCAGACTACCCTTAAATACACCCTATATACCCCACAGGGCTCCCACAACAAAGGCATCTAGCACTACTTGCAAGTATTCACCACCACCTTTTCCCAAGCTACTCACTTCTGCGAAGCTACTGCAAGCAGGCAGGACTAGGCTTGCCAGTCCCAGTCCTGTCCTGTAACAGAATGGGGCAGGAGTATGGGTATGGGACTGCGATCTCTGACACCCCATCCTCCATGTTACTGGGGCAAGCCTAGACCCCAATTAACAGGGCAGGCTGACAGCAGAGTGATTAACGAATGATCCTGAGAAATGACAAATTATTTCTTCAGTCAACACAGGCAAATACGCAGCTGCCTGGCAACCATGTGTTAAAAGAGTGCCGCCGATTTTAACTGTAAGCTCTTCCTAAGATACCTGAAACCAATGTCCAGACCATTTGCTCACAGCAACATTTACAGTTTGGATAGAGGAACATTCTCAATTCATTTGCCACACCTGCCTTGTCCACTTGCCCAGACAACAACCCTAGGTCTCTCTTCTCTTTAAATTTTGTCTTGCTGCAAGAGAATAATAACCCATCCTTCTGGGAGGTTAAATGAGCTATGTGGCAACCCAGGACAGGGTGCATGGTGGGCTGGTTTACGAAAAAAAAATTGTAGGTGGGAAAATAATGAGAAGTGGAGGAGATACAGCTCCCTTCTGCTTAGTTCTGATTCTGAACTGTTTTCTGATATGTTTAAGTTCATGGCCAGGCCCACCACCTGATTACAAAGCTATGGATTTTGAACCTAAAAGAAGATGGAACATTTATCAAGGATTACACACCTCTTTTGCCCTCTTTTTCCCCCTAAACTCTTGGGGCAGCTTGCATGACCATTATTTTATTGTGGGATTGATCTATCTATTTGTGCTCCAGTTAGTTAGGCTTTTAAAAAGGTTGTGCAGTGTTTATGTTAACAGCTGTAGACCTCTGGATCAGACCTGCCTGGTTCGTAATAAACCTAGAGTGCAAGCAGGGCATGTACAGTGTTTAAATTTGGGTACTACTTTTGCTCAGGTACTTTAAAATCCTGTATTTAGGAGTCAAATTTAGGGTTGTGAACATTGCACATTTGCAGCCCTTATTAGAGCAATACGGTATCCATAATGTGCTGTAATTACTGAAAGGAACATTACCAGTTTCATCAAAGTTGGACTTAAATATTGCAGTAACTAAACAAAGAAACTAATGCAGTACTAAATAAAGCAGTAACAAAACATTTAAAATATAATAAAAGAAGAAAATAAAAAAAAAAAAAGAATTCATTGCAAGCTGGTAAACTTCTGCAGGTACTACCTAACACGCAAATGTGACAAAAAATTATTTTACCCTCCCTTACTTGGAAAAAGCTCAAAAAAATCTTCCGTTTCAAGAAATGCACTCGCTATACAATGCTTACAGTTTGCAACCCTTACACTAAAGTCCTCATGAAACAAACATCCTCTCCATTTTCTATGTAGTAAAAAGATTTTTAAACATTTTAAAATACAAAAACTTGGATGTAAACATCAGAAGCTAAGATAGTTTCAAGCCCTCTTTCCTGAACAATGAAGAAGGGAGCAAATTTTTAAAGCCACAGTCAGAAAATATACCTGAGCTGAAAAAAAGACCATATAACAGGAACAGAGGTCATGAAACTCATGGCTATAACCAGGTTTATATAAAATTCAGATGGTTTTCAAATTATTGTTTCAAAAAGCCTGGTGATATAAATATATGTATCACCTTCAACTCAGATTTTCATGTACAATAATTTCACAGATGTTTAATTTTTTGTAACTGAATCTAAACTGATCCAATGGTCAAAGACAAGAGAAAGAATATACAATAAGAGCTGCTTGCTGTTCATCACCATATACAGTTCTTTCCACGTGTAAACTTATAAAATAATATTCACTACAAGTTGTTGTGCATTGATTATATCCGAAATTTTTCACAGTAATGTATTGTTTCCCCAAATACTTCCTGGGGATATAACATTTAAAAATATTTCCCACTGGGAAAATTTCCTTTTTTCTCCTCCCTTTTATTTCCCTTTTCTTCTTTTTTTTTTTTTAATAAATCAAAGGAGCAACAATTTCAAGTTACTTAACACATGATTTATTGTACTGCTTAACGTATAATGCTATTTTGAAAAATAACTTTAGAACATGCTTATTTTGAAAAGCCTCATTTGTTTCTCTGATCTCCAGTTCAAGTATACTTGAACTCTTAACCGTTTTTCTCCAAATTTCTCTCCTGCAAACAACTTGGGATTGGAAAGCAAAGCTGGTTTCTTTCATACTCATCCGTCATCACCAACAATAAAGATCTGAGATTAAATTATGCCCTTCCTCACTGATTCCAATACTCTGGGATAAAAAGCTTTACTTAAAATTTCCTTTGCCTTGTCCTGTATAGTTAAAGTACACTATGTCATACTTAGAGACCCAAATTCATTTACTCCTAAGCAATCCAACTAAGCTCACTGAAGTCTTCTCCAATTCCCAGATCTAGTTCTGCCTTCTAATAGGCCTTTCAAAACTCTCTTGAAAGCATAGAATTGGACAAGCTGGTAACAATGAAGACGCATTTGTTATTTTCAAATCAAATTATACTTTCTCCTACCTTTTCTTGGTACCTTGACAAACAAAATCAAAATTGTACCCCAGGGTGGAAAGATAAAGACTATTTCTGTGTAGAAGGTTCCCCCCCCTCCATTCCTTTCATATACTGCATTCTCTAAAAAAAGCAAAGCAATAGACTAAGAACAGGATCAAAGCCACAAGTCATATGGCTTTCCTTGCAATTATAATTTTAACCCTATCATGTGCCAGTATGATAAATGATGTATCCTTTAAGAGGATGTCAGTCAGCAGAAACATCTACATGCATAACAGATTCAACTCTTAAGTCTTTATTTTGACAGGTATCCTATATTTGTAAGCTATGAGAAAGGGAATATTTTTCCCCACAAGTGGAATGTACACATAAATATCTTTCCTTATGAAATAATTATCTCTTTGCTTCCTCTGTTCTTCATCACCTTTGTGGAGGAGGGGAAAAAAAAGTATTCTATTTACCTGGTTTACAAAAACCTAAGTTTGGTTGAAAGCTTGAGAATGTATTAGAACTGACTGACTGACTTCCATTAAAATGTTCACTTGATTCAAATTATCGGTGAACCTTCCAAGACAATAGAGTTCCATAAATTGTTTGGGTTTTTTATAAGAGAAATATTTCCAAAAATACAGAAAATGTCACACTGGAAGTTAAGGATAGAGCGTAACACCATTCATTGGTAAAATACAATCACATAAGCATTGCTGCTCTCAGATTTTTAATATAGTCATTCTCTCAAGTGAGGAAAACCTGCTTATTTATGCAAGTTCCACTAGTTCAAATGCAGAGTAACTCCACTAATTTAATTATCATTCCTTTAGACAAGTTCTTTACTAGTATCCTTGCACCAGAAAAAGTGTATCAAATAATTATGAAGTTTTAATGTGGTACTTCCACCTTGGACTCTTGCGTTTCCTCATTTTTTTTTCCAAATATTTTAAATTGCACATCAACATGGTCATCTTCCATTTTATGATGATTCAACTGAATTATGAGATATGCTTAGTGTAAATTTGACTGCTATCCAGAAATAGTTGACAGCAGTGAATTCTTCTATATGTCGCATTCTTGATTTCAGGAATATTTTTGGTTTAACAAGTGTAAAAATATTTATGGAATGCAGGAATTAAAATCTTTTTTTCAGATATAAACAAAGCTAAAAGAAAAAAGACAGAAATATCATTTCTGAATTACAAATACCAAAATGAAAAAAAATAAGCAAGTTATGTAAGATCTGAATCTGTGTCAGAGTATGTGGAAGAAGTTAATAGGTTCAACTTCCCTTTGACAATGTGAGACAGAAAAATATTTTACTATTATTTCCTAGTGATTATTTAATTCTAATAATTCAAAGAATGTTGGATTCCACTGCTGTGTTAACAATAAGATAAATGACAACCAATTATGTAAATGGAATCCTTCAGACATTTCCTCACTATGTAAGAACTATGAAATCAAAAGACCCAGCCTGAGCAAGACACATTCCTGTTGATTTTCTTAAGATATTTTTCTAGATAATTCTAGCCAAATGACTTTTATTTCATGAACCAAACTAGCAATCTTAAGTACTCTGGTACTTAAGAATCTTTAGTATAGTGGACTGAATTCCAGAAGGGAAGCACTCCACTAGGTTAAAGCAATTCAGCTTAAAGTCTGGTCTATGTCAAAAATGAAATTTGGCCTAGAGGTTACTATGCCTTGTATAATTTCTCAGTCAGGTGTTTTGCACATGCAAGAGTTCAAAATAAATTTCCAGTTACTAACTTAAGATTGGCTAAGACCATTTTGCCATGAAAGCTTAAATGTATTTTAGAACAATTTTCACCAAAAAGGGCTGTAGCTATTTCAATAAATGATATGGCTAAAGCAGTTAGACATGCTCTTATTTTCTCAGAACAGTAGTCCTCAGTGCAGAATATATTCCACTTCAGGAATTTCCAACAAACAGTTGTCCTGACAGCTCTTCCTGGCACAGTATTGTTGTAACGGTCCTTCTGCTAAAAGGCTCTCCCCACCTAGTTCTTTACACCTTTTCCCTCATTACTGTACTTGTTTCTTGCAGATAGTCACTCATCAAATAGAACCGAGCTCTGCACAGTGCCTTGGATCCTTTAGCCTTTTGTACTGCTGGGGGCCTTCTACTGGCAACTCCACAACCAGCTTTCCTCTGGCAGCTCTGTAAGCTAACTGCCATAACAAGGAACAACCAACAGCTGCTTTGAACAGACCTTGGTGAAACCCACGTAGTTACTATGGGAGAAGTATTATAGAGGGATAGCCTTCACCACTGAAGATGATGTATGCCATCAGTGATATCTAGGTATCATATAGGTACCATTTAAAGCAAATTATATCTGCAATTACTATGAAAAATACAAGATTGTCTTGCATATAAAAAGAGATTATTTTCCACAGCTGATGTTCTGTGAAGAGCGTTACTATATACAAAACTACACACACCACAGATTTACATAAACATGTTAATAACTAAGGGTCACGTTAAGAACTGACTTAATTCATCCTGCATAAATACTTTTTTTTCCTTACAGGACACCTTCTACCATTGTAATCACTGAGCTGCTCTGAAGACTCACCTCTAAAAGCCAGCCTGTCACATCCTTAATTCTGTAGCCTTTACATCTTTCTGTTAAAGCAGGGAGAACATCACCAGCAACATGAAGAATGGCTTAGTAAATGTACTTA
Source organism: Aviceda cuculoides (assembly GCA_035590195.1). Lineage (NCBI taxonomy): Eukaryota > Metazoa > Chordata > Aves > Accipitriformes > Accipitridae > Aviceda > Aviceda cuculoides. The sequence continues at coordinate 34,637,916 of JAVJGG010000029.1, read as the reverse complement.
TTTCTTATTTCTTTACTTCTCATTTCACATTTACATTTAAAACAAACCAACCAACTCTAAAACTAATCTGTACTACAACTATATTAACTTACTATACATCCATAGACATAGTCTGTAGTTATATGATTCACTAAGCAAACAATTTATGCCTCTGCCTGGGGAAGAGAGAATTCTCCTTGTGACAAAGGCTTAGGTCACACTTTATGTGAAGAGATGAGGCTTGACTCACTGGAGTCAACTGTATGCCCTGACAAAAATCAGCAGAAAACAAACTATAAAAGCAAAAAATACCTTCTGTATCTTTCAATGTTCTGATGAGTCAACATCATGGTGAACTTGCTATTTTCTGTACTCTGGCTACAAGAACTATCCAAGTACTCATCAATGTTAGTAATTCCCCTGCTTCTTTTGCTAAACTCAACAATACATTTCCACACTTGCCCGGATTTCGCTGTGTAAGCCATTGTCCCACCAGCTCCCCAACCTCCTGATTGCATCTCATCTGTCATGCCCTCACCACTAAGAGCAGAGAACCACGGCCAACACGGACCAACACTTAGTAACTACTTCCGTTGGTGCCAAAGACAGTTTTAGGCCCCCCGGCAGTTCCTCCTTACCAGATTAAATCAAGATCTCACACCGAGCACAAAGCGGTGGGGCTGGACTCCCACCTCAAAGCTACTCTACGCTGCTTTTAGGAGAAATTCACCACTTCAGAAACCGAGTTCTATTCAGTTGACCCCACCACACGACACAAAGTCTCTCTGAGCACGTACTAGCGCGCTGTACTAGCGCCTTCACCCAACCCGAGGTGCGAGCAGAGCTGGGGGGCGGGGGGGGCAGGCAGGGCAGGCAGGGCCCCGCTTCATCCCCACAGGGCCGCGATCCCACCACCCCGCGCAGCCGGCCGGGCCCGACAGCCGCCTCAAGCAAAGAAGCGGAAACCAGCCCCGGACTCAGCCCAGCCACTCCCTCTGCAACGACACAGCAACAGCCCCAAGCCCCTGCCCGCAGCCCCACTCGCCTGCCCCTGTCAGGCCGCCCCGGCTCCCACCGCCTCACGCAGCGACCCCGACCCACCGCGCAGGCGCCCACAGCCTTCCCTCCCCCCACTCCGGCCGGGCCTGGCGAGACCGCGCATGCGCCGCGCAGGCGCACAGCTCATAAGAGCGGCGGCCACCCGCCCGCCGCCTGCCACGCGCTGCTGGGCCCCGCCTCTCTTTTTTCTTTTCCGTCGCCAAGATGGCGGAGTACGACCTGACCACCAAGATCGCGCACTTCTTGGACCGGCATTTGGTCTTCCCGCTGCTGGAGTTCCTCTCCGTCAAGGAGGTACGTGGCTGTCCCAGGGGCGGGGGAGCTGGCCCCGCGGCTGAGGGAGCGGAAGGGTGGCAGGCGGTACCACCAGCTGCCGCTGCCTCTCCTGGGCCTGGGCGCGCCGCGGCCGTGGCCGTCCCCGTCCCCTTCCCCAGGCGCTGCGCGGCCTGCACCCTGCCCGTGAGGCGACGCGGGGCTCGGGGCTGCTGCGCGGCGTGGGGAGAGGGTGAGGAAGAGGCGTGCGAGTTTTCCTCGGGAGGGAGAGCGGGGCCGTGGGCCGAGAGAAGGCCTGGGGCAGCTGCTCGCCTGCGTGGCAGAGGGGAGCTCCTCTTTCCCCTTCCTGGGATTTGGCATTGTTTGTTTCTTTTCCTTTCCCCTTATTCGGGGGAGGGAAAAGCAACAGCTCTCCCTCGCAGCCGCGATTGGTTTTCTGCCTGCGTTCCCTCAGCGTCAGCCAGCCCTCGTTAGCCCCTGTGCCGCCTCGGCGGCCACTGCTCCCACTCGTGTTGCCCCTCAGCCCTGGAGTTGCAGGGCGGTGTGCGGAGTTCCATCAGTGTAGATGGTGTTGCTAATCAGCTTTAATCTTAAACCGCTGGTATCACGAATTTGTGTTTAAACCAAGTGTAAGTTCCTTCTGGTGCAGTTCCTTGTTGGTCTTTTTATATATATTTTTAATTATGTTACTGTAAAGAACCTAGTAGTGCTGGAGAGAGTTTAGATTGATAAGTTTCGTCTAAAGTATCTGCAGCACTCGTTTGGTCCACTTTAAAATGGAAACGATGTGGAAAATTACATAGGCTTTGAATTTAAAATAAGTATTATTTTAGGCTTCAAAAATGAACCAATTAAGCATGCGTAGATTGAGACAACTTGACCTAACCAGTTTTCATGTCTGGTGTATGGACTTTGCTTGATGTCTGTCATCTTGGGGGCACTTTTAGTGTTTTGGCATTTGTAAATCAGCTCAAGTTAATTAAACAGTTATTTTTGTCATGTTAATCTTGAACAGCACAATGTTCAGAGGCAAATTGAACTTCTGCAGGTTCTGTATATGAGATGTCCCTAGCTGTGGCGTGGTGAATTGTAATATAGCCTCCATGCAAATGTATTTTTGAGGTGTAGTCTAGTTTAGGCCCCCACCTGCATCTTGAAAACCTAACAGCAGTTTACAACTCATGGCTACGTTATTGGGTAGAAACTTTAAAAATCTGACAAGTTTAAAAGAATACCATCTAATTGCACAAGCTAAACTAATTTGCTCTTATGCTATAGACCTAACAATATATTGTAGATTAATCTGTACTATGATTAAATTGTAAGTTTGATCTCAAGTATCTCTTCTGAGAACCACTTTAAATTGACTAGCGTGCACTGTTTGGCATGGTATTTTTGTGGAAATTATTCACTACTCTGAAAGAAAAATCTGACCAAGGTTTTATTATTTCTGTGAAATTATATATAGTTTTCAGAGATGTTTCATGTTGGAATTTTTTCCTATTAATTGTAATAGGAATAGTAATCTAAAATGTTACTTGTCTTTTAATTAACCTTTGAAGTTTCTGCATTCATAAATAGCAGGAAGTTGCCTGTATCTTGCCGAGACCAGAAATCTAGAGAGGCTGTATAGTAAGCAGACCAAATGACAGAGCTGTGAGATCTTGCAAAGCTGTGAGATCTGATGTTTAAAATTATTTAAGTGGACAAAAATCCATAAATAAACTGTGCCATAAAGATAACTACATAGTGTGAATTGGAAACTATTTAATAGTGTTCAAAGAAATGTGTTGTTATTTCCTGTTTCAGATATACAATGAAAAAGAGCTACTCCAAGGAAAACTGGATCTCCTTAGTGATACCAACATGGTGGATTTTGCTATGGATGTGTACAAAAATCTTTATTCCGATGAAATTCCACATGGTAAGCTTCTCATTTAGAAGTGAAATTTGTTTTACAACCTTTCTATCTAAAATAATAATTAGCTAGTGGTAATTTGCTTGCTGCACTCAAAAACTAGAATACTGTTTAACTTTGGCCCTAACGAAAGGACGTATACTACTGAAACAAATAGAATCCCCTAATCCTGGGAAGTTTGGGTTTGTTAGTGTATCAGGAACTTAGTCTTTGACTGTTGCCTGAAGTATTTAAATGCTCATTTGGTCATTTCAAGCACTATAAGGTCTAGCCGAATAGAGTTGCAGTTATTTTCATCTGTCAAATTAAATACTATTGCGCAGCAATTTGGGGATGCTGAACTTTTTCTTTAAAGCATCCAGTATATTAAGGCTAGATTTCCATTGTAAGTAATTCCATTAATCCATCTGTCTGTGGCTGATTTTTAGACTTTGAGGAGATACAGATGTTTTTGAAAATGCATGTTTTCCTCACTTCTGTCAACATATTAAGTGCTGTTTCTGTAGAAAAAAATAATGATAATTAATATTGATTATAATGAATATGAAATTTAATCTTTTGCTGTCTTCATGATTTTGGAAACTTTCCTGTTTACTTAAATTTCTATCTTCCTGAGGAGTGTTTGGGGAGGGGGAGAAAATTAGAGTATCTTGCTTTCTCCAATTTCTATCCTTCCTGGTTTTTTTCTTTTGTTTTGTTTTTCCTATTGTTGTTTCTTTTTTCTGGGTTGTTTTTTTGTTTGGTATTTTTCCTTCCTGACCCTAGTCTTTGAATTTACACTTCCTTCCTATTTTTCTGTCTTTTTTTCACTTGTGGAATTCCTCACCATTTTCTAAACTAGTGGGACTATAGTCTGTCTTGCCTGCAGCTTAGGAGGAAGAGAGTCATGCTTTTGCATAGTCAGGTACAAGATCCAACTGTTTTTCTGCTTCTGGGTCTTACTCCTTGAAGGCTCTTTCTTTCAATGGGAGAGTTGACAGCCTCTTTGGAAATACATGGAGAGAACTGATAGGCTTATGGATGTTGGATTCAATGTTTTGACCAAATCTTTGCTATGCTAGTGTTAGATGTTGTTTATGGGTCTATATGCAATGATGCACCCCTGTGGGACTGATAATAAATAATGAGAACCAGAGCTTTTCACTTCTGTAACTTTCTTCAAGAAACAGCTGTAATGATAGCTTCACCTTTAGCTTATTTATTAGTTCTGCTGATTAAAAAAAGTCAGACAATTTCAGGGCTGTAAAAATTTCAAAGCTGAAAAGGTTTTCCACTTTCTTTCCTTGCTCCAGCCTTTCTCAACTGTTCTAGAAGAATATTATTGTATCAGTAGTAAATAAGTAGTAAAATGCGGAACTAGTAAACAGCATGAGAAAGAGCAATCCTAGCACACTTTCACGAACTAACTAGTCTAATGTTTTTAATATTTTGATTACAGCCACTTATTTAAGCAGGTTGCTAAGTGTATAATTTCGTAAGGTCATAGCTGCAAGTAAGTTCAGTGAATTTGGTCACTGGGAAAGCTCTGCCTTCATGTAGTCCAACAATTTCCACACTTAGAATTTTTTCTTATACTTTTTTGAAACATCTCAAGATTCTACATCATCAGTGTGAAAGGATTTTTTTTTTTAATATGATGATTAACTGTTGTTTGATCCGTGGCTTTCTGTGAAGAGGTCTTAACTTACTCCAGAATATTTCTGGTACGTGTCATCTTCATGCATTGACACTTATCAGAATGTATGTACAGACAGGTCATTCTTATTTATGGAATTTCTGGTTTCATTAGAATTTTACACTGATTTTTGGTTAAGACCTCACTGTTTTACATTCTCAAAGCTAAGGTCAGTTACACTGTTATACTCAGAAATGTCTCTGCACAATTTATAGTTGCTTTTGTCTTGTCTTCCATGAGATCAACTTAAAATTACACAGCCAGGAGATGTCACAGGAAAACGTTTTCATACTCTTACTAAGTCAACTGAATGGTTTTTCTTTCATCTGTTTCCCCTTTTTAATAATATCAAGATTCATCTGAAGTTGGAGATAATGTCTCCTTATTGGAATGCTTCCTATCAGGCAAGTCAATCTTAGATACAGGCTCAGTCACCACTGTGTTACACACTTTGGACCTCCTTTACAAATATATATGTAGTCAAATCACAAAAGAAATGTCTATTAAGTTCACTGTGGCATTGAGTTCCCTGGTGTGTGGCTCACTTTCCTGGCTTTAGTGCACATTCTTCTCTCCTGGGGTTTGGTCTTGGTGTCTCTGCCATGTTTTTCTGGCTCATGTAGCCAGTCACAGTGTACTGCTGGCTTTTTTTTTTTTTTAGGTTTTGTTTTTGGGGTTTTTTTTTAAGCATATAGGCTTTTTCTGAATTTTACTTAAGTGTTCATTTTATTGCACTGGTAGCACTTGGTGAGGAAGTTTGGATCTGTGTAAAAGCATCACCCTAAAGCTGTTAGTTCTATTTTCTAACTATTTTTCATAGAAGTTTTAACATACGTAGTGTTTCAGACCATAATTTTTCACATTGGCCTACTTTAAGTTCTTCCTGTCAATTTTCAGTTAACTGTTGTAAAAATGTGCTTTCAGAACCTGGTCAGTCAGAGAAGAATTAATCTTATTGGTATCATAGCACTGTTTACTTTTTTCCAAGTTTATTTGGAATAAGGGAACTTACTTAAAAGGTGGTTTCTCCCTTAGTGGGAGCCTAAAGATACCTTGTCTAATACAGATTGCTCCAGCTGTACCTGCTCTTCAGTGGCTTGATTAGAACTCCACACAGGAGGAAAGAACCAAATGTTAGCTTTTTATTAAGTGTTCATTAACAATTAATTAATTAACAATTAATTATTGTTAGATACCTCTGTTTTTTTGACTTGACTGAGAGGACAAGTGAAGTAGGAATTGAGAAGACATGTTCAAATGTGTTGTCAGCATCATGTAATTACAGGTTGGTTTCTCTAAAACCTTAAGGTATTGCATTAAAATATTTTTGTTTGCGTGTTTAGCTCTTCGTGAGAAGAGAACAACTGTTGTTGCACAGCTGAAGCAGCTTCAAGCTGAAACTGAACCTATTGTCAAGATGTTTGAGGATCCAGAGACTACAAGGCAAATGCAGTCCACCAGGTAATTTCTAACATAATTTCTCAGGATAGCTTGTTGGTACCTCTTAGGTGTTGATTATAGGAGCGCTGTCTGTGTAGCAGCTGCAAAGACAGATGTTTTTATCTTCAGCCAATACTTAGATAGTGCTTGTGGTCAGATAATTAAAATTGCTGGACGCAGTTTACTTTTTTCAGTGCTTTTACCTGCTGTGCACAAGGCATCTGTGGTGTTCTTAATGTTGATGAATCAACTCCGGACAAGTGACAGTTGTTATTCAGTGCAGTCAAATCACAGCTGAGATGGATTTGGGGGGGGGTTAGGGGGCTTTTTTTCTTTGTTTTTTTTGAAGGGGGTTGTTTTGGGGGTTTTTGAGAGGAAGTGTGGGCTGAAACAACTCAGATTCTCTTCTCTAGACTGCCTGCCCTCTCTCCCTTTTCTGCCTTCCACAGAGGACTATGGAGTGCTATCTTTCTTATTCTAAGAGGGCTGGTAGATAAGCATCCTTTCAGCCTCATAGCACATATTTATTTCAGGAGTTCTGTCCTTTGCCCCTTTACCCTCCCCCACCCCCTGAACGGGTGAACTTGGTGTAAGATAGTGCTTGTAATTATCTTTTTTCTTGTTTAAGACATACCCAATTTCTTCTTGCTTTGCTCACAGGAGTAATTAAAGTAGAATGAGTCTGGCTGCATGTTATATCTAAGGCCTGTGATAATTTTCTGGTGGTCAGGCCTGAATTTGGCCCTGTAGGAAAGGGTTCAAGTGTAGTCATTGAGGAAGTAACTGCAACTTCAACAGAGAGGTGTGTAGGTATTTGTTTAGTGTAAGTTACTGCTTGTTGCTGTTACATACAAAGCATTGCTACTACTGTTATAAATGTGTTTAACGAACTCTGGAAAATTTAATTAGATCCCTTCTTCAGCTGTACCTGCTCTAAGATTTCAAATAGGGTGTACCACATCAGAGCACCTATGTCTCAACTTGAATTTGAAGGTGAAGCTTATACTTTGATTCATTGTTGGCAAGCTTTATGCATCTACTGATATGGAAGACTGTAACATTGCTTCTGGAATTTTCTTAGAAAAACATTGAATGCACAACCCCTTTTTTCTAGTCTGCAGAAATATTCTTGATGAGGTGTACCTCTGTTTGGGAGCAAGCCCCCTGAAGAAAGTAGGTCCCTGAAGGAGAGGGAACTTCATTAGAATTTACTCCTTGTTTCAAGTGCAGATTATCATCCTTTTTTCTTTTCCCTTCTTCACCCAACTTGCTGAGAAACCTAATCAACCCATTTGGCCTATGCTTCCTCCACTCTGCACATCGTTTTCAGAATTTGTTTTAGTCTAATTTAGAACTTGGTCAGTGTGTAAGTGGTGAGGTGCAATGCATTGGGTCTCAATGCACGCATGAAACAAGATATCAGTAGAAATCATGACATCTGTTTAGCTTTCCATCACTTCAGAAGAAGCTTCTATTTTCTGTTCCAATATCACCAGAATGTGCTTATGCTTCTGCTATAAAAAGCATTGTTGGGATAAGTAAGTCACCTTTTGTATTTGATTTCAGCATGGATATTTGTCAGATAATTATATTAAGAGAAGGAGTTTACATTTGCTTATGACTTGAGCGGTTACGCGAAGCCAGGAGCCTCCTGACAGCTTTTGGAAGTATAGCTTTGAAAGTGAAAGGCCCAGTTGCCATTAGTTAACTGCATCGAAGTTAATGGAGACTATCTTAACTTTACAGAAAAGACAGCCTGATACTATCACAACTCTATTCAAATCTAATTGAACTTCTGATCCATATGGAGAGATCTTATTCAGTTCTTGGTTTGCCTTTAGCCAGTTTTTATAATATTTGACCTAGAAAAAAATTACCTTGTTGCAATGCTAAGTACTAGCATTTCTTGTGAAATGTGTGAGGTTTGATCCACAGCAGTTGGTCAGTAGGACTTGTTCCAAATCAGAAACACCCTGTTTGGAAGCAAGAGATACAGTCAAAAACTGCATGGAATATAACTTGCCTAATGCTGTAAAATATTAAGCCTACTCATATGCAGTGAGTTTTGTTTCAGAACTGGTACTCTTTTTTTGTTTTTAAAATGTCTGAAGACTTTGCAGCTCAGAAATACTGGTTTTGGTTATTGACTTGACAGAAGTTCTAATCCAGATTGTTGGTGTTACACAGTAATGGGAAGAATCAGGCTGGAAGGTGTCAGCCTGTCTAGACCTGAGTAGCATGCCTTAGACAGTAGAAAGCAACTTTTGATTCTTTGGCTTTTGTGAATTTCTGCTGGTGATTTGGAATCTGTAACAAGTTCAGAGCTGCATATTATCAGGGCTTTAGATCATGGCTTTTGATCCATGACAGTGCTGTTTGGAACATCAAAGTCTGGGAAATGGTAGAAGATGATGTGTAAAGGAGACTTTGCAAGTGGAAGTTCTTTAAAGAATAAGCCAAAACATTTCACTTCCTTTTTTCTATGCAGCTGTTGGAGGTCATTGACTCTAAAATTATAGAGGAATAGTTAGTATTCCTCATCCTTGAAGTATGTTCCACTGGAAGAAACCCATGAGACTATTTCATTGCTGCCACAAGTATTACTGGGGACTGTCATTCTTGGCTACCTTGGCAATGTGCCATTTCCCTGTGGAATCTTACAGGATAAGTTCTAATTAAACATACTCACAGCTTTGCAGTCAGTTATTTCAGAGTAAATGGGGAAGTTTTCCCCTGCATACACTCTTACTGTATCTTTGTCCCAAAAGGAATTTATACCTTCGTCCTCTCATCTTATCCAGTTAGATCCTGGGTACGTGTTTTATCAGACAAGATAGTTCCATGAATTGTCCAAGTCATCTTTACCACATAGAATTGTAGAATCATTTAGGTTGGAGAAGACCTTCAAGATTGAGTCCAACCATAATCCATGCCCACTAAACCATGTTCTGGAGTACCTTGTCTATGTGCTTTTTGAATACCTCCAGGGATGATGACTCAACCACTTCCCTGGGCAGCCTATTCCAATGTCTGACAACCCTCTTGGTAAAGAAATTTTTCTTAATATCCAACCTAAATCTCCCTTGCCTCAACTTGAGGCCATTTCCTCTCGTCCTATCTCCAGCCACCTGACAGAAGAGACCAGC
>JAVJGG010000029.1:34598477-34628107 GCA_035590195.1 Aviceda cuculoides | reverse complement strand
ACCTGGGCACACTGCTGGCTCATCTTCAGCTGGCTGTCAACCAGCACCCCCAGGTCTTTCTCTGCCGGGCAGCTTTCTAGCCACTCTTCCCCAAGCCTGTAGTGCTGCATGAGGTGGTTGTGACCAAAGTGCAGGACCTGGCACTTGGCCTTGTTGAACTTCATACAATTGGCCTCAGTCCATCAGTCCAGCCTATCCAGATGTCTCTGTAGAGCCTTCCTTCCCTGAAGCAGATCAACCCTCCCTCACAACTTGGTGTTGTCTGCAAACTTGCTGAGGGTGCACTCGATCCTCTCATCCAAATTGTCGATAAAGATATTAAACAGAACAGGGCCCAACACCAAGCCCTGGGGAACACCACTTGTGACCTGCCGCCAACTGGATTTAACCCTGTTCACTACAACCCTCTGGGCTCGTCCATCCACCCAGTTTTTCACCCAGCGAGGAGTACTCTTGTCTAAGCCATGAGACACCAGCTTCTCAAAGAGTATGTCATGAGAGACAGTGTCAAAGGCCTTGCTGAAGTCAAGGTAGATAACAACCACTGCCTTCCCCTCATTCAATAGGCGGGTCACCTGGTCATAGAAGGAGATCAGGTTGGTCAAGCAGGACCTGCCTTTTGTAAACCCACGCTGACTGGACCTGATCCCCTGTTTGTCCTGGACTTGCCATGTGAGTGCTCTCAAGACAAACTGTTCCATCATCTTCCTTGGTACTGAGGTCAGGCTGACAGGCCTGTAGTTCCCCGGATCCTCCCTCCAACCCTTCTTGTAAATGGGCATCACATTGGCAAGCCTCCAGTCCCCTGGGACCTTCCCTGTTGACCAGGATTGCTGATAAATGATGGAGAGTGGCTTGGCAAGCACCTCTGCCAGTTCCCTTGGTACTCTTGGATGGATCCCATTGGGTCCCATAGATTAAGTGTTCATGCACAGAAGAGATGGAGGGTAGCTACAGTTATAGAAGCATGCCCAGGAGGTTGGGGAGCTGGAGAATAGAAAAAATGTTGTTAATTCTTTCTGTGCTGTAGAAGGGCAGTCCATACAATCGAAGTGCCAAATTGAAAATACTTTTCTTTCATTTGTGAATATGAATTCAACTATGTATATGACTTCAGCTGTGATTCTTGTTGCCAGATGATTGCAGCAGAGTTTGAATGGAATTCTCATTGTATTGAAAAGCTGGTATGCTAAAATTTCACTCTTAAGAGCTGATCAGGACCCATTGCAGATAGTGGATAAAAAATTATTCACTAAGTTAACTATTGTTTAAAAATACCACAGGTATCTAAAGTCCTGTGGTCATTAATGTGAGACTTATTCGTGGTAGATAATTTTGTGCTTGCCTACTGGAGTCTTGAACTTTCCTTCGATTTAGATAATATTGCTTGTGCTTTTATTATCTATGCTGAATAAAAAAAACCCCAAACCTTCATGAATGTGATGGTGTGTGAATTATATGTTTAGAACTTATGAAGTATCATTATTGTTCATAGTTGTGCATTCTGCAGGTATTTGCTGTGGTAGAGGTATTCTTGCTAACCCCTGTGTCCCAGTGCTAACTGTGGGATAAGTTTCCTTTCTAATTCTGTTTTACTTCAGGTTTTGGCATTTTTCTGCCCCCACCACCTCCCTGCCTTTTCCTATTAAATTCAGACTGCTTGGCTAGAGTAACTGCTGTGGAATTAACACATGAGAATGGGAAGAGCTTTAAGAATTTAACTTTCATACTGAAAGCTAAGGATGCCATCAAATTTTAACAACCTCCCACCCTTTCTTAACTCTACTTATTACTGCATATGGCATTCTTAAAAGATTTTTTTTAAACTTCTTCATGACACTTCAGGAATAGCTGGCTCACTATTTCTGCAGTTGCTTTTCCGCAACAAGTGGAGGAGTATAGTGTTAAATTTGTACTCTGGGTGTTTTAACAGCTAAAGATTGTGTTGTGTAGTGTGTTGCATGGTGGCAATCAGTTTGTTTTGTAAAACTAGCAGTTTTTATCTTTTTATTTTAGGGACGGTCGGATGCTGTTTGACTATTTAGCTGAGAAGCATGGTGTAAGTGTTTTAATTCTTATATCTGACTGAATTCAGTTCTGAATGTCTCCATCCAAGCTCCCCCACAGCCAACAGCTCTGAGCAGTTACGGGCTAGCATTTTGGCCTATCTCATGTCAATATAGCTAATAGGCAGAATTCCTAATCCTGATGTATTTCAGCCTTTGAACTTTTAATTTTTATACAAACAAAAACTAAAGCTGGAGCTTAATGTTAGCTGCATCCTTGTAAGTAACATGTGCTTTACTTTGTAATATAGAATTTCACCTTTTTTCTGGTATTGGTGTAATATTTAATTCAGTGACATGGATTAAGAGTATAATAGTTTTCTATTGTCTTCCTTGTGTACAATGTCTTTGAAAGAACCTAAAGAATTCAAATGTTACTTCTACTATTAAAATTGGCTTGTAACAGCATTTTTCCTACTGAAGAAAAGTGTTGGGTTTTTTTTTTGCATTCCTTTTCAGTTTAGGCAGGAGTACCTAGATACACTCTACAGGTATGCAAAATTCCAGTATGAATGTGGCAATTACTCAGGAGCTGCAGAATATCTCTACTTCTTTAGGGTTCTGGTAAGTTGGGATGTTTTGTTGGCTTGGGGTTTTGGTTTGGGTTTTTTCAATGAAATACTTAGACCAGTAAGCTGTCTGTATTAATTACTAAAATATAATACTTTTGAGCTTTCTTGAGACAATTACTGTGCACCAAAGAAAAGTTGAAAATAACTGTTAATAATCATCACTGACTATTGTCCAGCAATTCTGTTATTGTCATGCTGAATTCAGAACTGTCCTTCAAATTTATAGGTCTTGTGGTAACATTTAATTACAGAATACTTCTTTCCTCACTGTAAATGTATCCTGGAAAAAAAAAATAATAATAAAAAAACCCAACCAAACAAAAAAAACCCCCACCCACCCCCCCAAAAATCCAACCTAAACCAAAATGAATACTTGTATTTGTGCACAGATGTTACCAACAGTAGTGAAAAGCTTGCAGGTGGACTGAAGGTAATTGGTGGGAATGGTGAACTGCCAATTTGTTACCTGAACTCTCTCTCATCTGTTGTCTTTTGAATTTTGTGATGTATTTAAGAGTATGTCATCTGCCTAGGAAATACAAATAGCTTAAATGAGAATTGTAGAACCAGATCTGTTGTTTCTGAAGCAACTCTTTTCATGTTGTAATTAATATCATTTGTTACGGGTGGGAGTGAATTTTTTGAGAATGAAGATTTAGTGTCTTGTGAGAATCTCAACACATTAAATTTATTGTTGGTGTTCAGTGAATGTGCCATTTTACTAACAAGTGAAAATTTAAGGTAACTGCTTGAAAATCCAGATACTGTAGCTAGAAAAGCTGTAGTATCTAAAGGCAGTTATTGTGAATAGCTAACTGTAACTATGTGATTTGGAAGCAGCACAGTGTGTGTGAACTTCCTCAAAAGTATCTGCTAAATTGGTACCTTGGTTGCCTGGAAGATAATGATTTCTAAACTGTATATCTCACAGATACTTGGAGTGATTGCTGAAAATATGTAGTTGTTCATATGTTGAGGTTTGTTTCTTGCTGTCTAATTTCTAGTCCAATCTAAAAATATCCTAAACTTTCTGAAATACTGCTAGATTAAATAACAATAATTCCTGTAATTGACTATAATTAAAGAAGCAAAATTGGGAAATATATCTTTAATCAGAATAGGGTTTAAAATAGGAATGAGGTGAATTTTTAGTCTAAATGTTGGTGATAAAGCTGAGTTCTTCTGTATGACTTTAAGTGTTATAGGTACATTCCATGTGCTGAGAAGGAAAATAGAAGTTACTTATGTAGGTTTGTGAGCAGCTGTCCTTAATTTTTTGTGCTTTAATTCTGGGGTTAGCATTATGTTCTTATATGTCAAATAACTAATTTCAGAGATTGAAGTACTGTTTTTGTACTTGGTATAGGGCTTTTGTTACTAATTCTGATGGGAGAAGATTTGTTTAAAGTTCTGTGTGATGAAACATAACCTATGAAAGAACTATTGTAACTGATCTGAGAACAGAATTTGACACTGTGAATGACCTAGAGTAATTAATTCCTGTATAAAACTAACACAGTTTGACCTTAGGACTACCCTTCCAGGAAATAGATTCACTACTGTGAAGTTGCAGTTTTACTGGACATTTGTAAGAAGTATGCTTTTTGGCACAGCATTAGCAGAAACAACTTTGAGTACTAGGTTTTTAAGGTGGTTACCTACTGTCAATGAGTTCTTTAGGAACCTGCTTTGTAATAACCTTGTTTTAGTAGTTTAGAAGCATTTGTATATGGTGTGTTTAAAACAAACAAAAAACCCCACAAAAACCCACATTTGGAACTAGTGTCATCTGGTGCTCAGCCTTTTCTTTTTTTTCTTAATTTCAACAGCAGCAGCATGGAGCTTTGTCTTGCTTTAACAGGATTTTCTAGATTCTATCTACTTCAGAAGTGTTACTTTTGTTTTTTTCTTCTGTACCTAAATTGCTTTTTTTAAGAAGTTCTTAATTTGGAAAGAGAGGACCATGCAAATTTGGTATCTTGTAAATAAAAAATACTGCCAGAAAATATTTTTCTTACTTTTTTTTTAAAGTAAATGAAGAAAAAATAAAATACTGAGAGTATGGCTTTGTTGCTGTTGTTGAAAATAGGTTCCAGCAACAGACAGAAATGCTTTGAGTTCTCTGTGGGGAAAACTGGCATCTGAAATTCTGATGCAGAATTGGGATGCAGCCATGGAAGACCTCACAAGACTAAAGGAGACAATAGACAATAACGTAAGTAAAATCTTTGTCATGTTAGTAAGGGGAGAGGTTAGAGGTGTTACTACTCAAGTTTTATAATGAATCACTTGCAGCCTTGTTTAGGAGTAGTTTACCACCTTTTCATTAGATACTTTCATAATAATAGTGGGAGAGTCAAAGGGTGCTTGTGAAGAAATAGTGAGGCTTCTTTTTTCAAATTACTTGCTTCTCTTACAACATTTTTAAATGTAGTTGAGAACTTTTAAGGTATTTCCAATAAACAAGAAACCAAACTAGTCTCAAAGATCAGTTTGAGGGCAATGTATCATTGTGTGAAATTGTTTTCTGCTTAAATTTCAGATAGCTGTAGTATTCATTTTTTGTAAAGAATGAAATGCATGCAACTAAACTATACTCTTCTCACATGGCAATAACACTTTTGACAGAAAATGCAAGACAGCTTGTTTTTAGAAATAGTTTTTAGCCAATTCAGCTTCCGCACTGGCTCCTGACTTCAGATGAGCACCAAGAACATGAAGGGAAAGAGTGGGGCTGCAGTACTAATTCAGAGCAACTGAAGTAATTAAAGACATCTCAGTCTTCCTCTCTGCTCATGGGGCTTCAATGGCCATTTCTGAAATACGAGGGTTTTACTCTGCTGAACCAGAATCTTGAAAATGTGTTTGGTGTTATGTATTTTTCCCTCAAAGTTGTTCTTTATCTATGTGGCAGGTAACTAATGTTAACAATTTTTTTTCTCTAATTTTCTCATCTTTATGAACCTATATGGTTACAGGAGACTATTAAATTTGACTTACTAGACTCAAAGATTTTGGGGGGATAGAATCATAGTGGTTAGTTGTCATGCTCTTTAAAGGGGTTATTACTTGCTATGTCAGTTCATTCTCAACATGTTGCTTTGCAATCTGTTTGGAGTGGTGCTGAAATTTGGAGCTAATGCAGATACTCAAGAGCTGAATCCTTATTTGTGCATTATCAGCTGGTTTAAATGAAGATACTTGCATTATTATTTCTTGGCCAAAAGCGATTATGGTGTTTCATCATTGTCTGAGAGTGTATGGCAAAAAAGCTCTTGTGAGGAAGCTCTTGGAGAGGAAGAAAAACTGAAAAGCTATAGAAGCCAAGTAGTTCCTCAGATCACATGTGAAAAGGGAATATAAGAAACAAAATTCAGGATTAAAAAGGGAAGTAATAACTTATGTTAGTATGGTGGCCTTTGGAAAACTAAAATCTATGTTCTTACCATAACAGAATAAAAAATTTGGCAAATAATTTGGAATATAATATTGGAAAATTTATCTTGGTTATAACTTTCAGCAGATTTATCTTTAACAGATGACAGGTCAAAAAGCTGGAGGTCAAGCTCAGCCTGAAAGTGATAACAGCTAAAAGGAGACAGTGGAAAATCACAAATTTTTGAACAATTACATGTTTCCATGCATTAGTATTCATGCAAACTTTTTGTGTTTATTTGACTTAAACCAATGTTATGTTTTCTTTTAGTCTGTCAGTTCTCCGCTGCAATCTCTTCAGCAAAGAACATGGCTCATCCACTGGTCTTTGTTTGTGTTTTTTAATCATCCTAAAGGGAGAGACAATATCATTGACCTTTTTCTCTATCAACCACAGTAAGTTGTGTTGTGCTACTTTTGGGTCTTTAAATCAAAATGAAGGCAGATGATGAATATGCAAACTTGTTGAACCTTTTTCAGCCCAAAGCCTGAAGCTGTTTCAGAAGTTCTAATGATATTAATTAACACTTTAAATATTTTTTCCAAGCTTTTTTTATTTTTTCTGTGTATAATCGGCTTTTCTTCATGGTTAAACTTCCCCTTCAAAGAGAAGTGGTGGTGAAGTAGGAAGAACTGGCTCTTTTTTTCTGGTGCTTGGGGGTATGGTATAACTGGTTTTGCTAGATTACCAACTCCTACCACATCTTTTAGGGCTGTAGGAGAAGGTATTGTTCTATTTTGATTTTACAAAACCAGTTTAAGAAGGGTTCTTGAGGAAAATCTGATAATAAAAACGAAAATTGAATCACTATAGCCATTTGTGAGAGGACCGGCTTACTATATGTCGATTTAGAAGTCTTGAACGCTAAGAAATTAGTTATAAGTTTTGCTCTGCTCCTAGTAGCTCTACTTGGAGGTAATGTATTAGAATAGGAGAATAATATTAAAGAAAAGCAGTTGAATTTTTTGCATGATGATCACAGTAGACTGCTAATTTGTAGTGGGCTTTTTTGCCTTCTTTTTGTTTCATAGTGTATATGCTGGTTTGGTTTTTAATTTTAGTTTATACTTCTTGTAAATATGGGCTAATTTATTGGACAGTTGAACAGGCAAGTTGCAGGCTCAGATGATAACATGAAAAAGGACTTCCTGTGGTTCTGTGTGCCCGTGCAAACCCACCTTGTGAAATCAGCATAGCTGACAGCTTAGGCCAGTGTTAACCTGAACTTAGCATGTGGACTGTTCTTTTGCAGTGTTAGCCCCTTTTCTCTTCCAAGTGCACTGCTGCCTTCTCTTCCCTTTGCTTCCCTCCCTTCTCCCCCTGTTCTAAAAAGATCACAATGTTAACAAAAATAAATTATTCTTCTATATTTGAATAAATGGTCAGTCATAAGCCCTGGTATTGTATTGCATCAGCTGTTTATCATGAATACTGTTTTGATGCAGAAATGCATTATCTGAGCTTTATCTGTGTTGTTTTCATTCTAGGTATCTCAATGCAATTCAGACAATGTGCCCACATATCCTCAGATATTTGACTACTGCAGTCATAACAAATAAGGATGTTCGAAAACGTAGACAAGTGCTGAAAGATCTAGTCAAGGTTATTCAGCAGGTAAGGACTGAAATATCTGATATTTTCTGTCCTTTTTTACTGGGGCTTTATAATAACTCTTCTAATAATATGCCTGGTTTAGGCCATCTGCTTACCTATTTTGGTGTTCACTTTCTCTCATAGAACTAGTTTTTCACTGTGAAGTAAAATGCTTGTCAGTCAGTGGGAGGACAGAATAATTTTTTTCCTCCTTTCATGTCAACAAGCAATAAGTAAAATAGAATATGCACTCAATTTTTATTTTCTTTCTGTATGATTAAATGCAGAAAATTCAGCAAGACATGTGAAATGGCTTTGGATCTGATTCTTCTTTTCCAGTCATCTCTACAAGGAACTGTATGAAAAAGGGATCTTGTTTGCATTTCAAAACCACTGAACTGTGTGTGTTTTGTGTTCATGGATATTTCCTTGAAAAATGTTTTTGTTGTCACAGTTACATGAGGATGTAGACATGGACAAAAGCAATAGAAGAATTGTGCTTGGTAGCAATCAAGGGGGTTACGGCGAAGATCTTTATCTGAAATCAGCATGCAACTTGTCTACAAGCATTCAAACACTTTTAATGATAAGAACATATATCATGAATAATAAACTGATATATATATGTGACAGTGCAGTTATAACAGGCTAGCAATCTGTTATAGCCACTTCAAGCACTGATGTAACTATGTAGGCAAAGCACAGTCAATGCAAAGATCAAATTTTAAGGATATCTTAATCTGGTTTTAAGCATTAGTGTTCACAAAAGAAGTAGCACAAGAAGCTATAAACTAGTTGAAGTGTTAAGACTCATCTTTTATCTTAAGCTAAAACCTGATTTTAGCATTGAAATTCTGATGTAATACGAGCTTCTAATATTTGAAGTAACATTTTACAACTTTTTTGCTTTCGTTTTATCTTGTACAATTGGTACGAATACAAAAAAGGTCACTAGGGTGTTCCTTTTGAAAATACCAAATCTGGCTTTGGTTTTCAAATATCTGATAACATTTATTTCTTAGTACTCTTCTACTCTGTATGGTTCATTACATTAAATCATGAAGTGGTAGAGGTTTTGTAGATTTGAAAGTGGTTCAGACGGGATAACTAGCGACTTGTCTACATAGGGAAAACAGAGCATTGAATGAAGTGGTTTGTCAGATGTCATATGGTAGGCTGATTGCTCTACTAGCAATTAGAGATTGCTAATACTTTGCAGTTTGTTGTTCACCTCTATTAAATTTAAAAGGTTATATCGATCCAAGGCTGTTCCACATAATGAATGTTAATTATGTGGCTAACAAGTACAATTTTGATGTTAAAAAAACCCCAAACAACCAAAAAAAACGCAAACCCTTTACCTGTAGAACTGAATTTTAAGCATAAATGAGACTGTAAATACAGTTCTTTGGGAAAGGAAAAATAACTCTGATCCAGGAAAAAAAAATCTCTTAGTAATTACCTTAATTGCTAATTTTTTTGTGTGCTAAAGTAAATATTGACAGATGTTGAGTTAAGATGTCTTAAAATGTGCGTTACAGATGTAGCAGATTATGTTTAATTACGCCTTAATTTACTTAGAAGCATGCAGATCTAGTGTTGTTCCTGCCTTGTAGTTAAAGTTGAGCAATTCCTGTAATGTCAAAATAAATTCAAGCAATTTGTATACAGAAAGTAACATTATTTGTGTTAGCTGTGTTGTCAGTGTAAATTGAATGATTGTTCAGTTTGAAGCATGAAGGATTTCATGTTGGACTAGTCTTTGAAATCAGAATTTAGGAAGAATATCTGTTTTACCAAACTTTAAGAAATTTGGAGGTTTAATACAGAACCAGCTTTAGTCTCTGACATCTTTCTAACCCAAAGACTGCAACACTAAATGCTGAAGGTAAAACAGCATTTCTGGTTGTTTAACCATACTTTTGGGGAGGGGAAAGAGTGCATTTATTCAGCTTTTATAGGAGAAATTTAAGTTTTATTTAAGATGGTGTATGGACTTGTTTCAAGTATTAAATTTTGTTTGGAGAATATAAGGAATACTCAAGTGATCTTGTGGCCTTGATTTCTAATACTGTTCCTAATATTTTTGACAGGAGTCCTACACATACAGGGACCCTATCACAGAGTTTGTGGAATGCTTGTATGTTAATTTTGATTTCGATGGTGCACAGAAGAAGCTGAGAGAGTGTGAAACAGTAAGGTTTACTAGATTTATAAGACTTTTCTTTCTTTAAGTAAAGATGTCTAAAATCAAACAAATTAGCTGGCCATTGTTAAAGTGGTATTTTGATTCCATTGCCAATTTTTTCTGATGAGCTTGAATTCACAGGTGTGTGGGGTTTTTGTGTGTGTGTGTGTTTATTTTGTTTTTTTTTTCTTTTTGACAACTAATTTTGTAACACTTAAACAGGACTTAACAGTAAGGATATAGCTTTAAAATTATATTTAAGCAGTTCTAGAACAAGCGAGTAGGTAATCATGGACTTGACTGAGCTTCAGCTTTTCCATTAGGGTTTGAAAAGTGCTTGAAGAAAAGCTTGGATCTGCCTTTTGTTGTGAAAGGTACTGCATCCTGGAAATGTAATGGTGAAAAGTAAAGTGAAATAACATTAGGATAGTTAAATACATATTCTTTGAAAAATCTTAGTTAATCTGCTATGAACAGTTAAAGATACCCAAGACTTGGGTTAACAAGTGTAAAAGTTAGTATTTCTAATAGCTGAACACTAGTACCAATTCTTAAAGTCTCTGGTTTGGCTTTCCTTTCATTAGTATTAGTCACCTAATTGGGTAAATCAGAAGGCTTACAATAATCTTCACTGCATAGGGCTCGTGGTCCTGTAATGTGAACTTTGTAGGCACACTTGCACTAAGTAAGCTGGTTTGCATGGTAAGGAGAATGCTGATAAAATTGCAGAGTGAGAGAAGAATCCTACAATATGAGGGGGGAGTTAAATTTTGTGTGTTGGAGCGATCTTCAGTAGAATTATGACAGCAGTAGACCTTGTTCTCTTCCTGAGTCTGACCTCAGTGATCACGTTAGCATGTGATTTTAATTTGGCAAGCTGCAGAACAGTGAAAAATTGTGCTAAATCTGTAGCTGCTTTAGCACATCTTGGAGGACATCAAGAACTGTTTTTAGATAGATTGTTCACTGATCTTGCTTATTTGACAGTGTCTGCCAGTGAATTACTACTTCTGTGTTTGTTCTCAGTGTTCACTTTCTCCTTACACTTGCAGGTACTCGTGAATGATTTCTTCTTAGTGGCATGCCTTGAGGACTTCATTGAGAATGCCCGTCTCTTTATATTTGAGACTTTTTGTCGCATCCATCAATGTATCAGCATTGGGTAAGATAACTTCTTAATACTGCAGTTCAGAAAAATCAGTTACGGATAACAGTGTGACAAACAGTGTAAACTTTAGTAGTAAAATATTCAATAATCAGATAAAATGAAAATCATTAACTAAAATTCAATTGGATACTTGTCTTTCTAGTTTTATATAAGCTCTAATGGGATATACTTAAATTACAAAATTCCCATTTTGAAGGTGAATTCTTGTGGTTAACTTTAAAACAACCTCTCTCTACCACCCATAGCTCCCCCAACCAAACAGTGCTTTCAAGCTAAAACTTTCTAATGTTGTCAAGTTAGATCTCTGTGGGATTTAATGAGAACTTACATAGCCAGTGTCACCTAAGCTCAGGTGTCTTAATTTAGAGCACAAAAATCAACATATATTGATATAGAGTGGTAATATTAAGTAAAGAGGAATTGCAAAGACAGCAATTGCTTAGATTTATTTATATTTGGTAAATATAGATACCCATGTCTGTCTTACAGGGATGTTCTTGGAAAATTTAGAGCTGTATTGCTTTTATCGTTAATTAAATAGAAAACAATAGATCTTATTGCTTGTGGCGCAAAGTGTGTGATCTGGCTGTAAGAACATGATGTTCTTATTAGCAAGGAGGTCTGTCATTTACTCAAATTAGTTTTGTAAAAGCAGACTTTTCAAATGGATCAGCTCCGATGCCTCTATTGTAGAAACTAAGCAGGAAGATGTTATGCATGCTTGAGATCCCTTTCCATTTGGCCTTTGCCCCCATTCCTCATATTTCCACATCCTTTAAATTAAAAATGAAAAAAGTGGAGTGAAAACTCTGAATGCTGTAAAAATCTCAATGGTAGAGAACAGTGCAGAGATCCTTGAGACAGCAGAAACCAAAGCTGTTAAGTCGATCAAGTTCAATGGAGTCTTGTTACCAGCTTGCATCCAGAGTATATGTGTGTGCTGGTCCTCTGAGGAAGTGATTTAATGGTGCTTGATTTCAAAAGAAAAGGACTTGAGAGAAAATTGTCTTGAGTTTTGCAAGCTTATTGAAAGGATTACTTTTTTTCATGGATAGGTATAGTTGGAGAAAGGATAAAGATTCTTATTACTTTTAATCTCTCTTCACTCTGTGACACATTTGTCTTCAATGCATTTGGAAAATGATATTTTTTTTACACTTTGTATCAGCTTAAAATAGTGAGTTTGATGTAAAAGGCAAATGGTGAATCTGAGTATTTTAATAATCTGTGGTGGTTTAAGCATAGTCATAGTAGTAAACAGAACTAGATGCTGTGAACAAAAGTTCCATACTTACATTAATTTTTTTTATAAGGAGGCTAATACTTTGTCTAAAATCACTTTAAGCAGGGTACTGCACATTTAGGGATTTTGAATAAGTATTTGGAAGAAAAAACATAAGTAAAGTTCTCCTAGGGATAGGTTTCTGGGGAATATGATACCCCATAGTGTCCTGCTATTTCCTATAAATGATTTTTAATACTGTGAATACTGCACGTATTCAAGCACAAATTTTCAGTGAAACTAAATGTTTAAGCTTTTTTTTTTTTAACTAAAGACTAGATGCCATTCTAAAAAGTCTGCTTTTCTGGTCTGGCTCCAATCAATATGCAGAGAGTCCAGATGCTTCAAGTCTCTCTGTCAAAAGATACTGATAAACTGTGGGTAACATACCAGTGATTAATTACAGAAAAAATAGAAAGCTTTATTTAACAAATCAAGGTCTATGGTAAGTGGTTGACATTTATTACTTATTTTACAGTTCATATTTTTTGTGCTGTATGTGGTATTCCAACTTCAAGTATGGTAGAAAAAAATACTATAGTTGGCTTTCCTTGTTACGTGTAAGTAATTCATAAATATAGGTAGCAGTGGCTATTTTATAAGCATTATGGTGTGTTCCGAGGCAAGTCATAAACTTTTAGTTGAGAAATATTTCAGATTGACATGGATATTCCTACCATGTATCACCTCAGGTAACTGCACATGGAATCAATCATCAGTAATGAGATTCTTTTCAGTAGGTTGTGTTTTAAATGATGGACGTAAGCCTTGAATTTCTGCACAAGCTGTAGTAATCATTTGATTTGGGCTTAAGTGGGGTGTGTAAGTATTTCTTAGTGCATTTCAGACTTGGTTTTGAAGAAATTAGCCAGTCAAAATGCTTTTAATTAAAAGTTTGACTGAGGCATAGTTCTTGCATTTCTTTGTCCACTGCTATTCCTGGAGTTAAAAACTAGTTGATTGTACCACAGTGCTTGGTAAGTAGTGTTTAACTATTCAGAACAAATTTGAAGACAATTAGTGGGAAATCTGATATTCCTTATGTTAAATGGAAAATAGATGGCTCATTTTAACTTTTTTTAACTACTTCTGTTAGGCAGCTGACCTTTTTCCAAAGGACATAGTTGCTTTATCAGTTGTAATTTAAAATTTATACATCTCAAATCATCCTGTAATTAGTTTACTGTTCAAAATATTGTATTTAATAGGGAGTAATAGATGAAATTAATTCAGAATGTGTTTTGGTTCGTTTGATATGCCTGTATTTAATTGAAGAGTTGAGTATGCTTCATTCTTCTTTTCCATATATTTTTCTTCAGTGCACAGTACAAGATAGGCTTGTTTATATATGAAGATGTGTGGAATTCAGTAAACTCGCCTTTTAAGCAAAGGAAAACTTAAATCATGACCCACATAAGTGAATCCCCTTATAAACAGAGGGACAGAAATAATCTAAAAAACTGTTTTTGAAAATGCTGTTGGGAAACTATCCTTTGAAATCACCTGTAACTTGAAATGCTAGACAGTATTCCTTAAATATTAATAAAATTATTTAATTATAATTCATGGATTTATTGGATTATAGTAGGGGTCTTTATAAACAATGGTAATCTAAAATAGAACTTTTCTTGCTTCCATTCTTTAGCACTAGTGGTGTTAATATGTATTTGTAAACCTAAATGTGTCACTATTACTAGAACTGTTAAACATGTATGGGGGCTAAGCTGTAGCTTGCATCACTTGAGAGTATTAGATACCTATTTTAACAGTGCAATAGGTGAGTAGTGTTGTTTGTTACATAATTGTAATCAGAATAGATCTTCAGTGCATTTGCTCTGGAAGAATGGAGAATGCTCTTTTGGCCATGTGTGTTGCTTTACCAGGCATGTACCTCCTCCATGTTAGATGCGTCCAGGCACTTTGGGTGGTGCTGGCTGTTTGTGTAGTTTGCAAGGAGACCCTAAAATGGAACCCTTTTGCCACAAGTGCTGAAATTAAGTAATCTTTTGTGTCAAAGTATGGTAAAGTTTTAGGTGTTTTAATACAGATATCTTTATTTTAGTGGAATATAGTTGTTAATTGATAACTTGGTTTATTTCATATTAAAATTTTAAATCTATGTAAATCTCAAAGCTACAAGTTGAGATAAGATAGGTTTTTATATCCCTTTTTATTCTGTCATTTTCATTCTACAATTTGTAAGTTCTTCAAATGCATGTGCAAGAAAAAAATACCTGTACAGAGCTGTGCAATTTCTGTCATGTAGCTGCATATATGCTATATGTCTGTTCATGTAATGTGTTTTAATTTTTAAAAGCCCACCTTTGAAGATGCTGACCTAGTAAAACTTGGCAGATAATTCTACTTTTTCTTATGATGTCTAGGTGATAGAGAGCATCAGCAGTTTTCTGGCTTGGAATGACTCTCTAGAAGTCTGTGCCTTCTTCCCCTCCAAGTATACAGGGACTTTAGGTTAAGCAAAAAGGTGCTGTAGGTTGAAAGGGACCTCTGGAAGTCATCTGGTTCAGTCCTCTGCACACAGTTAAAACTCTAAGCAGGACCCACTGCAGTGTTCCATTATGCCTCTAAGGCCTTGTCTAGTTAATTCTTGACTATCTCCAAGGACAGAGGTTCCATGTTTTAATCTCAAAAGTAGGTTGCTTAATCCCCAGTGTAGTGGCAGTAGCCATTCTTGTGGTCATCTGGAGGAGTTATTTTATCTGAATACTATTGATGCTTCTAAAAGAAGTACAAGAATTCCTTTAACACATGTGTACCCCAGCATGTGTTCTTTCAGTTTGAAATTTCTTTAGTTTCAAGTCAGGCACTTCACTACCTCTGAATCAGTGATGTTAAGCAATTTGTAGCATCTTCCTATTGAAATATCTGTCTTACTCTGCCTAGATGACTGATAATTCCACGAAAATTTACATCCCTGATGTCTGTTCTCTTAACTTGTCTGCCTTAACTCTCTACAATTGCTAATTCAACCACAGATTAACAGTTCTAGTGGAAGAGTAGCTACTGTGGTTGGAATTTACTTGCCCTTGCTTTGCCAAATGCCAGATGCTTTGTTGCTTGTTTGTTGTTCTTTCGGTCCAGTGAGTTCAGTGTAAGTCCAGTATCTTAAGTTAATTTTTTTTTTTCTATTCACCTCACTTCATGTTTGTCTGTGACAAAAAAATTTACTTTTATAATGGGGAGAAGGGTAAGAAATCAAGAACATATAGTTGTCTTTACAGTCTTCTCTCCTATATAGATAGTCTAACTAGATAGATGAGGTAATAATTGACATATAAATTATTTGCTGGACACTAATAATTGTCAAGAGGGAAAACGCTCTTTCAGATGGAGAAAAATATGTTTAAGCAAGGTCCTGTAAAATAGTGGGAAATTGACCTCTTGTGTAACTCAGCGTAGCCAGCTGGCTTTTTGGTCGTGTGTGTAGCCCTTACCTCATGTTTGTTACCTTACTCTGAAAGCTGATGGAAGACTGAGAGTTACAAATACTCTGTATGAGCCAACTGCCAGCAGGAAGCTAAAGGAGTTGGCTGGAAAGCCACAGGAAACACCGTCAGCAGGAATTATTCCTGGACAAGAGTGCTTGTTTCATTGAGAATTTTCCTTTCTCTGTCCTCCCCCACCATCCTTCCTTGAAACTGCAAGAAGTTTGAGCATAGTCTATATATCACATCATCTATACCAAACTCTATTGCATAGCTGTTCCTGAAACTTCAGGGTGAAGTTTATTGGTAAATGAGCTACTGAGAGACACTTTGCTGGACTAATTAGTGTAAACTTTTACAACTGCTGGCTGGATTTAAATAACAATAAAAGCAATTCAGTTGTTCTCTTTATAATTGATTGCTGCTTTATGTTGTGTTGAGATTACTTAATTGACAATTTTCCAAAGAATGTTCATGTAGGCAAGGTTTAATAGGAATATATAAATTGTGCAGGTCAAGATTTAAGTGTAAGATAATATAGTTCAGAAGGACTAAGTATATACTTTCAGAACATGAATTCCTTATTCACAATGTGTCAGTGTAAAGCAGTGGGGGTGGGAGATATGCAGGAGTGCATGTATGTAAGCTTTAATGTCGTTTCAGTCAAATGAAGCTATACTTTCCAGATATGTGGTATTTATTGAATACAAGTCTTGGGCTGTGCCAAATTTGTGTTGATTTAACTTGTATTGCATAGTCCCTAGTCGTGTTTACCGACATCAGGGAGGTTCTATTTCACCTTTTGATTAAGTCTGTTTATCTTTTTAGTATGTTGGCAGATAAACTAAATATGACTCCTGAAGAAGCAGAAAGATGGATTGTCAATCTAATTCGAAATGCACGATTAGATGCCAAACTGGATTCAAAGCTGGTAAGAGTGTATACATTGATCCAAATGAATTTGTTGCATCTTTTAGCTTATTCAGGAGCAGTGAATTCTAATTTCTGCTGTGTTTTTTGGTTTTTTGGTTGTTTTTTTTCTTTGCCCATGAAGTGTAGTGGACTTCACTTATTCTTTTTTGATCCTGTGTGTAAGATGATTTGTGAAAGCTCTGAAAGCAGAGCATTAAATTAAAGGTGTACGTGTTCTGAGTGATTGTTAAATTTGCTGTATCTTTCCTGTGGTTTAGGGCCATGTAGTCATGGGCAACAATGCAGTCTCACCTTATCAACAAGTGATTGAAAAGACCAAAAGCCTGTCTTTCCGTAGTCAAATGTTGGCTATGAACATTGAGAAGAAATTGAATCAGAGCGGTAGATCTGAGGTTGGTATAAGTTAAATTTTCCTGAATTCCTGCTATCTTTGTGTGGTATAGTTAAGTAACAGGTTAAGAAGTATACTTAATTCATCAGATGTACCTACTTATCGTTCTGGCACTGCATATTAAATTGAAAAGGTTTATTTTCTTATAGTGCGCTTTAGACAGTGGTTCTTGTTTTCTTCTCACATCTCATCACTAAGTATTCTTTTTTTTTGTTGCATAACTAGGTGTGTTTCTGTGATCATTTGATTCTCTACTTCCTTTAAATGGTCTCCTTCATGCCTGAAAAGGGCTGGTTTTGAAGGGTGATATTTATAAAAGTAGTTATATTACTTTTTTCAAGTGGGTTGTACTTAAAAAGTATCTGTATGTGTATATATAGTATTGAGAGGAGAATGAATGATGCTTAAGACAGGAACATGAAGGAGGAGTTGTGCAAAACCCAACTGTTAAACCTGTTTCATGAAATACTAAAGAATGTAATTAGGTCAGCCAGAGGTTTGATTAGAACCAGTGAAGATAAGGCAGTTGGCAAGATCATCTGGTTTTGGCTCTGTCAGCTTTACGATATGGGAAGTTTTATGAGGGAGAAGAACAGTGTAAGGTGGATGAGTATGAGGTCCACTAAGGACCTGGCCATACATACTTAAAACAAAACAAACCACACATTAACAGAACTTACAAAATATTAAAAATTTGATTGGGTTTCCTCACTGCTTGGCTGAAGTATTGATGGAAGTTGGACAAGCAGCAGTGGATCAGTTCATTCCATTAGAGGGGAGTCATGTGAAACTTAACGTGATACTATTTTCTTTAAAAAATATAGCTGCCAAATTACTTCTATGTTTATCTTGGAATATTCTAGAACTTTTCCTTTTTCGAAACTACTAGGTTGGGGGACTCAGGCTGTACAACTTAATTACAGCATGTATTTCTGGTATATCAACACTTGCTTTAAACTTAAAGGGTATCCTTCACTTATTAACTATTCCTACTATCTTAGCCATATGTCAGTATTACAATTTTTTTTAATAATTTCTCAAATTTCAGTAACCAACAGATAATGCAGTAATTTCTTTTCTACCGATACTTATTTATTTATTTTATTCTTTAGGCACCTAACTGGGCTACTCAAGACTCTGGCTCCTACTGAAACACTTCTGCAGAGTGGGAAAAACCAGTTTTCATTTGACTAAAAAGCACATAAATATGTAACTTTTTTGAGAAAAGGTAATTATGTGTTCCATCTAACATTATTTGAATAAAATTGGCTAATTTTAACAGTCTGTGCATCTCTGTAATTTAAATAGCTAGATACTTAATTTTATGTTTTATAGGGGCTTCTTAGCATCATGGTGTTCTGAAGCATTTTGGATCACAGTTTGCAAAGCTTAAAGTGTCAATTCTGTTAGACTTGTTTGTACCAAAGGATGCTATTGCTCTAAGCTGTCTGAATTTGGAAGTGGGGAATTATAGTTATTTATTATCTACTGCAAATGTCACACGCAAAAACTAAAAGCAGATGGTACAAACAAATGGCTTCCCACTGAAAGTTTGGCCAAACCAAAATCTTTTTCTGCACCTCCATGTTTTTGTTTGTTTGTCACAGAAAAAGCTTGGTAGACTGAATGCATGTGTAGCCTACACCTTTTATGAAACCTAACATAATCTATATGCAGAACAATTTGGGTAGACCTGTGCGTTTATCCTTCAGAATTTTTCATGTTCTAAATCTCGTTTTTAATCTTGTCCAGTCTTGGAAAATTTCTGGAGTAGAGCTTTTTGTTTCAGGGGGTAAAAAGCCTTTCAAAGGGTCTGACTAATAAGCTGGATATGGTTTAAAGCTTTTATTTTGAGATCTGAAGTTCTCAAGATTCACAATGCGAACATGAAGCAACAAAACCCCGTATTGTTCAACTATTGTAATTTGAAGGGGTTTTTTTTAAGTTTCTGCAGTTTTTCAGCCAATGTTTCACACTTTCCTGGGTTTCCTTAGCACCTTTGCACTGTAGAATGCGTCTGGCACTTCTAAGCCAGAAAATCCAAGATCCTTGTTAGGGTTCTGTCAAGTTTAGTGACTGATCAGTGAGGTGAATGTGAATATTGGAAAGGAAGAGATGCTATCTCTGCATACAGTCTTGCATTTAAGGTTGAGGGGAAAATTTAATTACTCACCTTCACCTTATTCCAACCACATACCTTTTTCCCCTCTTCACTCCACCAGTTCTGGGACTCATCTACATGTGGAAAATAGTTTTAACTTGTCAACCCCTCCTGCTTACTGTCTGCAATTACATGTTGGCTGGGAAACAGTCGCAGGAACTGATTTGTCCATGAAGATGTCAGATGTCTTTCTTTAGAAGTGATTTTCAAGGCAGGCTTTTCTCTTTACTTTCTCTTTTCTCCCCTGTCTAATCCTGTATGATGTACTATACGAAACTAGGGGGGGGAGAGCAGTCCATGTGCTGGAGGGCAGGGTTGCAATTCAGGGGAACTGCAGCAGGCTGGAAGAATTGGCTCATGGGAACATCTTCAAGTTCAGCAACGTGAAGTGTTAAGTCCTGCATCTGGGATGGAATAATGTCATGTAGCAGTGCAGGCAGGGGTCATGAACTAAATGGAAAGCAGCTTTCCAGAAAAGGACTTGGGGTTATGGTGGACAGCAAGGTGAACACAACTCAGTGGGTGTCCTTGTGGAAAGAGACATGCCTATAGCAGAACCATAGTGTCTTGACTGGGTGTTATTAGCAAAGAGTGGAACAAGCAGCGTTAGGGAAATGATTATTCCCCTTGTGAGAACACTGCTGGAGTACTGTGACTGACTTCGGGCTTCCTGATAGAAGGCAAATGGTGAACCTCAGCAGCAAGTCCAGTCGGGGGATACCAAAATGGTAAGGCAGTAAGAGCATGACATAAAAGGAGAAACTGAGAGAGCCTGGTAATGTTCAGCCTTAAGAAAAGAAGGCAAAGGCCAGATTTTGATGTCTTCAGACCCTTCAATGGGAGGATTCACAGCAGGACTGGTCTTGAAAGTGCATGAGGCCAGGATGAGTAGCAGTGGACACAAATTGGAGCATGGGGAAATTCCAATTAGATTTAAGGGGAGTGAGAAAGATTATTTCTATTTTTTTACTGTGAAGATGATCAGGCATTGGAACCAGTCATCCAGAGAGGTTATGGAAATCTTCATCTTGTAGATGTTCAGCTTAGTAAGTACCTGACTGTCCTGATAGACTTAGACCTGCTTTGAGCAGGGAGTTGGACTAAATGACCTCCAGAGTTCCTTTCCAGTCTTCAGTTATTTTATTATTTAATGTGTTACATTTAGTAATATGCATACTAATAACTTATTTTGAAACATAATTTAATGCAGCAGAGTAATGGAAGTTTCCAGCAGATGACTTAATCTAACTTATTGTGCTGCAGTCTAATCCTGTAATGCTCACAGTTGTAAGAACAGGTGTGGGGGAAAAGGGGCAAAAAATCATACCTTCATAACTTAGAAGGCAATAGGTGTACAGGGCATTTGCAAGGAGAAGTGTTCTACCACTACATGTAGAAGAATAGTGAGAACTGGGGTATGTGTGGGGTGGGGAAGTAATTAATGATTGTTTCTTTAATTCTTTTTCTTTTTCCTAGAAAGCATTAGTTTTTGGTTACTAGCACATTCAGTAGGCACTCTGATTCTGCAAGCAATTGCTTTTACACTTTTTTGTGTGTATGCTCCTTGGCCAGTTCTTGCTGTGATGCGACACTCCTTTTGTCCAAAGTGTTTGTGCCTTCGAAGAACTGATTTAGCTATAATAAACTTTTTTTACTGTGCTTAATTATGTCTTTTGTCTTATGACTGTCAAAACAGTTGTGCTGGCCTAGCAGATGGAATTTAAGAAGTGGTGGAAATAAGCAGATAAAGGTAGATTGCTGCTGGACTACATATACCAATGCAAAGAGCTGGTCTACAGCACAGGGATTCACTTTATGTATAGGATTGGTTCCTCTGATGGGGTTGAAGAGTCTGAATTGGAGCTGTAGTTAGCAAGTTGCCTTTGGCGAGCAGAGTTTCTGAAGTCTGAGCATGGTCTTTATGGCAAATTTCTTCTGTTCCACAAGTTTTCTCTGAAGAGATTGACTAAATTGCAAACTGTAGATTCATTCTGTATAACTACAACCCCAAAACACTCACTTTAGAACAATCCAGATTGTGTAATAGCTAAGTTCCCTGTTTGATAACAGTCACAAAAGTGCTGTTGTGTAATAATTAAAGAATTTTTAAATGAGATAAAATTGGAATGTTCGTTGTAAACAGCAGGGAAATGGCCCACATGCAGCTTTCCTTTTGACAGGAAGAATTTACTTAAATAGTCAGAGTTTTAAAATCATCTCACCTCAGGAGCACAATACTGTGTTATCATAGCGTTCCATTCTGGTTTTTCCGACCTTCTGTCTGTCAAGTATGCATGCATAGAAAAGGTACATGCAGATGGTAGCACTGCGTAAATTCTTAGTCATTTTCATCAGATACTAAGTGAAACATCAGTTACATGAACAGTTGAGGCTTAAGCATTTTTTCCATGTGTAAACCTTAAAGGAAAACCTCAGTTCAAAATGATTACAGTACCTTCTGTAAACATAATGTGCTTCAGAATATTTTCTGTCATTGCCACGCTTGAATTCCTGTACCAACAAGGTACTGTACATCTCAGGGTCCCCTATTAAAGGGTTCAGTCCAGCTCACAAAAAACCCCCAGTTTTACTAAATGATTGTGACTTTTTTCTTTTTTTTGGTCCTTTTTAGGAATCTCAAAGGGTGAAATTTATTCAACTTGCTGTAGATGTAAAGCTAATACTTTTGTGGGTTGTTTTTTATTTTTTTGAAGTAGGGTGGTGGGTGAGGAGTGTCTTGGTTTTGCACTAGCATTTAAAACCTGGTGCAGTGGTCACTGAAACCACTGATTTAAGTACACAGTCAGATGGGTTTCGGAACAGAACTTCAAAATGAGAATTCATATCACTTTCAAGAAGACACATTTGCTAGTCAGCTCACTAAAATAGAAATCGTAAATAATGTAAAATTCAGAGCAAACTGTCTTCACTGGTGGGTATGTCAGGTACTTGCAAGTATGTTTTAAGTAATGTTTCAGATTTTCTGAAGTTCTGCTTTCAGAAGAAAGTTTTTTAAACAAATTATTTGTATTACTTCTGTCAGTCACCTGACATTGTCTCTGCCTGGGAGAAGTTTTAAAAAAGCTACTGTTGCTCTTTAAAAAAACAAAAGATAAAGATGGATATATATGGTTGGAGAGGAGTGCATATGTTCTGAAGCCCATCTGCTGTTACACGGTTAGGGTAATGTTGCTAAAATCATTCTATTAAATTGCATAGATCTTGCCTGGTTTTGATGGGTGAAAGGAGAAGCCTCATTCGAAATGTTGGTATCCTGTAGGCTATGAAGGGCTTTAGTTCCAGGTGACTCTTGGTAAAGTAAATCTACTGTGTGCTTTCAGTGGCCCAGTAAGAATTTAGTCCCCTGATTTTTTTTTTCTGTATGTGCCAGCACTGCTGTTCAGAGAAGAAAGCTTTGTTGAACCTAAATCTTAAACTATGAGACTTGTCATGGGAGGCACATGACAGTTCTGTAACAGCACTCTGCCCTGCCAGTGCTTGCCGAATGGCTTTTCCTAATGGCTAAACGTGTGCTCAGCAGAGCTTGTCGCCACAGGTATTGATAACACAGTTTTCCTCTCACAGTGAATCTAGGAGGTCTTCGCAAAGTAACTGAGTTATGATTGACTTATACAGGGAAGGGAGAGCAAAAGAGGAAGGCCAAGCATGTTCCCAGCCAAAACACAAAGCTGGCCAGAGCATGAGTTTTGTGATAGGTTGACAGTAGGTGAAACTTACTGTCAGTAGGTGAAACTTCAAGCATGACAATTGTGAATTCGGTCATAACTTTCCATTGACTAAGCTTCAGCAGTCTCATTTGTAGCAATATTTTGTAAGTATGCAAGAATAGTTGTTCTCTTTAAATTACATGAAGGTAAGATCCACTTTGTGCCTCTTGTTTTGGCTTTGCTTTTACAAAAATATTTGTAGTAACTGCTAAAAGAAGCCCTTGGAAAGGGGAGAGGAAGACTGTTTTAAGACTTCCCTCTCTTTCCTTTTTTTTTTTTTTTTTCTGAAGGGGAGAAAGGTTGAAGATGGGAAAATCTTATACTTCCCCTCATGCAAGGACTGTTTTTGAACAAAGTTGGTTTATTTTTCAGTAAACGTGTTGAGCAGGTATAATGTTATATTGCCAAGTTTTCCTTCTTTTGTAGAAAATAAAGATTGTAGTTTTCTCTTTAAACAAGTAAAACATGTAAAGGTAGGATTCTTCGGGGGTTAAAATGTTTTGTTTCTAATATTCAGAGAAGATATGTTTGTAATTTTTTTAATAAAACTTTTAATAGTTTCAATAAATGTCTTAATTCCTATTGTAGAAATGCCATCAGCAATTAAGCCTACAAAAGCCATTCAAAGGTTTTTAATTAAGAGGAGGGTAGTGGTAACGGGAACAGTGCTGCTTCTGGTAATGGGCTCTTATAGCATGTACAAGTGGAAGAATGGTGTGAGGCACTCCTAATCTTCCCTGCAATTAGCTGATAATTATGTAACCTTTAATATCCAAGAGAAAAGTAAAATCGGATGCCTGTAAGCTGTGCATTAAAATAAAGTTTTAAACAAAATCCCACTAATAGCTTGGAAAGGCAGACACATTATTCTCTACTCCAAGTCATTACTAGGTTTTATGGCCTAAGACTGTACTGTGCCAACAAAAAGCACTGATTGCTGGAATTGCTGCAAGTCAGAAGCAGGAATAAGCAAATGGGAGGAGCTCAGCAGAAAGTGCTGGGAGTATGGTGTTGCTGAAAAGTGGACTTGGCTTTCCTTGATCCTTTCGTACCTGCCAGCAGAGGATTTGGTGTATGTAGTATCTTTTGTAAATAAACAAGATGGCAACAAATAGATACCTACCCCCTTACAGCAAAATAATGCAGCAAAGACTTCCGAGACCAGTGAGGACAGCATGGTATGATGTTTAGTACTGAGAACAGACTGCCAATAAATGGTACAGGAGATGCATGTGAGCTCCCTGCAGCTGGACTCATGAATTCAGTATCCTTACAGGATGACAACTGGCACAGGAGCAGAGTTGTGAAACTAATTTGTTACCATGACTGAGCAGCCAGCTGACAGGCTGTAAAATAACTTTCTTCTTCACTTGTATAATGCAGTCCTGATTAAATAAACTCTTAAAGATGTAAAAATGCAAAAGTGCAAACCTCCTAATGAATATTTTCATTTTGTATGAGAATGAGCAATGTTTTGCAAAGAACAAAACACTCATTGATTTATAACTATCCAAAGATACTCACCTGAAGTTGTTCAAGTAGAGGTTGGCTATGGTTTCTTAGCAGCCTGCACGAGGGAGTAAGCTACATCCCAGCATCTTCATAAGTACTATATTTGTTTCTTGCTCGGTGCATCCTCAGTGATAGGACAGCATTTTGAATTCAGGCTACGTACAGTCCCTATGTCCCCTTGTGAAAGAGCAGACTCATGGTAGCAGACCGGACCAGGCACAGCACACCTCACCCATCCATGCTGTGCTGATGGTATGAGCTAAACTCCTCCATCTACTGAGTCCCAAAATATCTTCTGTGTGAAGGTTTGCATTCATATATGCATTATGGCCACTGGACAAATTTGAACTTTAGTATGGGGTAAAATAATGCAGTATAAACATATTCCATAGCTTAAGGAGTTTGAAAATGTTCATGAATTAGATGATTGTGATGTTGGAGCTTGTCTTCCTGGAGCTAACCAACCCTGAATATATGAAGTTGGCCATGAAGAGAAATTTTAATGCAAACAACATAAAAGTTTAAGCTTGTTTCAGTAGGTTCTTGTTGCCGTGTTCATACGATGTAAATGGAAGAATTTGTCATGAAAAAACTTAGATGCTTGTGAGAGCTTGCATATGCTGTGATAGAAGTGTGGAAAGGTGCTGGCTGTGCTGTTCAGCTTTGGCTGGCTTGGCTGAAATGGCCGTGGGCTGGAAGCTATGCTAAGTGAGTTTTTAAGAGTGCAGATTATATTCCTCTAATAATGACCCTGGGGTGGGGTATCTGGAAGTATTTAGGAGAACTATCTTTTTATACCTATGTTGGGAGCCCTTAATTCTTGCCCCTTAGTGATCAGAGGGTATGGTATTTAAGGAAAAATTGTGCTGTGTCAAAGAGCTGTTTATTGAATGTGTAGAGATACCAACCTTATGACACTACGATGGGGCTGGTTGTGTAAGGATTAAGATTCTACACATGGCTTGGACGCAAGATTTCTTTTTTAATCTTGCAAAAAAGAAACATGTAATTTTTGTGTCTGCACTTAGGCATTTAATTACCTTTTTGGAGTATTGGATGTTAAAGAATTTAATTATTTCGGTATGTTTTCATATCTTTGTGCAGTAGGGGCCACAGAAATGCAGTGTGCTATTTGATAATAATTTTTCAGATTATACTTAATTTGGCTTTTTTCCCCCCCTATTTGTTCTGCTTTAAGAATCATTTTTCCTCCCCTGATGCCAGATTGATGTGTTTTTCAGGCAAAAAGTGATGATGTTTAGACAGTAAGAGTTTATCCTCCATAAAAGTGTGGTTCATCCTTCTCTCTTAGATGAACCTTGTGTTGTATGATTTCCTTGATGTAAAAACTTTTCCCTAATGATTTTTGGAAAAGAACAAAGATTTTTTTATTTGTAATACAGGAAGTTTTGAGCAGTATATAGACTAGAGAGCAACCTGTTTATTTCTGTTCTGCAGGTTTATTTTTGATCTAACTAGGGACTATGTTTAGTGACATGCCTTTCTTACTGTGTAGGAAGGAAAAGGCTTATTTCAACTTCTTTTCCTCTCCATTCCTTATTTCATACTGCCTTACAAATTTTCCTGAAGGATGTGAAACTCACTCGGGGCAGACAGCTTCCAAAGCTTTGAAAAGTATTAAAAATACAGTCCAATATGTTGTATGATTTGAATATAAAGCAAGTGTTACCAAGAATGGGAAATGTCAGAGAATTTCCGTGGGGCTCCAGGAGGTTCAAATTAAGTTACAAGAAACAAGGACACTCATCCATTTTGGCTTTCAACATGGTTAGATACTAGTTTCTTGTACAAATTCAATCAGTGTTTTCAAAGAATATACAGTTTCGGTAAAATTGCTTGCACTAATAATTTGCAGCACCCTGTCCCACCAAGTAAAGAGAATTTGTGAGAGGTCAAACGCTTGTGATTATTGAGTTGTTACTGGTATGTCCAGCTATAGATTGAGAAACCTAATTTAGACAGCCATGTCATTTCAAATCTTGGCTACATTTTAGGGAGTGCCATAGGAGCCTTTTGGATCAAAGGTGCTGTATTTTATTAGTACAGTGAAGGAATACCCCTGATGTGAAATGAGCTTTCCATTTCGAGTTCACTCAATCCTCATCCCCCCCAAAAACCTATCTGACTGCATCTTGTTATATAATTTATCTGTCAATTTTGTCAAAAAGGAGAGCTTGTGTTACTTGGAGGGCCTTCATGCCAATTCCAAAAAAAAGCAATGCATGCTGCCAGCACAGCAATTGCCTGCAGGCTTATTGAATTTCTTTCTTCACTCCTACTCACCACCAAAACCAGCTCAGAAAAAAAAAAAATATCCCCCAAAAGGCTTGTTAGAAGTCAGCAGAACTGAAAGCTGATAAAAACCTAAAAGTTTTTCCTGAGAAAAAAAAAAAGCAAAATGATATATTAAACATTATTAATGGCCTGTCATCTATGTGCTTTACTCATGTATAGAGCCAGACTCAGTGAGGCCGTTGAACATGTAGGCAGAGGGAGCCACAAAGAGGTATACGTTGTGTTAGGTTAAGCCCACATATGCCAGTACCCCACCACGTTCTCTTTATCTTCACTTGCTGTACGTGTTCTGAGCTGATCCCACAGAGAGCGTCAACACAGCCCTCCTGTCTTTCACCCCCTTTATGTCTTAACTCTACACTTGTGAGAAAAATAAATAGGATATAAAAGGGTATCTGTCAGGTGGCAGGATCCATCTATTGAACTAACAGTACCCGTCGATCTGTGTGGGATGCATCAACTCAAAATTGCTGGTTCCAGAGCAGCAGGGAATCTGAGATGCAGTATTTGTCCCCTGTAGGTTTTTCCAGCTGTTTCATTTTTGAACTGAGGAATTACTAAGGGCTCACATGAGGGAGTGAAGATAAAGGATGTGAAGGGAAGGCATGGGGGAAGCCTCCACTCCAGAAGAGTGTTTGAAAGGGATGTCCAAAGAAACAGGACTTAGCAAGTGCAGGAGAAGTCTGGGGAAAGTACAAAGACAATGTGAAACAACGTGAAGCATGTTATGGAAAAGAGAAAGAAAAGAAGCTGTCAGATAAGAAGAATGAAAAAGTACTAGGCAAAGTTAGGAGAATGTTAGAGCAGAGATACGGACAAAATAAAAATTCTCGATAGCCATGAATATGGGGGAAAAGTGTTCAGTTTGCGTCAATGTACAGGGCTCGTCAGCCAATGACTTTGGTTGAAATGTAATTTCTAAGTATGTCAGCTGTAGTTAGTGGTAATAATGGGGATGTAAGAGCTGGACAAAGCATGATGGGAAAAGAAAGAGGATAAAATAGGCTCTGGTGTTTGTCTCTTAATTTTATCTGTTTTCTGTGTGTTGGCTCATTAGGAGTCCTGCCTGCCCGCCAAAAGAGAAACCATTTTGGTTTTGCATAGTTGCAGCCATATGGGGGAAAAGAGATACAGTGTCCTCTCTGAAAAATTTTGTTTTCTCTCTAATGTAAGATAAGATATTTTGGGCACACCATGCTGTTTGCATGGAAATATTACAGTTGAGGAGTTAAGTGGCAGAAACAGAAATGGAATAATAAGCTTGAGGAAAGTAGTCTGGTTGGCAGCTTATTGGAGGTTTTGGTTAGTAGTTAAAACAATCCAAAGGCTTCTAGTACCACAAGCGTCTTTTCTTTCTGGTTTATTTGTGATGAGAGAAGAATGACAGAAAAGATCCAATTTTAAATTTCCAACATACTTACATTTTTTTCTCTTGTATCTGGAATGGTAATTTATTAAGTGACACCGAAGCAGGCTTGCCACTGGGGGAATGGCACATCACAGCTCTCACTGTCCATCGGACAAAGGCTCCAAGTTGTAATTTGCATAGGAGCTCTTATACAAAATGCCACAAATAAATAACACGATGTGGGGATGGCTGAGAGCAAGAAGTTGCCACAGTCCAAACCTCCCAGAGCTGGAGGAGAAGTCTGGCTGAATGATGCTTCGTTTAAACAAGGGAGAGAATACTTCTTATACTGGAGCAGCCTGCCAGGAACTGTAAGAATCAGTTTATTATTGCTAGATTGATCTAAAATGAGGATAAGAAAATTACGGAGCAGAGTTGTTCCAAGCAATATAGGTGGCTTCTGTGTCTTGACGCTGTCATATGGCCTGGAATATGGAACGAGAAGTGTAGCTGTTCTGTTAGTGTTAGGAGCTTCCAACCCCAGACCTGCTTTCAGGAACCTTCCACAAGCCCCCTTCCAGATGATCTGTCAAACCGGTGAGTGGAGAAGGTACAAAGTTCACTAAAAAATCAGGGCATTAAGCCTATTCTTTACATCCACCTGATCTGCCCATAAAAATTTTAGTGAATAGCTGTGTGTGAACAGGGCTTGGACAATCTAAAGCGTTTGTGGAGCTAAGGATGTACTCCACAAAAGAGAGAGCCATGACCATTGCGTATGAGGGTGCACCCGTGCCAGCCTGAAGTTACCTGATAAAGATACTGGCAGTGATGAGGGTGCTACATTGCAGGACGAAGAATCTCAGAGAGGTCTCGGTGTTCTCAGCAGGTGTGCACAGCCCATGGGGAAGCCCAAACCACTGCTGCTCCTCTACGACCTGTCTGCTGGCTTACACTTGCAGTTTCACTTGCAGCGCAGATTTAATCTGTGTGTTAAAAATCCCCCAAACTATAGCAATCTTGGGATTGCCCTGTAAACGTCAAAAAGTAAGGACATGCCATGGCTGTTACAGCAATATTGTCCTAGCTACACTGTGCAATGCCAAAATTGTCTGGCTTTCAAGTGAATACCATAGATAACTATACTTCTATGTCTGGCATCAAGTCTATGGGAGGTTTCCTGCAATGCTTACTCAGATCCTCTAAGACTTAGAGTGTGATGTGGTCTTCATTTTTAATTTTTGTTTTCAACCATAACTCTATTGATCAAGAAAGAAACCGGAAGAGATGTGTTAGTTAACACACTAGGCTGTGTTAGTTTAACAGGCAGGAATGTGTAATAACAGTCAGTATTCAACCACCTTTCTTCAGCCAGGCAGTGGGATCACAGTAACTGGGGAACCTCTGTGGTAACTTGTTGGAGTTTCAGAAACTCTTCTGTTTTTTTCTGTTAAAGGAATTTTTCCCCATACGGGTTGCTAGGGGGACAA
>JAVJGG010000029.1:34584586-34598377 GCA_035590195.1 Aviceda cuculoides | reverse complement strand
GGAAGGGGGGTTGCATCTGCCATTCCAGGGGGGGCTCCTGCCTTCCTTGGCAGACACCTGTCTTTCAAACCTAGACATAACTATTGCACCATTTGTCACCAGTAGTGTCCCTGTGTGACCCCATAGGATGAATTAGGGATAGAAAATTCTTTCACTTTTAGGTGCCTACATCCAAAATTTAAACCCGCCATGTCTTCCACAGCTGCAATCTAACCCTTGAGGCTTCTGAAACATGGCTAAATTCCCAACTTTGTGCACGCAGGCTGAGCTTTGCAAGAGCTGACCGTGTGTTCCTTCACCTGGAGTCCATCCTGCATGGTGGGCACTCTCTGGACATACCCGTGAGACCTGGCCTAAAAGGAAAACAAACAAAAAAGACAAAGACGGGTATGTCTGTGGCATAGCCTGAGCACATGCCTGAGACACTCCGCGGCCAGCTTACATCATCAGCAACTCAACTCTCAAGAAAACACCAGGGTGGCGTTTCCTTTTTCTGTTTTTACACTTCCTAAATGATTTTCGGAGCAGGTCTGCCCCAGCAAGTTTGAAAGTCATTCTCTTATAATCACTGTTTAAGTGCTTTGTTCAAAGCAAACCAGCTATCTCTAAGAAAAAGAAACTATTAATTGAGAAGCCAGTAACCCAAACACAAATACTTTCTATACCTTGTATACAAAACAGTGCAGTTTATGGAAAGGTTTTGGTTTAACCAAAACTCCTCAGCAGTGTAAACAGAGCAACAAAGTGGATTTATTTTGACTGAGGTATCAGTTAGTGATATCTGAGACATATGAGATATCTGCAATGGGAATCATTCTTAGCATAGCTATGCTAATTGCTAACTTCAGGTGTTTGGCTCAAAGAGTGGCTTTCTTCTACAATTTGTTTGAACATTTTACACAGTATTGCAGGATTTTTCTTATATGTCCACAGTCTCCTGATGGACATGTATGACATGCATAGGTTGGGGTTTTTAAGATTTTTTTTTTTTTTTAACTAAAAATATTTATTTATTTTCATTGGCTGCTCTGGCATGTTTTATCTGTAAAGGTACTACTTGCATTTATGAAAACTTTCCACTTCTAGAGTATCTTGCTGGAAGATTGAAAAAGCAAATAATAAAAATGAATAAACTTCTCAGTCAATATTGTATACATTATGGTGTCAAATGCAAAAAACATTTGCAGACAATTTGGGATTTAATTAAACATGCTGCAGCTACCTCAGCCAAATTTCTGACCCAGTATAAACAGACTCTACCAGGTTAGATGTTAAAATAATATTTGTCATGTAATTTTGATATGGCCTCTGTTCTGCTGGATCTGGGATTGTATGTTCATGACAGTTATCAACCTGATTAAGTTGTCCACAGCCAGGCCCAGGTCTTCTGTCCTTGGTCTTCCTAAGCAGTCTCAGACCTGTGTCCATCTCGCTTAGCCTTTCTGTGCCAGCTCAGAAGAACCACCACTTATTTCTCCAGTTCAACAGAGGCATGGATTTACTGGAGTGGGTCCAGCAAAGGGTCACAAGGATGATTCAGGGACTGGAGCATCTCATGTATGAGGAGAGGCTGAGAGAGCTGGGACTGTTCAGCCTGGAGAAGAGAGGGCCTATGGGTATCTTATCCATGTGTATAAATAAATACCTGATGGGAGGGAATGAAGAAGAGGAAGCCAGACTTCTCAGAGGTGCCCAGTGGCAGGGTGAGAGGCAATGGTCACAAGTTAAAAAACATTAAATTCAATCTGAACTCAAAAAAATGCTTTTTTTACTCTGAGGGTGGTCAAACACTGGCACAGGTTGCCCAGAGAGTTTGTGGAGTCTCCCTCCTTGGAGATACTCAAAAGCCATCTAGGCAACCAGCTCTAGGATTCCCTGCTTGAGCAGGGGGGTTGGAGCAGATGGCCTCCAGCAGTCCCTTCCAACCTCTGCCATCCTGCGATTCTGTCATAATCCCCTTGTATGTGAGACTGCTGAATGGAAATGTCCCAGTAGCAAACAGTGCAACTTGCCCATGTTTAATGGAAATGTATGACGCAGACATGCAGCTACGGGCTGAAGTCAGGCCCCAGAACTTGCTAGGAGTGTATTCTCCAAGGTTGGCATGATATGCTCCCTCTTGTCTTGGACAGAGGTCCAAGATCTCCACTGGTACAAACCACCCGCACAAGGACAGTAGTTGGGAACATCCAAAATAAATTGCTCCCAGCAACAGCAACATGAATGTGGCCAGGATCTGGCACAGGACTGGCCAAGGCTGAGTTCTGATGAAGATCTGGAAGAAAGTTTGGTTTGATGGGTCCTCTGGAGACAGAGGAGTATCCTGCTTCTGTTGTGAGCATCTGAGTCATACCCTGGGCATGAACTTGAATGGAAGGGATTCTGGAGGAATCATCTTCCTTCAACGGTAGTTTGCATTTTGCATTTCTCAGGAGAGAGGTGTAATGTAAGAATGACATATGACTAGACTGAGTGAGTGAGAAAACAATCAGTGGTATGGAGATGTCTGCTCTAAGTCTTGCCAGCAGAGTTTCTTGCTTTTACTCCATTGCTACTATTACCACTGGTAAGAACGATAATTTGCTGCCTTCCCACCTCATAAGTTTAGGATCAGTTCTTCAGAAGTTCTCCATATTCCTCTTTAATAATGGCTAATTCTACAGTTGTGGTTTTCCTTTCTTTTGGCAGCTGCTGGGTGCGCTGCTGCTGGCAGGGCAACAGCTCCTGCTCTGTGTCCCCTCCACAGACAATGCATTCGCCTCTCTCCAGACCTCTTCCAAACAGGCGGTGGACAGTTTGGATAAAAAGTAAGCAGGACAGACATTCCTGACAAAACTACGCTGTGACCCTATCAGCCTGGTCTTAGACCTCTTCTGTGCCCACTGCTTTTTGCTCTGGGTAGATCACATCCAGGTACATGGTGCCAATCCTGAGTATTCAAATACATGCACAGACACGGCAAACATTTCTTACTACAAAAAGAAGAGCGTGGAAGAACTTATCTAGCTAGACTGGTTTTATGTGCTGTCCCCTGCCTTTTTTTTCCACCCCCTCCCTGCAGATGAACCTAATTTAAGCATCAAACATCTGACAAAACATCTGTAGTGATAAATGTGAATTTTAGCCTGAGGTAGCACAGCAATGTTCACCTACTCTTTCCCAGAACAGCAGGGTAACCCAGTGAGCAGTCACTTTGCTGTATCAGTGTATCGAATTGTATTAGAGAAGCAGACACCAATACAAAGCATCTTGGTCTGGGCTTCCTTTGGCTTGCATGAGGAGGTGATTTTCATGCCCCGGGGTGTTACACCGCAGTCTGAGAGCTGCCTGCGATGCGCCAGAGCGGGTGAGTGAGGCTCAGCAAATACTGTTAGTGCTGGGTCTCTTTTTGACCGTTTTCTCATCCTTGACTTGCGAAGGGCATTTTTTAAAAGTCATGAAACGGTAGGTAGCTGTAAGCTAGTGATCCAGAGATCTCTGCCTGCCTCACAAACGCCCCAAAGCCGACCCGTGTCCGTCCCCCAGAGCTGCTCAGGAGGCTGTTGAAGCAGTCCCGGCGCGGGTTGCCGTTGCCTGCGAACCACGTCCTGACCGAAGGTACGAGGGAGGCAGCGCAGCCTCCCTTCCTCTCTCCAGAGAGCCACCGTAACGGAGAGAACTGCCCCCAGCAGCGAGGGGGTTTGAAAAAATGCTCACTGCGTGCCCTTACCTACAGCCGTTCTGCCAAAGAACAGATCAAAGTTCACTATTTTCTTTTAAAAGAAGGCTGGGAAGTTCATGTCTTTCCTCCGTGCAGTAATGTACAGGCCAGGCCACTCAGCCAGGGAGCGAGAGATGGGCACTCAAACTCGTCCTTATCCTCCACATCCATTCACATCCACATCTCCTGCCCCCAGGCACTGGTAGCCATGTGTTTTCCTAACTGGAAACCAGCAAGACATGCATTGCTTCCTTCACTCCCAGCAACTTTATCGTTATTGATCGCAGACAGTGTGTCGTGGGCTGATTGCTCCGAAGGAGACGTGTAGCGGTGTGCTCTCAGCCTCCCGGTCTTGAGATGCTTTTGTAGCTTCACACGTGTAACATTTTGTGCAGTAACTGATGAATGTATACATACATCTTTTGGGGGCAGAAACCAGAAACCTAAGGGTGGCTCTTTCCTAGGCTGTGGGTTCCTATGTAGTATGAGCGTACTGTTGCTGGCTGTGTCTTGAACAAAGAAGTCGCTGCAGCCATGTTTTGCGAGGAGGCTATTCCCGGAGATTTTCTCAGAATGTGTCTGATAAATCACACTGACAGGGCTAGGAGGATAGACTGAAAATATTGATATACTTTTCGTGCTTGTTTTGCATTTAAGGTTTGAGAATGCTTCTGTAGGAGACGGTCTCGGCCTTCCCCATTTGCTGGTTTGAGGTAGATGCAAAGCTCTGTTCCTCCAGGATCTTTGAAACGGAGCTAAACGGTGCCACTGAGTTCAA
Organism: Aviceda cuculoides; assembly: GCA_035590195.1. Taxonomy (NCBI): domain Eukaryota; kingdom Metazoa; phylum Chordata; class Aves; order Accipitriformes; family Accipitridae; genus Aviceda; species Aviceda cuculoides. The sequence continues at coordinate 34,593,899 of JAVJGG010000029.1, read as the reverse complement.
AGCCTCCAGGTGAGAAGCAAGCCAAGAGAGGGATCTTTTTATTATTGTTATTTCCATTTTGGATTTAGGTGCATTGACTCAAGTGAAATTTAGCTGCAGACATTCAAATATGTTTCACTTGATCGATCTTTAAAGTTCTTCAGGGATTTAGCCCCTAGTTTCTATCCCATATATATATATGGTATAAGATATAAGGTATCTTATATTTTCCTAATATTTAAAAAACATCTTAAGTCTTGAAGGTGACACTTTGCTGAGTGGACAGCAGTAGCACAAGATGTATTCACTTTAAAAAATCCCTTGCCTGAAATTGTCCCAGCCACATCCCTCTGTGTCCTTCATGCTGGGTAGATAAAATGTGGATTTCGATACCACAACAATTACTTACTGTGCAAGATGCTGTTCCCCAGAAGTACTAAACACTAGGGAGTGGACTTGGGCCCAGTGTTATTATTAGTTGTATTCACCAAGCCAGCTATCAGTCAGAAAGTATTCGGCTGCCAGCTGTGGGCCAAACCAGGACTGGGGTGAAGGAAGGCTTGGGAGTGTCATGAGGGCATTGCAGATGATCAGTAGCTGTTTTTAGACTGAGCCATGTGATTTGTAATATTCCCTTTGTTAATTGTCATGCTGGCTAAAACCCCAAACTTTGTATTTTCCCCAAGGAGAGAAGCTGACATTAAATAATGAAACTCATCACTGAGGTCCAACCAATCCGAAAATATCCATTAAAGTGATAATAAAAACTTCAGTGTTGAGTTCAGGGAAAGCAGAGTGAAATATCTGCATTTGGCATGGTCTCACTTATCCTCCTGCTTTAAAGGGCTCAGTGGAGAAAAAAAAGAAAAAGAGTCCAAAAGAAAGTAGAAATTAAAGGCAGACAACATCTTCTAGATTATCACATGTATTATTCTGCCAGTGCAGGGCTGAGTCCTTTAATACTTATTTAAGCCTTTCAGTCCCTAAGGAGCATGATTTATGGGCTTTCTGCTGATCAACAGGAGATAGGCATGGTTAGAGACTACAGCTACTTACGTACTGTGGTTCATGCTTTTGGCTCCAGCAGTCCCCTTCTCAGACCCTGGGGTGTTGTTGAAATGGCAGACATCACAGCTTCTCTGCCCTATTTTCTAATTTAATTTTACTCTGAAGAAAGATGACCTTAAATCTGTACTTTTTCCCCCTTATGTTTTAGCTCTATCTCACGGTAAGGACAGAAATGAGTCAAATTTTTGTTCCAGAAGAAAGGTATGATACACCTTTCCAAAACTTACAATGCAGCAAAAGCTGGCATTCAGCTCCCATTGTGATTTGCAGGGTATAGGGCCCAAACAAAACAGGATTCTAGCATGGTTTATGCACTTTTTAAAATTAAAAGCTGTATTTTGTGGCTTTCAAGTTCTGAAAATATGTCCTCGGGTATGTCTGTGCAATTCCTCTGACAAAATAGATTGTAAGCTCTTTTTTTGCCCTTTCACTGAAAACCTTCATTTCTGTGCTTAGATATTTGTCACAACAACATGTCAAGGGCTGGCATCCCGAGCACAGTGAGATCATACACCCGTTTTCTATTAGTGTCACTATCTACTGCTCCTTTGGTGTAGGATTATCTGCTGATCCAGGCTCTCTTCTGAGTTGGGCTAAAGGAGGTGACAGTATTTCAGAGAGAATGCTCATGACTTCTCTATTAATTTGTTTTCCTGAGCTTTGTTTGTTAGCTATATAAGACAAGGGGTAATCAACGATGTGACAGTGGAGAAGTATAATATTCTGCAGATTATGAGAGTGTCTTGAACATATGCTTTTATATTAATGGAGGCAATTTTACTTCTGAAACTCACTGTAGTTTAACTACACAAATTGTTAGGATTTTATCTTGGGATTCTTAACTGTCCAAAATTCTTTTTAAACTCCCTTCTTTATTATCATTTGGCAGAGATACTTCTTGTGTATTCCAACAAATATTGCAATCACTTTATTGCTAAACAGATATACTAGAGAAAGCATGTGCTTAACATCACAACGTGTAACACTTAGCCTTTATTAACATGAAATAGTCAAGGTCTCTAAATTGTACTTGGAAGACATCTCCAAAGCCAGTTACTAAATTAGGTTATTCAGAGATGTTGAATACAAAGTATGTCTTTGCCGAACAATGCTTCTGTTACAAGAAAATAATCTACAAGTTCTGACATTTCAATGAAAAAATTTCCATCATATCACTTTCCTCTCAGTAAAGGATCATTTTGAAAGCTACTTTTGATTGTTAGTGCTTGTGGTGATAGCAGTTCTGTGTTTACAGGTATCCGGTCATCTTTACTCATCTTGCCTTCTGTAATCAACAGAAGAAGTGGAAGAACAAGGTAGATGTCTCAAAGAGATAGGGCTAATCTCAAGAATGACATTTAAAAAAATACCTCAAATATTTTCTCTATTATTTGGTGTATAGGTGATAAAGAAATAGAGGAAGTGCAAAGTAGAAATAAAAACTGAACATACATTTAAAACAGAATATACCAGCAATATATACATATAATTCAAGATATAAACATATATATATATATATACAAACAAGCATATAAACAGATATATTCAGATATAAAAGGGAGCTTATAAGAAGATGGGGTGCACAGAGAAAAGCCAAGGGGCGATGGTCACAGCTTGCAACAAGGAAAGTTCTCTCTGGATATATGGAAAAAAATTTCACCGTGAGGGTGGGCAAGCACCAGAAGTGGTTACCCACAGAGGCTGTGGAATCTTCCATCTTGAACATTTCCAAAACTCAGCTGGACAAGGCCCTCAGCAACCTGACCTAACTCTGAAGTTAGCTCTGCTTTGAGCAAGAGGTTAGACAGGTGACCTTCCAAGGTCCCTTCCAAACTCAGTCACTCTATGATCTTGTATGGGTGGGTTTGTATGTGTGTGAGAGATAAAGCAGTGACTGAGTAAAGCTTAAGGCAGAAGATGTAAAAACTATGTAAAATTATGCAAAAAACTATGTAAAAATCAGTTCACTTTTCATCTTTGCATTCCACAGGTCCTTCTGAAGCCATTTCTCTGAGGCCATGTTAGAGCAAATTTAAACTCATACACACATGTTGCAAAGGCCGTAGTTAGAGTGCGATGAAAAGCATTGCAAACCAGAAAGCCTGAACTGGCTTGGTATACATTCATTTTTTAGTAATTTTCTGATCTATATACTAGCAAACTAAAATCACCATTCCTCAGAAGAAGTGGATTATGTGCAGCTGCCAAGCTGGAATTTGACCTCTCACCTTCAAAATGCGATATCCACACATGAGCACACCGGCTTTTGCACACTCCAAGAGAAATATGGTGTCCACAGCTGGCAGGCAGGAACTGGTTGTCTTGTGCCAGTTCAAATCGGGAGAGGATGCTACACATCATTTAGAGCATATTTTTCTTACTACTTTTTCTGGGTTTCTTGCTTTTTTTTTTTAAAAGAAAGAACTGGAAATTAAACTTGAGAGCTACAAAAGTTATTTTAGAGATGTTACCCCTTCTTTCCACTTGCTTCTCGGAGCCCTTAATGAAAACATACAGCTTTAATAAATTTGTTCTTCTTCAGGGAAAATGCTCATGGATATTGCTGGACGTGTTGCATCAGCAAAGCCTGCACAAGCAGGTCAAAAACTGAGGAGTTTGGTTGTGTTTCGGAGAGGGAGGAGAGTCAGAAGGAAGACAATCTTTGATCCCCTACTCAATATGGAAGAGAATTTGGTTGGATTTGCTTCTAATCACAATCTCTTAATATCTACAGTCTTCCTCCATAAGGCATAAAGTATTTTTGCTGAGACAAGACTTTTTTGAAATTAGCCTAATTTGAAACCTCTGTAGCCCGACAGAAGAATTCAGGATAGTCTTGCCTCACAGATAATAATTTTTAAAGAACAGCATAGCTTAAAACTAAGAATAGAACGATTGCTTCAATCATTTTATTGCTTCAAACCAGAGATAATTTTATAAAAGTTTGGGGGTTTTGTGCACTGTGGATGTCACAGAGATACCAGGTAGCCAGGGTGAAGGGAACCTGCGTGGGTGTCTAAAAGGGCAGTCTTCTCACCCTATTTTGGGAGCTCGTGGTTTTTATAGGATTGCCAAATCATCCAGGTTGGTGGGGAACTTGAGAGGTCTGTAGTGCAAACTCTTGCTTAAAAGCAGGATCGGCAGAGTCCAGACCAGGTTGCTCAAGGCATTGTCCAAGGAAGGTGACTCCACAACTTCTCTGGGCAAACTTCTTCCAGTGCTTATTCATTCTCACGGGGAAAATTATTTTCTTTTATACCCAGTGTGAACATCTCCAGTTTTGGTACATGACCACTGTTTCCCAGTCTTCTGCCCAGAACCTCTGTAAGGATCCTGGCTCCACCTGCTCAGTAACCTCCTGGTAGGTATGGGAAGGAGCTGTTAGGTCTCCCCAAAACCTTCTCTTCTTCAGGGTGAACGAGCCCAGCTGCCTCAGCCTTCCCTCACAGGGCTAGTGCTCCAGCCCCCAAACATGGCGGCTTTCCAGTGGTCTTGCTCTCGTTTTGGGAGACCCAAAACTAGGCACAGTATTCCGTTATTGTTATTATTTTAGATCACATTCTGAAGAATTAGTGAATTAAGTGTATTTTAAGAATTTAAAGGAGGTAAAGATTGACTCGGAAATAAAGAGGTGGAAGTGACTCGGAAATAAAGAGGTGGAAGCTGGGTTGTACATAAATTTATTTCTTTTTGAAGTTTAGTTGTAAAGCTTGTCAGGATCACTCATTTCTTTCACTGAAAACAAAGATGTCTCTCTTCTACTGCAGTGTAAAGCTATGAAGACTTACGTATTGTTGCTGAGACTCTGGTCTTAGGAAAGATCATGACTTCAGTGTAGAGGAGATGAGTCGCCCAGCTATAGAAATATGGAGAAATGTCTTTTAAAATAAACTTTGGTATTTTTCATTTTAAGATCTCTCTCTGCTATGTGATGAAGTTAAGATACTTACAGATCACATCTTATGGAGCCTACTGAAGAATGGAAAGGTTCAATTACCTTATATTGCAAAAGCAGCAGTGCTTTGGCTTTAATACAGCCAAAGTGTAGAAGGTGAGATCTTTTACAGTCAGTGAAACCTCTGTGGAGCACAACACATAAAGCTGAATTTTCAGTGAACAGAACTCTAGTTCTATAAAATAATATGATTTCTGAACAATGTGTAATCAATCATCTCAGCACTGTTCAAGTGTATTAAGTTGGCTGCTGTCACTTTTAAATAACCTATGTAAAATACACCCCTTCCTAGCTATCCCCACAGCTGAAGCTTTTGCCCAGACTCTCATCGTCTGGTATTTCAATCATTGCCACATCATCTTTTTGGGCCTTGACTTATGCATTCTTTCTATGACCACGTTCATCAAATATACTATTGCTCAGATAATTTTCCCAGTTCCTCACTTTGACAAAGTCCCCCGTAGAACGTGTGCAGCATTCATTAGTGCCCCAGTGCTGCACGATGGTATACACACAGGGCCATGCCTACAGCGAATTCCTCTCTCTTGATTTCAGTGGGGCTACAGACACAAAGGTCTGCCACATCCTACAGAACCCATCTCAGTACTTTTCCTTCATCTGCTCTTTAACCTTTCAAGCCCCCTGACTCTTTTCCCTCTGACTGTAAACATGTTCTGGGCTCTGCAGACTGTGATTTGGCTTCTGAGCCACTGGCACCATTCTTCCCCAAATCCTTAATGACTTTTTCTTAATCATATCTCAAAGTTACCTTCATTCTTCTTGATTTATCGCCCATCATAAACAGCTAGCTAAGTGCTTGAATTCTTGCCCTCTGTTAGCTCCGTGGTTCTTGTTCTCCTCAGCCTTTGTTTCCTGTTATCATTCCTTCAGAAGCTGAGCCGAAGGGGATGTTCTGGTGATCCTCATCCACCTTGCATCTGCCTGACAGGGGCTGACTAGTCTCTTCAGTGTATCTCTTCTTTCCTCCTTCTACCTTCTATCTCTCGGTAGTCTTCTATGAAAACGCAAATTCAGATTTTATTTCTATAACAGTGACCAGTCATCTGAGACTTACCTGCAGATTTGACAACCAAACTATATCTAGTCTATATCTAGAAAGAAGATCGTGTCCATGCAGCCTATTTTAAAACACGAATTTTCCATCCATCATAGTGTCAAAACTATGATCCAGATTCTTATTGCCAAATGTCTCGCTATTTGCAACACTGTATTCTGTGAATATATATCCAGTTTAGCCTGCTGTCTGTCTAGCATTGTGTTCTTGGCCACTAACTTTGATTGTAATGCTCTTTTTCTTACATACTTCCACTGATTCTTCCTCATAATAGGAAGCATAAGCTCCTTGTCTTCTCTTTGAAAGTGCTTCTTGCCCGTCATTCATACCTCATGCAATACTGAGAGTTTACCTCCAAGTGCCATTTGATGCAGGATGCAGGTCTCCATCACTCAAATTCTGGATCTTTCATACAAGTGCTTTCATACTGTCTCCTTAACAGCCCATCATGCTTAGAAAGAGCTCTTGATGAATACCGTAAAAATAATAATAATTAATTATATTCCTTTACAGTCAGCATAGCTATGTTTCCTGTCAAAGTCTTGAAAATGCCACTCCAGCTCAGCCGCCTGCCTGTCACAGACCCACAGGGTCTCACTGTCTGCAGATGTTCCCCGTCAGCTGTCTCTTGATGTAAATCACACCAAGGAGTCCCAAAGTAGCTGTGTCCTGTACTTACATGGCATGATAGGATGCTAGCCCACGGCTAGTGCTGCCAGGGATTCCGTGGGCTGCCTGTGGGTGGTCTAGCCTGCCTGGTTTAAACTGGGTTTTGACACCCCAGCTGGCTCCCGAACCATCGACTGCAGGCTTCCTCCGCAGAGCTGGCTCCCCCCTGGGCTGCTGCCTCCCCGTTGCGTACAGGAAAAACTCAGCCCTGAGGCTTACTTCTGCTCTCAAAGTCTAGGAATTTCACTTGGAGATACTTTCCTCCTATTTATTTTCCAGGACTGGGAGACCTCCAAAGGAGCCCAGGCTGGAGAAGGGTGACAGGTTATCCTTCCTTAATAAATGGGGAAATGTCTGAGACCTGTTTCCCCTGAAACGCGGTACTGCGCTTTGAGAGACCTCATCCATCTTCGGTGTCAGCAGGGCACCTTTCTGAAAGTCCATTTATACTTTTATATATTTCAGACACACACAGAAATGAAGTTGTATTAGTGGGGAGGTCCTGATACCACTGTTTACACAAAAGACTCCGAGACTCATCTCCAGGTAACTGTTGTAGACTCAAAGTCCCATGACTATGGGTTTGTAGACCTGAAAACAGTAAAGGAGATCAGTTCCTGGGGTCCTCGTAAACCTGTAGTTAACACCTCTGTTTGATTTCCCCTTCCTCTTGTAATCTGTTCTCACTTGCATTGCAGCTTGGGAGGGTCTGGAGGGTGGTGGTATGCTTTTTATTTCTGCATCAGAAAATTGTAACCATGTACTCTAAAGATACTGCTGGTGCAAAAAGTCTCAGCTGTCTGTGGCACACAACCTGTCACATGAAGTTAGACTGGATATGGGGACTACATGTCCTGGAGAATACCAGTTGCCAGTAAACATCCTCCACTAAAATAAATTATGGCCTCTGTTGCAACAAGTTTTATATATATATATATATGTATATATATATCTATCTCTGTATATCTATCTCCTTTGGAAAGTTTCACTGTGTAAGTAGATTGGGGTAAATAAAGACCACAAACCACATATATACATGCCTTATTTTTTGCACTCTTTCCCATAGCATCCATGCCAAATCCACTTGGAGACCACTGACACTGAGCTAGGCTGACCTTGACTGACCTAGTTCTTAGGTCTGTGTTAATTAGTTGACAGGTGTCGCCTCTATAATTCTTAGATTATGACAATGCTGAAAGGTGCAGGTGCTCTGTGTAGCACAGTAGGATCTCATACACTGTAACTCCATAATGACAGTTATAATAAAGATCTGACATCAGAAGATATTCTTATATACTGTAATGTGACTTTAAAAAATCTTTACATTTCATACTAGCAATTAAACTAGTATACTACTACCACTGTACAATAGAGAAGTGTAAGGAAGGGCAGCCCAGGGGTTACCGCACTATCTGAGAACTTGGGAAACACAGGACCAAGTTTCGACACTGTCTCATACAGCCCTTTTGATTTCAGGCAAGTTATTTAGACTCTTTGTAACTCAGTCTTCTGTCTGGAAACTGAGGATACTGATGCTCCTCTGCTTCAGAGGAATACTATCCTGATAAATACAGTCAAAAGTTCTGAGGTCTTGGGATGGTATGGTAAACACCACACAGTCAGGGTTCATTTATCTGTGGTCAGATTGTCCGAGCCGTGGATGAAAATCCGGCCTGGGTCTTACAGGATTTATTAGCTCAGGCACAGCGCCGTATGAATGCAGTTACGCTCTTTATAGGGCCAGCTCTGCTCTGGAAAGAGTGCATCTGCTTTTGTGAGAACCTAGCTGGCTCCAGCCCGAGGCAGCTCAGGTACTTTAGCCCCACGTTCCCACAACCAGAAGTGTCGGAGGGCGGAAAGGAGCAGAAACACCCAGCACAGAGCCAGCCCGGATCCAGCTGGGTTTATGAGCCCTGGCTTTGTGCAAGCTGTGCCAGACCCACGCTGCCTCCCCAGCTTTTGCACCTGCTCCGTAGTGCCCCAGGCCCTGTGGGGCTCCTTAGGTCAGGCACAACAGGTCCGGCACGGCAACCAAGGAGCCACTATCCGTCGACACCTGCAGCGCTGGGGAACAGGCTGTGAGTGAGGAGCAGAGAAATCAAACGGCTCCGTGGGGTCGGTGTAGTTGATGGCTATGAGGAATTAACAGACCCTCCCGCATCAGAGCTGAGTTCACCTGGAGCGTCGTGGGTCTCCCTTGTTTCATCCTCTCTTATTTGTACTACTGGTGTTCCCACTTCACCAGCTCTGCAATACCTTTGCCAAGCAGAGATGTGGCTAGAAACAGCTGAAAATCACTTGCTGAAGTCATGCTTTAGGACTTCAAGAACCGTCTTCCCAGGACAACGAAAGTGGCGCTTCAGAGAAGAGGCTTTGGAACGTGCGGGGTCAGATTGTAGGAAGCCAGAAGAACAGGAGGGGAAAATAAATGGATCAAGGTCTTAAAACCAGGGGAGAAGGAAAGAAAGAAAGAAAGAGAGTCAATCATCAAAAGCTGTGGGAAGAAAGAAAAAAAAAAAAGAAAGAAGAAAGAGGGAGGGAAGCGAGGAGGACACGGTTTCCCAAGA
>JAVJGG010000029.1:34563463-34582244 GCA_035590195.1 Aviceda cuculoides | reverse complement strand
GGGGGGGGGGTACACCTTCAGTGTAAAATGTTTTTCTTATCCGCATGTTCTGAATTATTTTGCTATCCCTTTTCCTATTGTTTTCTCGGCCATGTCTCCCCTTCCCGTTTCTGAAGTTAGCTGAAAATCAGGTGGCTCAGCTGCTGAGAAACTCGTATTTCTGAAAAAACTGTGCTTTCAGTGCAATTATTTGGAAGGGGAGGGAGCTCATGTCTCCAGTGTTAAGCCAGTACCAATAGTAATAAACCTGTGAAAGGAAAATAGTTTGCACTTTCATCCATATGTCACCTTCAGAGTAGGCACAAATAAAATTGTAAAGCAATTTAGTTTCGATGGTTTTTCGACAGATGGTTTCCAGAATTTAATTTTTGTGTGTGTGGCTAAAACGATAGCAGTCCTTTAAAGTGACCAGACTATCTGTGCTAACAAAGGGTATACTGTGTCTTTAATTAAATGTGGAACTACTTAGAGTGCTGGCTAGACAGCGGAGGGTGATAGTGGTATTTCTGCTTTAAAAAAGAGCTTAAGGATTGCATTGTGGGAGTACTGAAATGAATAGACATCTAACTGGAGTTGTGTGAATTGTCCTCCTACAAAAACTTAAGCTGGTTTTAATTGATCTCATGTTCGCTGATTGATCTTAGACCAATTGTTGTGCTTGTTGAACAGTTGGCTTTTCCAAAGGAGATTGATTTAAATTAGTTTTTAGTTTAGTTATTGGATAAATACCGTTAGTATTGACTGTTGACTTACTGGCACTGTTTTGTGCTGTCACCTAAGGGTTTTGTTTTGCACTTTGAAGAATGCAGTCTTTTTCAGTTAATAAGTCTAAAGAAGTAAGCATAGCCAGTACTAAGCACTGAAAGCAAAATTAAGAATGTATTCAAATTATAATAGACATTTGCCATGACACATGCAGTCTGAAGTAATGCTTTCGTACAGGACCCAAAATTCCAATAATTTCACAATTTTTCCATATCCCATCTGCAAATAATCAGGCATTCACTGTGGGGTACTGGCAGTTAAAATTTCTCTGGCATTCTATTTTGTCTGTTACATGATCTCAGATGCTCCATAATATCATTTTCTTAATGAAATAAATTTTTTGGCGTAGATTAAGTATCCTGTGCAGTAGAAATCAGTTGCATTCAGTCTGAAATTATGGGCAAATATAATGTGTAGCTGATTTTTTTTTAAGCAGCGAAGTGTACAGTAACGTTTAAGTATATATGCCTGTAGTGCAGTTTGTGTGGATTTTTAGCTTACTAGAGAATACTCTAGTAAGCAAGAGTTTAGTAAATCTGGGGCAATGTTCCCGGATTTCTTCATTCCCCCTCTGCTTTCAACCGTTTCCCAAACCAAGATGTGCAACATCGCAGTAGAAGTGGAATGAAAAATTAAGGTTTGTAATGTGGTTCCTACCTGGCATTGATTTGTGTTTTGTTAGTCAATGTCACTTCATTAAAAATTATTTGGTAAATACATCACAATCAACAGATTCTGCTAACTCCGCCGTGGCTCTTAGTTGCTTTTGCAGCTCATTAGAATATTGCTTTGCTTAGTTGGCTCAGAGCAGAACCTTACTTCCCTTGAAACACCCCGGCAAATTCTTCCTCTGGAAGCCTTCATCCTGAGCAGGTAATTATTATTATTTGCCTTTCCTGCAGAAGCTATTCTAAAACATATTTAAGGGTTACATAGCTTAAAGGTCAGCGGTGTAATCTCACAGCTGGCTTAGCCTAATATCAGAGCACCTCCTTTCCCTTTCTTGTTTAATGGTATAACTTGATTTTTCATTTCTCTTGGATACCTATTCGCTTTTTCATTTCAGTGAAAATTTTTACCTTTTCTTCAGATGTCTCTTTAGCAGTCAGTATAAGATGAGCAGCTTCACAGGGTGCATGGAAGACCAGTGGTTTTTCCCTTGTCTTTGAGACATGATAAAAACAACTTTCTCAAAGAGTACCACAAATCAAAGTGGGAGTACATAGAAACGAAGAGTGTTGGGCTGGCTTACCGGGAGGAGTGATGGTATTCTGCCAAAGCATTGACAGAAAAGAATATAGGGTTCATTGTAAACAGCTGTCAAAAATTAGATGCTAACAAAATTCCATGAGGAAAAAAAAAAGTCAATGTGACTGCAGTGCCTGCATTGATGGGAAGACTCAACTGTAGTATGGAGAGGCTCCCTGGAGTTGGTGAGACCAATGTTGGAGTAATGAGAGACGTGAATGGGACACGTTCATGCTGGGAAATTGGAAGTTACCTATATCCAAGAACTCAAAGAAAAACTGTGGGTGTGGAATACTTGTCTTTCTATTTGGCTCATATTCAAGGAGTGTCATAAAGGCTAAGGCGCATACTCATCTCCTGGATGCTCCCACTCTGTTAGAGGTACGTAAACAAAGGGGTAATACCTGTGGCAACGAGTGAATAGTGACTGTGGTGATGGCAAAATATCCACAGGTGGAAATCGGAGGAGTGCCTAGGGAAGGAAATTTCCCCAGGTGTTTCTCGGAGCTCAGTATAGCTCTGCTTATGGTGTTTATAGGGGTCTATGCATATATGGAGGAACACAGTAGCTGGAATCAAAATTGTGTCAATTAAATCTGTATCATCTTAAGGTAAGGTGGGAGTCTTGATCACAAACTGGTTATTAATACAGGAAGCTGTCACATGGATTTTCAACTAGAAGAAAAAACCTGTTCAGATATTGGGGATTGTGATTTAGCTTTCCTAACTAGATACTTACCTGAGATGGGGATAATCTTGGAACCTGTCTCAGTTGGATTGTGCAGTCAGGCTTTGGGAAAGATTGATGATTTGAGCATTAGGAAAAAACAAACCTGTGTTGGAATACTTGATTGAAGTAAATACCAAATATTTTACTTATTCCATCCTCCTCTCTTTGAACTTGAAACATGTCTTACATTTGGAGGACAATTAAGCCTTAAGCCAGAGGAAAAAAAAAGTTAAAATCTTAGGAGGAAGCTGTACTTTGAGATACATGTTTTCCTCAGGCGTTATATTAAATGCTTGTAACAGAATTTGTAAAAGAACCTAGACATGTTAACGCTTTCTGGAGTAATTTCCCAGATACTTGTGATCAGTAGTAATGCCTTGGAGGGTAGCTTCTCTTCCTCAGCCCCTTACTACTTAGGGTAGTTGGTTATTAAGCATTCTTTATATACACATCATTATTGCAGCAGTAAGAATATTCTAACACTGTAACTATTGAAAAGTTGAAACTTTTAAACTTTTGGCTGCTTACACCCTGTTATCTGGTAAGGCTGAGGAAGTTTCTTAAACTAAAATGTCAGCAGCAGAAGTCAAAACTTCTGTGTGAGTGACTGAATACCGAACCAGCTACCGATGCAGTGTTACTGAGGGTAGTCGATGCTCAAGTGGATTGTGAAGTTTTGCAGAAGAGATGCACAAAACGTCAAGAGTAGGATTCACCGTGAAAACCAACACCTAAGTTTAGGTGCTTGATACAGTTTCCCAATGTCGGGTTCCAGTGCTGCTTGTGATATTTAAAATATATCCTTCTGTGTCTGGCACGTATGTGACCTTCTTGAGCAAGCGGAGGCCAGGCGGGTTACCCTGGAGCGAGTTGTAGGTATCTGACAACCTTAGGGGTCTCGAGGTCCGTTGTGGTGGAACCTGAAAATGGGGAGCATGTGCTGGCACAGTGTTGCTGTATGTGTGCTTTCCCTTGCCTGTACCCATCCCCTTAGCTTCCATTACAGGTCACTGGGGGGTCGGGTCAGACCTCAAAGTCTTTGCTCATATGCTTTTGTAGCAAAACCTGTGGGAAGATTTATGCTGTGATGAAGAATGTACATTTGTCTGCATGATAAACTTGGCTTAATTTTATGTTTTCCCTTTTTTGGGGGGAAGGGCGGGGATGTATGTTTTCCAAGGCTTGGCTGAAATCTGTCACTGGAGCAGCTCAAAATGCATGACAAATACCAAAAGTGAGTTTGTGTACTAATACAGGGTAGCTAAGATAACAGCAAGAATGCAGTTTCTCTCACTTCAGTGTGTCATTTACAGTATACAGGCCAGTATAATTACTATGATAAAGTATGTTAGCATGGTGTTGTTTACATAAGCTGCTTTTAATGAAAAATATGACATTATTTAAAAGCTAGAAAGTGGAAGAGGTGTTCACTATCAAAATTCAAGGCAGAAAGAAATAAACAATGGTCTTTCTGCAAGCTGTTTCTTTCTCTTGCTATTGCTGCCAAGAGACTGACTATCCCATGGAGGTCTGCATTTCATTTCTGTTCATCTAGCTATTTTTCAATACCCCCAAACCTTAGCTAACCATAGATGAGAGGGAACTGTCTAGTCAAACCTGTGGACTGTCACAGGCTGCGAACTTTTCCCAGTGTATGGTACATTAACTTCAGAAGCTTATAGCTGACTATAACATCCCTTTCCAAAAATGCATCATTGATTATAAACTCCAGGGGTGGGATTCATGTGACTACATGTACTTATTTGCAACATAAAATGTCTATGTTTTCTCTTATAATTGGTGTAGTGCTAGTTGGTACAGTCCATGGAACTGTTGGTAAAAATTTAACTAATCCTACAGCAGGTGCTTGCCTTTGATCAAGTAAAGCATACCCCAAACTCAGTGAAATAAAATGGCTTGATTACCTCTGTCTACAACTGAAGTGTAGTTCAGTTCTACATGTCTTCATTGTTAGCCCCTGAAGTAAGCTGAAATCGGCCCCAAATGAGAAGGGGTCCACCACAGCTAATCTCGCCTATATTAAAATTATGTGTTGGTGCAGCTCTTAACTTCAGCAGATAAGGTCCCTGAAAGTTATACTTTCTCTTGTATTAGAGATTTATTTAGTTTCAGGTATTTTTTAAAGCTAAATTAAATTCCTCAAGCATGCCCTCTCTTTCTACCTCAAAGTTTTATTCAGGCACCGTTGGAGAACCTTCTGTATTTGTCTAGGCTCCAAGTATTTGCTAATCCTTTCCTTAATGAAAAGCATGACTTCATACATGTTGGCTGTTGATAATGCACAAATGTAACAGCTTGATCCTTTCATCATGGGCTGCTTTAGACACCAAAATTAGGTGCTGCTATAGTTTGTATACCCATTGTCTCTGTGGTACTTGTTCAGCAGATGCAACGCTTTGGAAAGTGTCAGCTGCGTGCTGTGAAGTCACTTTGTGCATGCAGAGTAAATTTATCACTTTGGGGGACAGTAATGTTGTGTTTAAAGCTTGTTCCCAAGTAATTTTTGGTGTAGAGCATGGAATAGGCTTGTGGTATGAGTTTTTGATACTTGGATTCTGACTAATACATCTTAGGAAGTGAAGTGTCAAGTGGATCTTGCATCTGAGCACCATCCTGTCCATTTTCACTAATAGTTTTTTAAAACTCAGAGGAGAAATGAAGTTGAAAGGGATCGGGGTGGTGATCTCTCCAGTATGTGCCCCAAAAAGGCAGATAACGGTGCAACACAGTATCAAACACGGGAGAGGCAAGAGTGAAAGAATCAGTCTGACATGCACTAATTAATGTCACCTTTCCAGTGCAGTTCCTGCAGTGGAGATGGGGGGCGGGAAGGAAGAATTACAAAAAATTGGTGTTTGTGCATAATCCTATTTCAAAATATTTAGTTGATGTGCAAGTTGATGTTCTGAGCATGGAATGGAGATGACAACTGTAACTCATCTAAAATGATGGAGTAGCACAATTCTTTCCTTTGTAGATCTTCCTCTGAGACTACAAGGGTTTGAGGCCTTAATTGTATGTCTTTACTTTGGGATTGCTCCATCTTAGCACCTTGATTTTGAAGTAGTGCACATCTCTGACCTTAGTCTATCAAACTGTGGTCCATGGAGCAGGTGCTAGCGTTTTCTGGATGTGTACATGTCATGTTGCCTCATCCTTGTGTTTGTACCTAAATACTCTTGAATGCAACACTCCAATGAATTTATATAGCTTTGCTTTAATGTTGCTCTATTTTGATGCAAGTGCTTGTTGCTTAAATGCAAAGTTGTCACTTCAAATTTCTTTTTAGGTGGTAGCATACGAAAGATTGGTGATTGTATTTCCTGACCTTTCCTCTTGTTTGTGGACTTGAATGTACAAACTGTGAAGAGCAAAAGGACATAAAAAAAGGCGTAAAATTGTAGTATGGGTCAGAAAGAGTTTTATGTTTTTTTTTTTTTTTTTTAGGGGAAAGCAGAGAAGCAACTAGTATTTTAGGTACCTTGATTATGTGATCAAGGGGAGGTTTTTAAGATCCCATCTGTTAGGATCTGGTGAGCAGTGCAAAAGGTGTTCATGCTCTTTGCTTCACTGTGATAGGAGAAATATCTTTTGATAGCAGGCAGTTAGCAAATTTTGGCATCCAGTAATTGATCAGTTATGTATTTCTTTTTGAAATATGAATTTTAGTAGAGCCAAGTACTTGTTGTATCTGTAAGACTTTGTCCTTTTATGAGGGAATGGAATTTATGCTATATGCTCTTATTCCTTTTTTTGTTGGTTTTTTATGGGATGCTTGTATGACTGTAACAAGTGAAGTGTATGTAATTACAGGTAGTATTTAGAAGAGGCATGCAGTTCTATAATTATGTTTCAAAATAAACTTTCAGTTGAATTATGAATGTTATCTGAAGAGGGTAATAGCAAATCTCATGTATGGTTAACATAGATCCAAAACATGAAAATCCTTCTAGTATGATTTTCCAGTTTTAAAAAATTTTTGCTCTCTAGGATTTAAAACATGTAAATCTAGAAATAATCCAGAGCATATAGTTAGGGATTATGAGTCTCAGATTTACCTCATAGAAACTTTTGTCTATTTTTTTTTTGAGAATTGTCAAGATTTTCTCCATCTTGATGAAAAACAGACCCAAACATAGATGTAGCAAGATGGAGGAAGAGACCTAGAAGATAAATAGAGTTTGTGATGTCGGCTTTTAGGTACTGCCTAAATTGGTGCTTCTTTTTAATCACTGGGCAGATGCATGAACACTAACTCCTAAGCAGACCATGTGCAGCAATGAAGACAATGTCTGTGCCTTTTTATATATTGGGAGAAAATTGTACTGCTTTACACTGCAAAGGAACAAAAGTATTTGTGTTAGAATTGCCGCAGCATGACAAAATATAAACTTCCTGATCAAGATATGTTATTTTCTTTTTTGAGTCGAAATGCTGGCTGAAATATGTTACACACAAATATATACTCTGCACTAATGTATGGTCTTTTCAGCCGTATGGTTGCCACCTTTGAAATACCAAAAAACCCCCAAACTAGCCACATCAGACAAATGGCTGTTGTGCATGCACAGATTAATCTGCACATGTATAGCAGCGCTGACAACACCCAGTGTGTCCATACTAAAACTTGCTGGGCAAGTTGGAAACCACTGAAACAGCAACTATGCTTAGCAAAGATAGGTGTTACTGATTTGTTCTTGCTTCTTTCTTGTGTTACTCAAAAAAAATTTTGGTAGATACGATATGTTTTCATTATAAACCTACCGACTTACCTAGTGATTCCACTGACAAGCATGTCTGTAGCTATGGCTCTTTTGAATGGGAATTGAAGTTGCATCATCTCTCACTTTATATCGAGATGGTACTTAAGGATCCCAGCGGACATGGGGCCCTGCAGTGCTGGCCCTGCTTAGACAATAACCTCTGAATTAAGGTTGCCAGAGCAGAATCTGTCCTGGATTTCCTTCCACTAGCAGTAATGTCTTTGGCCTTTCATTACAGATAGTTCAGGCATGGTTTAGGTCTCATTTTACACAGTGCATGCTAATAACGTGATGGACATGGATTCAGTTTTGACTTGGGAAGAGTAACTGTAACCCGGCAGGATCACTGCAACGCACCCAAGGTGCTTTAGGTTGTGTTCACAGCACAGCGACACAGCAGCTACTTGGTTTTAGTTTGCTTAAAGCTATTGCCAATTATTGTGGAATACTTACAAATAGCCTCTGATCTGAGATGCTTCACTCTTGCAAGGGACCTAAACCCAAAGAATATTTTATAGAGGGTTTGCTTAATTATCTGTCCACATCAAATTACATATTCTAATACTTTCATCAGGAGCATTCTCAGGAGGTGGTTTTACCTCTAAATTTGGTCTCCTGCCCTCTCCAAAATGGTCAATCTTCTCTCCCCTGCTTTGTTGAATTTTCACTTGTGAGGAAAGTTGACTTTGAGGGATGTCCAAAGGAAGGCACCTTTTGCAGTAGGGTACTTGTGTGCTTTTGCTGTTGTGACCTACTCTTGTGGCAACAGCTGATGACAGGACAGTTCTTCAACTTAGGTTCCTTGCCTGGGCCATCAAAAATATACATGGCCTGCATGTGTCTGTCTTGGTGGTTTTTAAGATGTTTGGCAAATACTAATTGCACATGGGCAGATCGCCTGTTTTGTGTCTCTGTTTTCTACCTGACAGGGTTTGGTGCTGGGAAGTCTGCCTTGCTGGTAAGAGGGTGCGTTAGGAAGTCGGAGGGATTGCTTTCATTGTTAGTCTTTCCACACGTAAAACTTTTCGTTAATACATGTATGCATCAATGGCAATGGTAATAGAAAATAAATCCCTCTTTTATGTAAATGCTAAGCAGCATTCCAGTGTGAAATGTTAATATTATGGCAGTATGGGAGTTAATAATGGAAGCATGTGATGGGAATGGCACTTCTAAACAGATGCTTTGGCTTCCAGCTGTATTCCTCACAGCACTGCTGCAGTATGCTGGAGTGCAGCAACTTCACTGATGCTGAGATGACTGTGGGTCATGGTTTCTCTTTTTAGCTAATGAAGCTGCAGAGTTACAAGTGCTTATCATAACTCTTTTAATCGGTCTCAGATTTTGCTGAACTTCACTTGTTGTCCTTGGCCTTCAGAGGTTTTCTTGGGAACCGAGTTTTAGGAAAGATTTGTAGCTGTAGTTGGGAAGTAAAATGAGAAAAATCCTCAACATTTTTGTAGTGTTTAAAGTAACTATTTTTTTCTATAAAGCTTACTTTGATTCAAGTTTATTGTGCTTTGTTTGTGGGGTTTTAATATAGATCGTTGTAGAAACAGAAAACTCTGCACTGTTTCAATGCGGTATGTGTGCTGTGAAATTGAGAAGCAAGTCTTCTGCACAACCTCACATTTAGGTGAACAGAACCTGTATGCCACCTAGTGCTACACAGTATGTATCTCTACTGCTGTACAGATGTGTAGTAGTAAAAATACATACTTCTTTTGAAGGGTTCAAGTAAGCAAAACTGACATAGGGTAGGAGAGGAAGGGGAGGCACGGAATAACCTTGTGATTAACAGTTTGGGACAAAGCTGGGTATCTGATCTCCCAGTTAGATTCTCAGACTTTTCCATGTTCACTGGATTATGTAGCCCCTCTGCATTGAGGGCATGTAGTAGCACAAAAAAAAAGTATTGCCTCCATTTCAGATAGCAGAGTTCAGCCTCATCTGTATCTCTCAGCAAGAAAGTCCAGTAATTTTCCTGTTACCTTCCTGTATTTGTGCTGCACCTGCTCTATCCATCTCTTTCACATGATCTCTGCAACCCAATACAGAGATTTCTATATTTTGTCAAGGAATCTAGTTTTGCTCAATTTGGGTACAAGAAAAAGAGGATATTGTCTGTTCTTCTGCTAAAAATGTCTTGTTATTTGCATCTTGTGTCAGCAGTATTCTGGAAATTATCCCCCCATCCCAGGGGGACCTCAACAGGCTGGAGAAGTTAAAAGGAACCTCATGAAGCTCAACAAGAAGTGTGAAGTCCTGCACCTGGAAAAGAACAACCCCATTCATCAATACATGCTGGGGGCCACCCAGCTGGAAAGCAGCTTGGCAGAAAAGGCCCTGGGGGTCATGTCGGACAATATCTTGAACGTGAGCCAGCAATGTGCCTTTGCTGGAAGGACAGCTAACGGTGTTCTGTCGTGTTGCCAGCAGGTTATCCTTCCCCTCTACTTGGCACTGGTGAGGCCACACCTGGAGTACCGTGTCTATCTCTGGGCTCCTCAGCCCAAGAGAGACATGGACATACTGGAGAGAGTTCAGCGAAGGGTTGCAAAGATGATTAAGGGACTGGAACATGTTTCTTGTGAGGAAAGGCTGAGAGCTGGGACTGTTTAGCCTGGAGAAGGCTCAGTGGGCATCTCACCAATGTAGCTGAAGGGAGGGTGCAAAGAAGACAGGGCCAGGCCCTTTTCAATGGTGCCCAGTGGCAGGACCAGAGGCAATGGGCACAAACTGCAACACAGGAGGCTTCCTCTGAACATCAGGAAACACTTCTTTGCAGTGAGGGTGACTGAGCAGTGGCAGAGGTTGCCCGGGGAGGTTGTGGAGTCTCCATCCTTGGAGATACTCAGAAGCTGTCCAGACATGGTCCTGGGCAACTGCATCTAGGTGGCCCTGCCTGAACAGGGTGATTGGACTAGGTGATCTCCAGAGGTCCCTTCTAACCTCAACCATTCTGTGAAAGGTGGTTTGGAAATGTATCAGATGCGTAGCTTGTGCCTGCTTGGTTTTTAGTAATAGTCAGCTATGGAGAGGGAACAGAGAGACTCTATTCCCCTTTAGGAATCCTTGGGATATGTGCCTGAGTCATGTGCAGTTGCAATCACCTTAACTTTGTTGGAGTACTGAGATCAACCCAGAGGAGCTTCCTGTATTTAGCAGTGACACAGGACTTCCCAGCTCTGTCACTTCCCCTCAACAACACTCCCACTCGAGCAGAAGTCTTGAAGTAGCACCTGCTCCACCTCTTACTTCCATTCTCCCTCCTATTCACACTGCCATGGAAAAAAACCTGACGATGCACAGCGGAAATGAAACATAAGAGGTGAGATCAAAGGGAGGATGAAAAACTAAGTTTGGGGTGATCTGAGCCATTTAAAGTTAGCATGAATATAAGGCTCTATATCACGCTAATTCTGCATCATATGAGTTCCTTGCTCCCCCCCTTTTTTTTTTCCAAATATTTACAAATACCACAGAGTGCACTGTGAATGTAATGACTAAGATACTAGATCTAACTCTGGTCTCACTTTGTTATAAATCTGGGGGTAGTTTCAATCTGTCTCGGGTATAGTGTATATTTCTGAAGTGATGCTTGTTTTGGTGTATTGTTGTCTCATGCAATATGACTGTCGGATCCTACAGAAGGACGGAGAGTCAGGCACTTCTCTTTTTTTAAGAGCTGTAGTTCGCTTTGCTAGTGCTGTATTTGAGAACTCTTTTACATTTAGTTCTTTCCATCAGACTCCTGGAAAAAGTCTTTGCTTCCAACTTTTATTTAAGTTATTGTAACATTAGCAGTGGCATCAATATGTAGGGTTTTTTCAGCTTTTGGAAAAGGGTTGAAATGTGACTCCATTAAACCTGAATCTGAAGACAGACTTGGTTTCATATTGTTTTCTCTTAATAGCTTTCCAAGTAGCTGCTAAGTGAAACTACTGCATATTGAGCCTTGTGTAATATGAGGCTCATTGGGTAAAATAACATTAGTCTGTGCTACTTAAACACACTCTGGAAGGCTTAAAGAGGAGAGGAAGGAAAATATTTGAAGAGATCAACTGGATGTGGTCGGATACAAGTAATGTCACCTGAGAAGGATTAGAATTTGCCAAAGCTTGACCTGAACGAAGACCTCCATTTAGGGCTTGTGTTCCTACCAGATCAGCTGCAGTAGTTTTTCCATGCAGAGTCTTCTACCAGCAGTCATATAGTGAAAAAGTCCAGTGATTTGCTTAACTTCTGTGTCTCAGCTGCAGTAAAGTTTATTAAAAAAAAAAAAAAAAATCCCAGTTTAACATTCCTTCTCCTTATTAGCTGCAGCTGGCTTTTTCTAATTACTAAAGTCTTAACATTTTTTTTTCATCTACATTCTGTTGCTTTTATCCTTGCTGGGAGTTCAGTGTATGCACTTTAGCTGATAAACAGCTACACGTGTAGTTCATATCCTTAGATGTGGACAGCTTCAAAAAAATACATGCATTGACACTTCAAAATCCAGGAGAAGACCCAGAGGAGTGGTTTGTAGTAATGGTACTTCATCCACCATGGTCTTTGTTTTCTGATCACGTGGCGTTAGCAAACGTAGTGGCCTCATATTCTCAATAATATGCCTCCTGTGATGGTGTCTTTGAAAATCATTTATTCTTTTGTTTTGTGATTGTGTTTTGGAGTGCTCAGAACACTTTCCTGTGTACCTCTCTGAAGTGAGGGGTATCTCTTATAGGTGTAGAAATTGAGTCCTGGTGTTATAAAGGCCTGAGTTCCTCCATAAGGTAAAAGAGAATGAGGATTGGGGATGCTTAGGATCTCTGAAAAAACAAGTCACAAGTGTTGGGGTTTTTTTCGTGTGTGTGTGGCTGTGTGGGTTTTTGTGTGTGTGTTTGTTTTTGTTTTGTTTTGGTTTTTTTTTTTTTACTCAACCCTGCTGTAGAATTACAGTTTTTCAGAGGAACTACTTCATCTCATGCTTCTAGGTTTAGACTTGAGTATCACAGACTGGGAGCACTTTTAACGTGGAGATGAATTTACCTTTACCACCAAGAGGTTTCGTATGACTTTCTCTAAAGCATTATTGACTGCTGCTAGAGTGAGCAATGCTTTTGCTCAGTATATCGATTTCTCTGTAAAACTTTCATTACAAAGTTTCTGTTTCTACAGAAAATGGTAATCGATTCTAGGCTTTTGTGAGGTTCAGCATAGCATGTGCCTTCCAGGACTTGATCTTTCTTCTTAAAAATACCTCACGTCACAATTAAGCCTGGCAGATACGTAATGAGAAAAAGCACACAATGAAATGCAGTGCTGTGGAGGAATAGCATGTCTCTCAAGAGACTTGTATTGAAATGATTTAATGTCAGAACTATTTAGCGTTATCCTTCTGTTGCATTTACATCTCACACGGCTAACTCATGAAATTGTGACTAAGCATTAACCATTTTGTTTAGCCACAAACATAGTTGACTTTGTTTTCATCACTGCTTGTTACCATGTTAATGTGTTTCTTGATTTTTTTTTTTTTTTCCATTCATGCTTCATTTGTAACAGAAACACTATCTCCTCTCTCCTTGTAGTAACCATGTAGAGATCCCCATGATATTCTGCTGTATGGAATAATTTCTCTTTTGTTTATGTATGTTTAGCCAAGAAGAAATCCGATTAGCTGAATGCTCTTGATAGTATTCAAGTACATCCTAGAGCTTTGCATTTGCTGTTTGATGTTCCATTTTACAGCTTTACTTAAATGCTCTGCAGGGATTGTGGTTTAGTGGTGAGAGCATGAAATTTGAATCCAAGGTGCCTGGTTCTCTTACCCACAGAGCTGGTCAGTATGTTTAAAATGAGATTCTTCAACCCCACCACCCCCATAATGGATTTTTGCATGTGTGTCTGCTAAGAAGGTTTTTTCCTCTGTTTTTTCTTAAATAAATGTTGAGCACTCGCAGCTTAAGCAGGCACTGGAAGTCCTTCCTTCACTTCTGTGCCTTGGTTCCTCTGGTGCAGAGGGTAGAGTTTTATCCCTGTGCAGTTTAAATTATAGCAGTGATTTGCATGGCTAAGGTCCTAGAGTGTTAATCTCTAGGCATGTATATGGTTATTATGAAGGATAAGCACATAAATCAGTTTCCTGCCTCCAAGTTTGTTGACTGAGCACACACCTGCAGGTAGAACATTGCATCCATGGCAATGATCTAAGAGATTTAGAATGTGCTGGCTCTATTTGATGTGAAGTCTTCTGCGTTCTCGTGTCTGTCAGATGACAGCAAAACCTGTGTGACTCTGCATCACTGCTCTGTAGTGTGCAGAAATTACTGCCTTTTTTTCGTCACAAGACATGTGTCTGAAAAAGTATTTAAATGGGGTTTTATCCTGACATATTTTATTAACTTTCAGATACAAAGGATGGAGCTCTTCATATGCAAGTAGGTATTTGGAGTAGGCTGACTTAATTGCTGTAAGAACAATTTATATATTCATAAAACAAATTATGCTTTATTTTATACCAAAATTAGATAATTATATTATCAGATTTTGAAAATGGCTAAAGGCTTGAGGCACCTCAGACTTGAGCTGTGAAATTAAGATGTTTCAAAGAGGCCTGCCTTTAGAGGTGCTTAGCTGAACACCTTACTGACTTTTAACTTATCTGAAAATGGAAATGTAGCTTTAAAAATTTAAGGCATTCTCCAAATTGATAAATGTATATTTCTTACATTAAGAATATAAAAAAAGTATATAGCATGTTTGTCTTTACCTCCTCAGAGCTGCCAGTATCTTTCCTTTAATTTTAGAGTCCCTTATTACTCACATCACAAACCTAATCTATGTAATGTGAGCCAAGTGGCTTTTGGTTTTTTATTAACATATGCCTTGTCTGTTTTTAAGACTGTATGTGCATTCCCACAGAATATTAATAATAAAAAAAAAATCAGTAGCCCCTTGCCAAATACTAATTTTAATTTCTTCTTGAAATATGCAGAATGCTAAGCACCCAGAGTGCCCAGGTAAATTTAATACATTTTTATTTTTTTATCTTTATGAGGGAATTCTGATTTGGATTGAAAAAAGCCCTATAGCCATTAAGTGTCAGGATAAGACCCAGCCTGCTGTCGTTTAAGTGGATCTGAAATACAGAAGCTACTTCATTTAATTACATTTTTCCTGGTATTCCTGCAAGATGAGGAGATAAAGCTATACATATCTGAACAGCAAATATGCTCCATCTGTTCTAGTTCGCGCTTTCTAAGCCTGGTCCATCATCATTGTCTGATGTGTCAAACTCTGGTGCCTTAGGCTGACAACAGGGAGGATGGCAGAAGATTTGGTGGATGTTTTGAATGTGCTAAGTACATGCAGGATGTAAAGCATGGTGCTGTTGGATTGAATTAAAGTGATATCCTGCACCTAAGTCTATATTCGTGTAGTGTGGAAACAGTGAGAGTTTGAGTTGTCTTTTTCCATACAACTTTCTGTAACTCAGATACATTCATCTGTGGTAATATATGCATGTTTCCAGAGTTATAATTTTCCAATCTGGTGCTTCTCCACTATGTTTAAAGACACCTATTCTGCTCTTCTACCTTCCCCATTTCTAATTAGATTGCTTTGCTGTTCCTCCTCTGTCATGCACAGCTTTGGTATAATTTTTAGCATTTATTCTTCCTTTACAGTTTTTCCAAGTGTCTATAAGCTCTTTTGTCTTGTCTGCAAATCCTTCGTTTTCTCTCTGAGCTTATTGCTGAAACTTCCATATTTATTGGAAGTGTCACCTTCTTCCTGTTCCCCAACCTCCAAAAAATCCTGTCTTTATTGGAAATGGTTTTATTGGTTCATTTTTGTTTTGGAAGAAAACTTCGTAGGAAGTTTTGAAGTCTTTTAAAGAAAAACCTCAAATTACTTATTTTTAAAGAGCTCTATGAATTATGGTTTTGCAATGATTATGTTCAGTTTTACTGGAGACTTAGAACCAGGATGACTGCAATGATAAGAAGCTGTCTCAGGGTACAGAAGACCTGTTTTCACTAGTGACTCTCAAGCCATGTGACCTTGTTGAGGTTGTTCAGTCCACCTCCTGTCTCCACCTTTGTTCATCTGGAAAACAGGGCTACACATTTGCTCCTGGCATAGACTTGTAACACTGCTACAATGGCGAAGACTCTGCACATCTCTTAGAAGAAATAAATTAAATTCTGTTACCTAGTTCTCTGTTTCTGCTTGCATTCTGCTACGTACCATTTTTTGTTCTGATGTTTATAACTTGGAAGACCTGTTCCTTAGCATTCAGTATTTTCTGCTTTTAATGCCTTTATCCAACATGTTCTTTGGAAGCTTTCTCCATAAACAGCAACATGATGGTCAAAACCTCATGCTTGGGCTTTACACCAGTGTACTTCTCTGTTTAAACTGCTCTTTAAGTTCTCTTCCATTGACTTGAGTGGAATGAGAATATCATAATTGGTTCACAAGTGTTGGGTGAAATGCTGTGACAGTTGGATATGTCTGTGAACAAACTTTGCTTATCCAGTGATTTTCCTGGGTTCTGGTAGGACTGTGTTCCTTTGTTTATTTGCCCGGTACTTTCCGTGTCTTATGTAGCTTATAATGAGGCCTGAGATACCTTAGAAGTAGCTGAGGTGAGCTGGAAAACAGGCTGTTTTCAGTACAGAGCCAAGCTTGTTACTAATGCTTAATAAAAATAAGAGAATAGGATTTCCTTTAGGTTTCTGAGTTTTATTTACTCAGCATAGTCTTAGCATGTAAAATCCTGTGGGCATGAATGAGATTAAGTAACATACACTCTTGTTAGCATTGTTTCAGACTTGGCAATAAACAAACTGTGCCCTTTCCAGCCTCTCAGTAGATAAATGCTTCATATTTTATTAGAACAGTTTGGCTTCTGACATTAAGTGTAGGCCCATTAGTCCTGTAATATAGTGAATAAGATTGGAAAAATACAGGATGTAAGTATGTTCTTCATTATGCACTTTAATACCAACCAGATATATAATGTGCATTCTAGAACATGGTAGTCGAATTATACGAAGCAACTAGCAAATTGTTGACAAGGCTCATCTGCTCTTGGTTTATTTGGGGGTTAAGAGCAAAAAGCCTTAAGAAATTTCAACTGTTTGACATTATATGTTGATGCCTATCACATCTTGCTGGACATAGCTTAAATAGATAGGGCCAGTGGCTTTATTATTTTCAGCTCAGTATTCTTCATTGAATCCAGAAACAAGGCAACTTAAAGAATGTGAAGAGTCTTCAGTAAGTCTTACAAAAGAAAAAGACTCCGCAGTTCTGAGAATGGTTAAATTATTACATTGGGGTTAATAATAATAAAATAATGCGAGTCAGTGAAGCAGTAAATCCAAGCTCTTCTATTTTACCATGATCTTTTAATTTGGGACTGGTTTTCCTTCCCAAACTTAAGTGATCTGAGTAATGCTCAAATTAAGTGGGAAAGAATGAATTTCTATTGATACCATAGCATGTGCTACAAGAATCTTAGAAGTGATGGTCATAATGGTCTCAGTGGCCATACATTCAGTAAATTAGTTGGTGTTACTCAGTGGGCAAAATGGACCTCCAAACACTGGGCTTCAAACTGGAAAGTATACTCTAGAGAATAGCCTGTGTATCTTACTTGTAGCTTATCTGTGGGGAGCACATGTGTGGAAAGGAAGCCTGAAGGCCTTTGAATACGATATTAATTTTCTCATGCAGTGTTTTTCTCTTGGATTGTCAAGGTGCTAGACTTCTTGAAATTTGTGCAGGGTGGAACATTGATCAAGGATCTTCATTATATGGGATGTTTCAAAAGTTTTTGAATTCTGTAATTCCAGAAATGGACCCATTGTGTACTGCAGAGTTTCATATTGTTTATATTGAAAGCCATCATGTTTTCTTTAAAAAGTTTCCCTTTCTTCCCCATGGAATTTGTCCTGAAGATATTTCAGTGCGTTGGCGTCCAAGTTAGACAGACTTTCAATATATTTGCGTAAGTGAAAGGACAGTCCCTTTATAAATGGAGGACACATTCTTTTGAGACCACCTAATTAATGCTTAATTAATTACTTATTAAATAATGCTGCAAAATTCTGGTGTTGCGTTAGTGTGCTGCCATATTACTTCCTTCCTCTTCTTACAAGACGGCACAGCAGAAATTTCAGATATTCAGTAATGGCATTTGTAAGAACAAGTTGCATGGCCCTGGCAACAGAGCGGTAAAAGATACAGTGAAAGAGAACTCGTAGCCTTACTGTGCCCCTTTTGTAAGCCTCCGACCTTTCCTTGAGGACTGAAATCACTATGCTTCCACAGCACAGAGATGCTAATGTGGAAAAAAGAGCAAAGGAACCAGTGTATTTGGTGGAGAAAAACAAAGAAGTGTTTTCCATTGGTGGTGGTGGGGGGGGTAGGCAGAGAAATAGGAAAAAACCTTTTTCATGAAAAGCAGACAACTTTCACAGAAAGTATTATTTAATGAAAATTATGAAATGAAAAATAATTGCCAAACAAGTTGTCAGTCAGTGTAGGAGCTTACAAGCAGCCACAGAAAATAGTACTGAATTCATTGGTGTGGGTTTTTGGGGTGCAGTTTTTATTGGGTCTGACAAAGTGTGTTGTGATCTCTTTGGAATGAGACTTCATGGAAATATACTAACAGCCTGTGCACAGATTCAGAAAACATTCCTGTATTTGAAGTGGTTTAGCAAAATTCATTTATCCATTAAATCAAGAATTGTGTTTAGGCTGCAGGACCTGATGGCCCACATAATGTGCACCGGGCTCCTAGCAGTCATATGTAAACTGTCTAATCACTCTCAGCTGTGTTATAACAAATAATTGGAAACTTAATATCTTCCAGCAGTGGTACCTGTATCTGTAACAGTAGTAGACATTCATCTTACAGTTCCTTAAAAAGACTAGATATTTCAGAAAAAGTTACTTAGTTTTCTTTAATTTTTCTTTTCTTTTCTAATTTATTTTTTTACTGCTACTTTTAGAAGCTGCTGTTACAGCTTGGCTGCCTGTTGTCCATGTTGCATTGTTTTCTTTGAACAAAAGCCAGTCCTTTTTTGGCAAGTACTTTGCCATTTGAACAACTGTCAGTAGGGAGAGATGCATTTCTGTGTTGATACAATGATGATTTTAACAGGTCGCTGATGCAGTGGAGGATGCTCCAGAAACATGCCTGGATACAGAGGTCCTTGCCATGAACCGTGCTTTGTGAATCCCAAGGCGTTGT
>JAVJGG010000029.1:34548823-34563453 GCA_035590195.1 Aviceda cuculoides | reverse complement strand
CCTTTTGCAGTAGCATTTGATATTACTCTTTGCTTCCTTTCTGTGTGTGGGATTCAAAAGCAATGAAAAAAAATTGCACCCTATATTCTGCAGAAAGACTGTTTCCGTTTTTGTAACGTTACCCGATCTATTGGAATTTTCCAGATATTGAGCTGAGGAACCCAAATCTGCTGAAATGTATTACAAGACCTGGGAGAGTACCCTGAAGGTAGGGGTTGTGGTGACAGATCATATAGCTGTGCAGTTCTCTTAAAAACATAAAGGACATATTTATGTGAAAAATTGTGAATAGCTGAAACGCAGTTGTAATGAGATCCCTTGAAAACTATCATTATGGACACTTTCATTTTAACTCAAATATGAAATGAAAGATCTTTTTTTCCTCAATGGCCATGTCTGAGCAGAGGTAACGACTTTGGTGTTCTATAGTTAGCCCAATAATTAGCTGATGATTGCTCTGCAAAGAAGCCAACAAATCAAGAATATAAAGGGTACAGTGACTCATCTGAGAACATTTGCTGTGTGTTATATTTGATTGTGAATTCTTGGTTATATGATTGCTGTATGAAGTACTCAAGTTTTTATAACTACAAAAAGGAGATAAAATGTAAGAGCTGGTTTTCAAAGGAAGGTCTTGGGTTCACGTGGAGATGATCTTTCTCTTTCCCATTCAGAATAAAGCCAATGAGGCCAAAATAGGAAGGAAAAAGCTGCGATAGCATTGCTGTAAAGTTGCAGGTGATAGTATCCGCTTGATTAAGCATTCAGCTGGGAACCTTACATTCACTTTCAGCTTTGGTTGTAATATTTAACAGATGCTGGTAAGTACGACCTGCCAATATCTTCCACGATGTGATCACCTCTTCTTGGTCTCCTCCTGAGCTGAACCAAGCTGGCGATGGCCTCAGTGAGACACAGGTCTGCTCACAAAGAACCTTGCACATCCTCAGCTTTGTGGCCTTGTAACACTTCACAGGCTGAAGGCTGGCACGTGAGGAGAGCAAACAGTCTTAAATGGACGGTCCTTTCTTCCCTCCCATTTTCTTCAATGTGTCTACTTCTAACGGCCAGCATGTGTGTGAGAGATTGTATTTGTGGACTCTCAGATTCCCTTAGAACACATGGCAAAAGCTTACACTTCTTGGTACTGGTTTTTATTATGTTAAATTGGATGCGGTGGTCACATGGACTTGAAAATTTGAAGTTTTCAGTAAAAGAAGGGAATTAGTTCTTTTACTCTCATTTGTGTTTTTGAAAATCTTTCTTCTTAACTACTTGAGAAGTTTACTAAACCTGGTGTTTTTTTGCATTTTAATTGCAATTCCCAGAGACAGAGGGGTGAGTAAAAGTAAATGAGCTTTCCTGGGTTGCTTGCTTTTAGTTAGTCTCTGCTGTGAAGTTTATTGACTGACAGTCCATATATGCATAAGTACATGTGTAAGTGCAATGCAGCTATGTTTTTCTAAATCTCTCTTAAGTTTTACTTCCCTGCTGTTTCTTATTTGGGTAGGATGCTTTGCAAGAAGATAGTCACTCGAACCTTGAGCATGCACCCTGGTCCTTGCCTCTTGGGATCTTTTATCATAGCCCTGATCTTGAAGTAAGGTATATGCAAGGGATTTTGTAGGTTCATAATGAACTCCACTGAATTCAGGAACCACGTGTAAGACGGAGGCTAAACTGCTTTTCAGGAAGTCCAAAAGAGCATAAATAAAGGAAGGAAGCTGGTGTAAGAGGGCAGAATGTGGCACCAAGAGGAAGGAGTAGTGAAGAAGGTAGTTTTTATTATGGAAGGGAGATCAGCTGAGTTGATTAGTTTGATGTGTGGAATTATTTTAAAAAATATTTGTTTATAGAATTAAATGTAAATACCTGGTGAATATTGTGGTTGAGTCTGGTTATGCATGTGTGACAGAGGATAGCAATGTATACATTAAAAAAAAAAAAGACAAGCCATTCAAAATATCAGGAGATTTACAGGAGAAGCACTTCTTCATTGCCTTTAACAGCAGCTAAATTGTGTGTCCCTGACTTAATTAGTGTCAAAGTTATTCAGCTCTCATCATATTAATCTTCTGTTTGTTACAGTTAGCTGAAATACAGTTCTTAACATTGTCTCAGTTTTAGGTGCTGATGACAAAGTTTGTGCATCTTATAAATTGCATGCAGTGTGTAGAACTCTTATTAATTGGTGGTGGAAGTTACAATCCATATTTTAAATAAGTAGCATAATACAGCCATTCAGAATTACACCACAAAAAAGAGAGGGGTTTAATTGACTCCATATGTCTGCTTTTAGAACTGGTTGAGTAAAACTTTGCTATACCACATAATGGTAAACCATCAGTGCTATAATGTCTTTGGAGTCTTTTAAGAACCTTCTTTATAGACACTCTTCTGACAAAGATTAATTCATTAATGGATCCAAGCCAACACTATTATGGTTTATATTGTTACAATAAGCAGGCATCAGTGTTGGTTGCATTGTCCCTTTAAATTCCTGAAAACTAAAGTGTAATATCCCTGCTCTTGAGGAAAAACTCATTTTGAACAACAAGCAGCTTTTCAAGTATATCACTTGCATTTTTAAAACAATCGTTTCAACATGTATCTTAGTTTATCCTCTTCTAGAATAGAGATTACAAAGAGTAGATGTATATAGGAAAATGCGGATATAGGATGCAGTCTTCCTGCATCAGTGACAATTTTTTTATACTGAAATGTTAATAACCAGTTCTTAAAAGTTGTTTTATCGCTAAGCATTTAAATAAAGCAGACTACTTCTTCATTTTTAAGAAACTAGTTCTTGGGTCCTAATGGGTAGCTAATCCGGGGCCACATGATGTAAGTGGTCTGATTGCCTGCTCCTCCTCCCCCCCTCCCAAAACAGCACTTACACTTGGGAGTATTTCTGAACCCACTGACTCTACATGTGTGCTGCCTGGCCCAGCCAATCCTTTTGTAGTTAGATCGCTGGGTTCTGTATCAACATTCCTCTGGGGGGAGCATGCTAAAGAATCTGTAGCAATCCCTCCTTGGCTTCCACCCCGTAGGCACAGGCTGGTGAGGAGTGTAGGTGCCCACATCACGTCAGAGGATGCGCCGCTTCCCCGTTCAGACCTGGCCGGGTCTGCTGCTGCGTGGAGCAAACCACAGTGGCACTGAGACATCTGCAAGAGGAGGGACAGAAACTGTTAAGGGACCCCGATATGGGAATTCTGGATGTTTGCATAAGTGTACCCTAAAGAGACAAGCATGTTTTTGTAGAAAACAAAGGCCGTGGATCTATTAAAAGGGCATAGGCAGGAATCTCATCTTCTAGATTTTCATTATATGTCTTAAAGTGACTTGTGTGCTTCAGAACAGTGTGTGTAAATGTGTGTTTAAGTGTGTGAGAGCATATAGGGGAATTAACCCATACCACTGAAGTTCTTACTAAGTTTTGTCTAGGTGTCACAAATAAAAATTTTTTAAAAAAGCATATAAAAATGGTCTTGTCTAAGACTTTTTTGGGGAAAAACTAATAATTTTCAACCTTTCTATTGCTTTCATTCAATTTTTTTCATATTCAATTATTAATTCCTTGAACTGTTTAGATTTGCTTAGAAAAGTAGTCTGACTTTAAAAGGACCTGTTTTACCATCCCCTTTGAGGTCACCCCCTCAAAGTGGTATTCAGAGCAGTTAGTTCTGCTGTTCAAAGCAACAAACCCATCTTCAGGTGCATCTCCCACTTCCATAGACCACATAGATATTCATGCATCATCTCTGATATTTCTGTAAAGCAAGGGAGATAAAGCCAAAACTTAAAAGTTCTCAGTGGTCTGTAAAGTAGTTCATATGTTTCAAGGCTGTTGTACAGACTGACTGTAAACTTGGAGAGATGCTGCTGCTTCTATTTTTCCTTTTCAAATTTTTTTTTTCTTAAGAAGAAAAGAAAGAAATCCTATTGTTTGCTTTTTTAACTATCACAGGAATCCAGGACCTGGGTATTTGTGATCCCATTCTCCCACATCTTAGGTGTTGGTGTCACGTCCCAAAGTTGGAGCGACTCGGGTTTGTGGATTTCCTTTGTCAGAATTAAGGTGAAATGACACCAGGGGAGTTCAAACAACAATCAACATTTATTCAGCTTAGCTAACCTTGCCCAAGTACAAGTGAACTTATCCATATGAACCTTGCAACATGTTGTTAAGCCACTGTTTGAGAAGAGAAGGGAGATGTAGAACTGTGTCAGGAGAGCCCTCCCGTTGAGTCACAAGGTTCAGAGTGGCCCCCCTTGCCTTCTGAACTCCTTCTCAAAGAGGAGCCTAGGGGTGGCTGGATCCACTCCTAGTCTCAGACTTGGTCAACGGTTTATGTTTAAAAGGATGAGGTGTAGGGACTGTCGAAAAGAGAGAAGGAAGGGGGGGAGAGAGAGAGAGAGAGAGAGAGAGAGAGAAGAAAAGGATTTCACCAGTCCTGGGTCCAGCGTTGGTCCAGCCAGCATAGACATCCAGTTCCGGAGGGTGCACACTGAGGACTTGTTCTCCCTTCTTTTATAGTGTGTGAGTTGATGGTCTCGACATGCGCAGTTCCCACTCCTGGGGTTCACCGGAATTGGTCAGTGAGCTTTGGGGAGGGATTCATTGTGGAGTTGCCTCTCTTTTCCTGCTGACGCAACCGCTTAAGATAGAAGCACAGTCCCAAATTTCGTGGGGCCTTCTTCTTCCAGGAAGGCATATATTGTGTTCCAGGAAAGCATATATTGTGTTCCTTCTCCTGGTCACTTAAGATAAGGAATTGGGGCTTTGGAGAAGTGCTTCCTCACCCTCTGTGGGGCCCTCTCCTCCAGTCACATTGCCCTGCTCATAAAACTCCAGCATTTTTACAGAGGCCGTTTTCTCCACCAAAGTTCTTTAACAAATGTTTGAGACATTGACTATAATTTGTCAGACCATCACACAGGTGTATGGCTCAGACAGGTTTATCTGGCTTACAAACCACTAGCCCCTTTAGGCCCCTTGTCCCCCTTTTCCCATGTTTGTTCTTCCTCAATCCCCCTGTGTTCTCCCCTTTCCCCACCTTTGACCCTTCACTTGAATATCCCACAGATCCACTCAAATATCCAACAGTAAATTTTATACAGTTCCAGAAGCCACCTCAAATATCCCGTAATACTCATGTCACTCTAGTTTTTGCTACAAATTCAGGCCAACTTTCTTCAAGGCAGTGCCTGAACAGACCTCTGAGGTGCATCCCTCAGTGGCTGATGGGTTCTGGTCTTCTCTGTTGTCTCTATTGCCACACAATCCTTAATGTTTGTGGGCTGTGTGCTTAATTAATCAGTTTCCTTCTTATTGTTTTTTTTTTCTTTTTTGTACTGAATAGTCCTTAACCAGATAACTTAAGGAACCAGATGCTCTGACATTTCTCGTATCCTTACACCCTCTGGTAAACACCAGCTGTGAGAACAAGTATCGACCTGCAGGATCCAGTCACACCTCAAGCCTTTTCCCCTCATCAGCAGGATCAAGGGGAAAACCACGTGGGTCCCTATGCCCTTCACTCTCACCTCCAGAGACATGTAGTCAAGCTTGATACTCTCCAGGTTTTCCCATGGCAGTATCAGTGCCCATATGGAAAAGGAGTTGTGGTTAATAGACTGAGGGCTGGACAAGAATCAGCAGTCTAGATCATCCTCAGTCTGAGCCCTGGCAAGTTGCAAACCTCCCTAGGCACCAGGTCAGGTCAGGCAGTGGGGCCGTCTGTCTGCCATCGGGAGGAATCTCCCGTGGCTTTCACTAATGGCACACACATTAAGTTCCGTGTAAACAAAAACCAGACTTATGTTCAATGTGGTATGCTTATTTACAACAGATTCAGATTTGGTCTTTTTCCTTCAGGCAATATGTTTTTGGTCTTTTCTAAATAAATTAGCAATTTTTTAGTAAAACAGGTGTCTGGTCCTTGCAGTTAAACTCCTTTATCCTCAGGTCTAAGGGATCTTTATGGATGGTTAGCTTCTTAATTGTGAGTTGAGAACCATGGCAGCATTGTAAAACCCACAAAGCAGACTATGCTTGTGCTGCTACTGTTAGAAAAATGGAGTTGGTATAGATATGTAGCAATGTTGCTATCTCTAGAAGGTTGAGCCTATACTTCACATTTATAATCTGGCCAAATTGTGTAGGGGATTTGAGGTTTTACCGAGGATACACAGCACCACATTTTAATACTTTAAATTACTGTAGTTGAAGTGTTGTGAAATAGCAAATGATCAACTGCATGAAAAAAGGACAATGTTAATGAGATAAGGCCAAAGTACTGAAACAAAGACAAGAATGGTCAGAGAAATACCCTCAAGAATTTGTGATAGACAGTCACAAGAGGCAGATATGATTCTACTCTCATTTATAAGAATGAATTAATATCTTCTTAGGACTGACCTGTTTCATTCCTGCTATTTTTCATAAATAACCATTGCAAAACTATCCTTCCTGAGTCATCACAACTAATATTCTGCAGTAGTTTCATCTCAATATATAGCAAATATATTGAGATATATTTCACTTATTTCATACATTCAATTACTAGTTATGTTTCCTGACATTTCGGTGATGCTACTCCTTATGGTGTCAATTGAAGAGGAGTTGTTGGTGTTTCTGAGAAAGAATGCCCAAACAGATCTCAACATGTATCTATAGCCTGAGGCAAAATTAACACTGCAGAAGTATATGAGCCTTTTTGCCCTTTTCAGTATGTTATGCAACAAGATGTGATGCTCCCAGGGCAATCTTGGGTAGGTTTGTGCCTGTTTTATGTTTTATTTTTCTCCTCTAAAGTTTCTGAAGTTTTTTTACATCACATAGAAATTTTGATAGTTTAAATCATTCCTTACAATCTTTCTGGATGCTGATTTGGTTTCTCCAGGTGATTTCTTTACTCACTGTTTCTATCTCCTGAGAGGTTTATTTATCTATCTATCTATCTATCTATTTATTTATTTATTTACTACATGAAATGTTGGAATGTTAGAAATGTTGGAAAGCTGCCACTGAAGTCTGTGGACTATATTAACTCTTCCCCAAATAGCCTCATTTAATTGCTCCTCTAGTAAGGGCTGCCTCAAGAGTCTTGCAGGCTGACTGCAGAAGCTGCTTGTCCAGTGGTCTCCACTGTTGGCAGCAGATGGGTGGAAGGCAGGTGGAACTATCGCTATTTTCTGTATTTCCCAGCCAGGGCATCAGGAATCACAGTAAAGTGTATAGTGCTTCACAAAATAGAGTAAATTGTGTATATTCACCTCAGTGAATTCACTTCATACCCCTTGAATGTCACTGTTAATTTCATGCTAGGTTTTTTTTTTAAGAGGGGGTTGTCCTAAAAGAAGATACAATATAACCTAGTCCAGTCCCCTGATTCCTCACCACTGTCTGAAATTTTATCTTTCTGTCTCTTTCTTTTACATTTTTACAGTAATTTCCATGTTTTCTTTTTTTTCTGTCTTGCACATTTAAACCAACTCTGCATAGGCACTATATGCCTGCTAAACTTCAGATAAAGTAACAGAAAAGCAGATCTCAACATTATTCATGACAACTGAAAAAATGAAAGAAATGAAGGACATGTTTTTTATGCTAGGACAATAAGAAATTTAAGACTGTATATTAACAAAAGTATATAGAGTCACAAAGCCTACTTCTTCTTCAGTCTCCAATGATGATTTTATTTTCTTCCAGTAGCTATAATTCCAAGAATGGTATCCAGAAAGGAAAACTTTATATCATGATTGAATAAAACAGAATTAAAACAAAATACTGCACTCTCACCGCAAAATGCCCGTCTTGAATACTCTGATTGTCTTATCTCACAGTACAGGTCTCTCGAGTTCACTACTTTGTCTCTGATTACAAGTGGTGTCTTCAGAGTCATTTCCATAAGGATTATGGAAGGCTACAGAAACAATATCATGCAAGTAAAGTGACTAATATTGCAGTCACAATAAAATTATGTGACATCTCAGCTCTTCAATTAGAGCCATCAAAAAATACTTATTCAGCACTCCACTTGCTAAAATCCGTACAGGCTAAAGAGTCACAGGAAAACTGGTAAAGTTGATTAAACAGGCAAATCCCAAAACCTTTACTTATGCTTAACCAACATAAAAGGCATAGATGCTATGAATAAATTATTAATTCTGAGTTTTCCGTTAAGTGCTAGTAAAAATTTTGGAACTTGGCTAATAAAACATTAGACAAGCTTCCAGTAAAATCAAAGACAAAGAGCTAGAGAGAAGTAGAACAATTTTTTTGTACGTATTGTTATCTAGAATCAGTTGGAAGTTACTACCAAGGTGACAATATTCTGCAGGATTATTTAAAAGACAAAAATGGTGTTTAGGCTATGATGAGCCAAAGCAAAAATGTTCATTGTTATACATAGTTCATCCTAAATGCTTCTAGTCATTTTATATTGAAGATCTATCATAGGAAAATACTATTATCTACTTAATTATTTCAAGCTCAGAGAAGTGACAGCACATCAAAATTTAGAATTGAGTGAAGGCAGCAAGTGAAATTTTGATGAGAAGTCCAAATCATGAATACTGCTTGACAGAAGTAAAGATGAATTCTTAATCACCTGCAGAGCAGAAAGAAAATAACCACATAAATATTCAAGGAACAGTGTCCAGGCAAACATACGAGTCCTTGATAAAAAAAAAAGAACAGAGAGTGCCAAATCCAGCTTTCCTTCTCCTCTCCTTGTTAATTCTGCTGTAGTTAATTTGCCTCCCATGTCATTGTTTTTTTCTTGATATCCTCGTTTTACTAGGTAAGAATATTTCTTACAAATGCCTGAAAAATCTTAGCTCCCTTTTAACATACAGACAACTACATTTTCTGTGAGTAAAGAAAACAATATTGAGGTATCTTATTAATGGCCTATGGCTAAAGTTTAGCTCTTAATATCTAAAATACCTTTATTAACAATCCTAGCCTTTGTTCACCTGAAGTCAGTATAAACCATCTTGCTTTACTTCAATCACGTAAAGAAAGAAAAAGCTATATCTCCTAAAATTCCAGATAAAGGGTATACCGCCTTCTTAACTTGTTTAGGAAACAATCTCAAATTCAAGTAAGAAAGCATGAAGACAATTATTAATGCTTTACATTACTGGTTCTTTTGCCACCATGCTTCTTTACCTGTGTTTGCCTTTCATCATATCATATTAATTAGTATTTATTTATATAATTTTCATGTGTACAACTGCTGTGAATTACTAGAATACAAATATCTAATGATAGTAGCAATACAAAATATATGTAAATGAGAGGCAATTTTTGGTATGAGGGCTCTAACATTAATATCTGCTTAAGAAATCACTTACTATACTTTGCTGGTTTTTCAAACCCTAGGAACAATTGATTGAGAGCTAAATTAATGAATGACATCAGTATATATGCTTGTATATGTGCATATATATAGATAAAACCTTGGAAAAAAATCAGGGGTTTTTTGGGTTTGTTTTTTTTTTCATGTAAGAACAGTTTTGACAAAGCAGGACAGTGCCAATCTGTGTTACAGAGGTGAGAAAGAGCAACAGGGGCAGGAGAAGAAGAATTTCCTAAATTAATATTGCTATAAGATCAGAAAACTAATTACTGGGAAAGGATGAAGTTCCAGTGCAGTTTTCATGCTTTCATGTAGCTGAAGATTCAGACATTTGGGGTTTTATTGAGGGGTGGTTTATACTTTATTTATGTGTATTTAGTCAAGATTCCTATGAAAAGGTAGCTTATACAGCTCAGTCTGTCTCTGAGTCCAAGTGTTCTCCTGCCACATCCCCCCAGTAAGATTTTATTTAGTTGAAATTTCCAGCCAACTGACAAGAGGTTTTGAAGACTTTCTGTAACTTTCATAAGAAATAGATGACCCAGAACAGCACAGATTGGGATTCCAATATTTTCTAGTTTATGTCTGAAGTCTTTGATCCTATAAACCCCTTTCTTAATGCAATAGCTTGCACATTGCTGCCAAATATGGACATATTACAGGATGCAACTCATGCATAAAATAAGAAATTAGGCAAATCAAATGCTAGGCAGTGAATCTTCAGACTATAGTAAAGAATAAGAAAAGCATATAGGTACCCTGACCATCAAATGAGAAAGGATGAATCTCCAGACATAGATGAAGAACTATTCAAGGCCAAAAAATATAAGCCCTTGGGCAGAAGTCAGATAGTAACAGTCACTGTGGTAATGTTTATGGTTCTTTCTGTCCTAGCAGGGTTGCCATTGCACATGGCTTGGTCATAGGATCAAATCACAAGGAAAGAAATGCAAGATTATCAGAACAGGTATTGATAAACGCTGTTGAACAGAGGTCATGAGGAAGTAAACTAACTTGGGTATGCCACTGATGAAAAGGATGATGAACCTGTAATACCTAGGGATTCTAAAATTTGAAGTGACATCCAAAATCCTTGGCCCTCAGTACCCTTCTGTTTTCAGCAAGTATTTGTGAAACAAACAGGCAAAATTAATCTTTTGATAGA
The DNA here is from genome assembly GCA_035590195.1 of Aviceda cuculoides. NCBI lineage: Eukaryota > Metazoa > Chordata > Aves > Accipitriformes > Accipitridae > Aviceda > Aviceda cuculoides. The sequence goes on along the minus strand of JAVJGG010000029.1, from coordinate 34,552,914 downwards.
ATACCACTTAAAGAGGAAAATTTGGTATCATTTATACCATTAAACCAAGTGGCAGATATCTCGTGTACTAAAAAGTTTCAAAATTTCTCCTGAGAAACTCATTGAGACATGAATATAATATAACCAATAGGACTTTCTACTTTAAAAATTAACTCAAAACCCCACCAGTTGTAGTCCAGTGTAATTTGTTAGTAGAAGGCCACAGATTTTATATTGACCTGAGAGCACAGGGCAAAGAAAAGAAAGACAACATAACAGACCGCACTAAGAAAGCATAAAAAATAGACCCAAGTGGCCCAAGACTGACAAGGAAGAAAGCCCCACCATGAACATCATACCCTTCCTGATTCAGGCCTCGTGACTTTGATGACTTTAAACTTTGAACATGTTACAGCTGTGCATTGAAGAAAAGTATTATCTGTAGGAATTAACATTGCTTCTTTGTAGTGAAATATGTAGTGAAGTAGGGAGGAGGGAATTACAAGCAAAAAAAAAAGTACAGTCTCATAGTTAAGCCAGTTAAAGGGAAGTCTAAATCTTTACGAAAGGGGTTTTATCAGCTGAAACATGAAAGCCACTTAAAAAGGCTTCAGTAGACAACCAGCTTCAGGTTCTGTGTTTCTGCGATTACCTTCGTGAAGAAGTGAAAGAACTGGATGAAATCCTTCCTTTCTTACAATTCCTAGATGAATTCTGCATAACGTTCCTAAACTGACATTTTAAAATGATACTGCAGTCAAGCATAAAAAACCACACATACATATGTAAGAAAGTACTTACACATCAAGCGTTTGAGAGGGTTTCAGAATACAGCAGCTGGACTGAAAGCAATAGTGCTGGATAATTAGTAATTTAAATGATACAAAAATTTCAATAAGATGGAGTGAAAAGTTACTTTTTTTTTAATATTTCTGATGTCTGTGAGTTTCGTGGGTTTTAAATGTTTGAGGCTCTTTAAAAGAAAATAAAATATAATGTTTTCAGTTCTTCAAATTTCCATTGCAATATAATCTGTAAGAAATTAAACAAGATTAAATAAATATTCCTGGATGTTTTCTTTTTCCTGAGGAACTTAATTTTGGTCAATCATCTGTATTTATCTGCAGGAAGACATCTCTCTCATTTGAAGTTTAAATCACATACTTGATGTATGGCATTCAGTTGTTTGTTTACATAGGTTGCTATTTACTAATATTTTAGGTAAGTTAAAGACACCAATGACCAGGCATAATTTAGAAATCCTTATTTTGCTCTGCTCTGTGTTAAAAATCAAATGAACATCAGCTTTTTTTTCAAAGCAGCAAAAGTACCAGAGTGTATAATATTAAAATATTCTGATATATCTTATGCCACTGCTGATAGAATCATGTTGCTGGCATATTTTAAATGAGCTATCAATCACATATGGAGACAATAACAAGCACTGTGCTGACAGTTTTCTGACCCAGACAACCTTAAAAAGAAATATTAAAATACAGAGTGGAAAACATAGCATAATCTGATCATCATATGTATTATCATGACACCTAATATACTGGTTAATGTGGAATAATAACATATGCATGAACATGTTTTTATTCTTCGTATAACTAATGAAATGTTGGGGGGTTGGGGTTCATTGTTTGGTTGTTTTTTTCTCAAAAATATTTATTTCATTTTATTTATTTCTTACGGGTTTAGACTTATTTTTCAGATATATAGTCAGAGATGGTTTAACTGATGGAGATTAAGAGTTGTGCTTAAACAGTTATTGATCACTGTAGTCCTGTTTTTGCTACGTTAGGATGAGTACAAAAGTTATTTATGATCTGTTAAAGTCTTGGAACATTATTTTTTTCTTCCTTGAATGGAGGAAAGTAATGTGTTCATAACAGAATTTAACAGCTTCCACTTCAAACGTCAGAGTACCACACATACGATGTAACATTTCTGCGTTCTACAGCCTAATGTAAAGGACGTGTTTTTCATATTCATGTCCATAGAAGGCATACAAGAGTCCTTCAATATGTATGCAACAAGGAAGAACCGAAGAAACAGACATAATGGTGTCAGCTTGAGCTTGACAAAAAAATTTATCTCTGAGGTGTAAATCCAGGCCAGTTTCTTTACTTATCAGAATGAATGATTTCACATTTTATCAAATCATGTAGGAAATTAGACCACCATTTCAGAGATTCATAAACTCTTTCAAAATAGATCTTACAAAGATTAACTAAAGCAAGAGAAGTAAGATTTTTCAAACCTTAAAAGTAATGAGAGATGCCATAGAGATGTATGCCATTATGCCATAGAGACAGCATTGAGATTGCAGATAATCTTAAGTATTTCTTAAACACTACATAAATTCTTTACTTCAGATATCAACAAAGATGATATTCTTGAACACAGAGCAAAAGTAGAATGGCTAATGGAAGTGGAAGTATACTTATGAAACTGTACTAAGTTTGACTGTACTTCAGAGAGTGTAGCTTAATCTCCTTCCTGTAACACTGAAATAAATGTATTACAAAACTACTGAGACTTTTAGCAGTAGATCATAATAAATCTATTGATTCCTATTATCACACTGGAGAATTAACGCTGTGGTGAACTCCTAAAGAATCTGTCTTGGGACTGATCATATTAATATTAAATTTTTTGTTAGCCTTCTTGATGCAAGAAGTATGATAATGTACTTAATTTGTAACATGAAACTAGAAGGCATGAGCAAGACGTGAGAGAATTGGAATATTATTCATGAAGGGATGGATAATCTTTAGGGACAGAAAAGGAAGAATGAAATTCAGTGGAACAATGCCTAGTCATTTCCATGATGCTAATAAGAAACTGGGGACTCTTTGGATAGAAGCAAAAGAGAAATAAGACCAGGATATATTAGCCGACAATAAGGTGGTTGTAAACTACCAACCTGATGAAGATATGAAAATAAACAAATGTAATGTCAGAATATAACAAACACAATGTAGACATAACCTAATATTACTGTCAAGGTACAAAGGATTCAATACAATTCATCTGTGTAGTATAGTCTGTTGTTTAACCAATACTCAAGAAACATGCATTTAAGCTGAAATAAATGCAGAAAGAGCTTGCTAAAAGGAGCAGGATAAAGAAAGGTTTTCTTAGAAGAAGAAAAAAGAATTATGGGACCTATTTCTTCTGTGAAAGGTAAAATTAGAAAGTAATGTATTTTTTTTCTAGGGATGCAAATAGAAAGAAGAGGAAATTACTTAAGCTAAAGGAAAATGAAGACAACAGAATATATAAACTGTGAGTGGATAAACTTAAGGTTGCTTCTAAGAAAATAAAATAAGTAAGAAATGCAGCACAGAATTATGAAAAACAGCATCAAATCTGACTATTGGAGCAAGAGAGGGGGAATTGGTCATTCTGCTTGCCAGAATTCACATCTGCTACACGAGACCAGAAATTCCACAGGACACTAGCAGAGCATAGATGCTCTTTGTCTCAAATTGGACACATTTGTTTTGTGAGTGGGGTTGGACTTCTAAAAATTGCCAGTATTTTTCTTCCAACTAAAACACTGAAACTAATACTGATGGCTATCTCCTGACCTACACGAAGTGAGGTGATTCATCATAATCCAGTTCCCAGAGGAGGGTTGTTCACCAGATTCGAAAATAAAACCATCAACACAATCACAATTTTCCTCCTTTACTGGCAACCTATAGAAAGTATTAAATGACTTGATATCATGCAGTTAAGAAAACTCTTTTATCCTAATAGCACATAGCTGCAGTCTAGGTTTGAAACATATTTGCAATAATAATCTTCCACTGCATTTTCCCTTTACTCTTTTGTTTCACGGATTTAAATAAATAAATAAATAAATCACTCTCCAAGTCTGCCACTAAGGCACTTTCACTCAGGAGCTGAAAAATAAGTCATCCCTTGTGAAAGACAGCTGTATAAGCACTGAGGTGATCGTAGAAACTACCAGTGGGACTGTGAAGGACTGTGCTGAATTGCTGACTCACATTGCTGCTGCCTCAGTGTCCTGCTATGTGAGGGAGTACGCACAAGACGTCCCCGAAGAAACCACTACACCCGCGCCTGCCAAGCTGTGCTTG
>JAVJGG010000029.1:34484565-34548723 GCA_035590195.1 Aviceda cuculoides | reverse complement strand
CCAGGAAGGCATATATTGTGTTCCAGGGAAGCATATATCATCTTCCAGGAAGGCATATATTGTGTTCCTTCTCCTGGTCACTTAAGGTAAGGAATTGGGGCTTTGGGGAAGTGCATTCTCACCCTCCGTAGGGCCCTCTCCTTTGGCCACCTTGCCCTGTTCACAAAACTCCAGCAGTTTTACAGAGGCTGTTTTCTCCACCAGAGTTCTTTAACAAACGTTTGAGACATTGACTATAATTTGTCAGACCGTCACAGTTGGCAATACCACATTTTGGGGGCTCTGCTCTTTGGCATCAGCCCTTTTTTAAAATGGTAACTGGGACTAATTAATCTACCAGGGCTTGTCCACCCATGCATTTCACCAGAAAACCAGATTGCTGCTGGAAGAAAGGGAATGATACAGCTGTCGGAGAAGGAGAAGAGAGCTCTCATCTCATGGCAGCTTATGTTTAGGTCCTCACTTCTGTTTTCTTAAAAGGCTGATAATTAATTAATTTAGTTGCTTGTCAGCCCACATTTGATAAAGAGGTAGTTACTGTAGAAACAAACATCCGTTCATTATTTCAGATGTTGGGATTTAATACATGCTCGCAGTTACCTTCTGCACATATGTAATACATTCTAGCTTTTTATAAGGCTGTTGGTTACAAATAGCTTTGAAATAACTACCAGGCCTTCCAGCTATAAAATCCCATAATAATTACTCATTATATCACCATCATTTTTATTATGCTAAAAGGGATTCCTCCACACCCCCTCCCACAGCAGAATAACGTTGTAGAAGGGATTTCATTTACCCACATTAATTGAAGATTGTTCAACACAGTAATACAGCTATATCATCTTTGTTTTAGGGGAAACTGAATAGAGTGAGACAGCTGCTCCATGAAACTTCAGTAATTGGATTCATGTTTAAATAACGTGTGGGCAAAAAACCCCTTCAGCTTCCTAGCTTAATTCTTTTTATTATCTGCATGTAATCTGAGTAGGTTCTAACTAGAAGTTCTCTAAGAATTAGGCTAGCTGGCTTTATAGCTATAATTTAGGCATAGTTATACATACCTCTGACAATTCCCACTTCCTGTTACATATTCAGAACATAAAAGATGAGGATGTTGAGATGGTAATATGTTTCTGAAAATGTATTCTGATTCTTTTTCATTTAACTCCTCTTTCCTTAATTTTTAAAAATATTTCTGGAGCTTGGGGCCATTTATTTGTGTGTAGTGTGGGGTTTTTTGTTTGTGTTTTTTTTTTTTTTCTTTTTTTACTTTTAAAGCTGCCAGAATAAAGTCTGATTTTAACTTAATTTCAATGTGGTGTATGCTGTTATAACATCCAACTGCTTAAACATATTTTAGGCTTTAAAGTGCACTCATTTAAACTGCTTCAGTTCCAGAGCATCTGATTTAGATACTTGTGCATTCACTTCTTAAATAAAGTGAAAGCATATTGTGTCATACAAGATTTTTTTTTTTTCTTCATTATCTGATCCTTATGCATTTGAACTTGGGCTTCTGTGACAAAGACACAGTTGTTTGTCTGCTGATTGAATTTAACAAGAAGCTGGTGTTCTCCAAGTATGAGTGCCTCATTTCCTATAGCATAACAGTACATTAATGCTAAATGCACATATGTACAGAAAAGCATTAAACCCCAGAAAATCTGCTTAAATCTCAAAGCTGGAAATTCAACCACTGAAAGGTAATTGTACTGAAATTTAAGCCAAAAGTAATTTTTTTATGTGGTTAAGGAGTTTTAAATGTAATAAATAAACTGTGATAAAAGGGATCTTTAGAGGCAACCTCAAGGATTTGGTATGAATTCATGTGCATTGAATGATCATTTCCAGCCAAATGTACAGCAAAAAGATATTATCAAACCCCTTGTGAAACAAGAGGCAAAGTAACCCTCATTTTACTGCAGCTTCTTAATTCTTTGTTAGCTATATATGTAAATGATATATTTTTGGAGCTAGTAAACAAATACTACTGGCAAGCATCTGTCTGCCTACACCGGATGTGTAACGCCCTTGCATTACAGAGGTTGGTACGGCAAGCAGAGTGCAAGATTAAAGTTTAGAGAGGGGCCCATTTCACTTAGTTTTAGCCATCTGAAGGTTAGATTCAGTCTGACCTACCCGTTAGTCAGTGAAATGGAATTGGCATCTCTGCAGGGATGCTCAGCCCACTTAGCTTTTAAGTTCTTCTGTAGTCAGTGGAAGAGGACGAGCACCTCCAGAGGGCAGTTTGTCTTATCCAAAGGGGCTGACCTAAGAGTGAATCCTTAAGGTTTTAGCTGGTGAAGGTAGGTGAGGTGAATTCTATCCCTAGCTTGCTAAACATTGTAGCTTGTTACTGGGGTGTACTTGTTTACGACTTGATAATGATCCGGGATGTCTGTGGTGGAAATTAAATCATGTTTGTTACGAACTTTAGTAAAGCAGAGCATTTGTTTTAACATAGTTGAGCAAAAAAAAACATTTTAAGTGGTGAATTTGTGAAAAGAAATACCTTTGTCAAGACTCAGAATCCCCCCAGGTGGGCTCTGGCCTGGGAAGTTCTAGTAGAGTCTGAAGACCGAAATTTCAGTGAATTTTTTTGAAACGTTGTTCCATTAACAGAAGGGGTTATGGTAGACAAATGCTTTTAAGATGGAACTTAAAAGGATTATGGTAAGTATTTTAATTGTACAACCTGCACAGGTCTCTTCCCTTTCTTTATTCCTGTATTTCAAAACCTTGGCTTCACAAAAGTAGGTTGGAGCCAATATATCCTTTGTGTGCACAAAGCTAACGGTTCCTATGGATAACCCCTGCTGTCACAACTGTCAATGAGTTGATGGAAATACTTACCAAATAAAGAAATCTGCTTGTCTCCATTTCTATTAAAGCAGCTTAAAAGTCAAAACTTTTTCAGCAGTAGTGTTTGTGGAGAGTCTTGCCGTGGTAGGTTGAATTTCAGGATTACCTAGAAAGCATGTTAGAAAGTTCTACCAAGCTCCTACTCTTGGTATGTTCACTTGCACAACAATATTAACCTCTCCATAGTATTCTGTATGCATAAATAGAGTATTGTTTTCCTCTGGTTCCTGTCTGGCTTTGCATAGTTAGCATCCTGGGCTTTTTTTTTGGTGGGGGGAGTAGAGCTGTTGTTTGGCTCTGTAATTGTTTTGCTTTTTGGTGCTGGTGCTTGAGTGGCTTCTGCCTTCTGTTTAATTCCTAACTACTTTTTTCTTTGCATTGTGGTACTTATCTTTATCTCTAATACTTATATTTGTGGTGATATGTTTGTTTTAGAGTTTCCACAGTGTGCTATAACTTGTTCTTTGTATTGTCGCATATGTTCACTTACTGACTTGGAGAGCAAAGAGGAAAAAGGAAAAAAAAAAAGAGGAACAGCGTATGTATTTTTTTCCAACATTTGTAGTCAACACAAAATACACTATGGAAAACACAGTTGTTTCAACAGACTCTCAAAGCTGAGACCTGGGTAAAGTTTATAGTTTCAATGGGACTCAAGGGAACATGCATTTTCTGCCAACTCAAAAAGGACTTGAAAATGTGTTGAAATCTTATATGTATTGTATTTGTTTTGTCTGTGTTGGCAAGTGCTTCTGTGTGGCCCCTGCTTTTCTTGATGTTCTCTACAGCTGACCTTGTAGGTGCGTTTTATGTCTCCGGTGTCGATCAAAGGGAGTTTGTAAAGTGCTTTTTAAAAGTGCTTTAAGAGTTGGTCTGACTCATGTTTTATGTGTTTATTGAAAATATATTCAGCAAATTTAATTTTTTTTTCTATACAGAATTTGAATTCAGTTTCTTGAGTGGTTAGATTTATTTTTTTCCCTACCTACCACAAAAAAATTGGGTTTTCCTAATGTATTTATGTCTTATTTGAATAGAAAACAGAGAATTCCCATTTTACTCTCTTATTCCTTATAGCTGAATATGTAATTTTTCTCATGGTAAAGTTACTGGCCATGTGCAGATGAAAATACTTGACTTGTATGAACCTGTACGTTAAGGTAGGATTTTTACTTCTAACATCTCATTAGATTAATTATTTCATTTGTGCTTTTCCTTTTTTTATTTTAATCCACACACACCCCCCCACCCCCCCAAATCTTTTTATTCCAGTTCCACAAACACCTATTATTACTGTTAGACCAGACTCAGTGCAGCTAGGGAAGGGTTAGGGTATTCTGCTGTGCCACTTCACTTGGCAAGGAGAGAACAGGTACTTGCTATTTGACGTCAAGAGAAAGAATAGTACTTGATCTCTGGGTCACAGCTTGATTGATTGATTTATTGTCCCAAGTGTGCTTGTTTGGTACCATATATTGTCTGGACTTCCTTATTAATTCCCTTTGAAAGTTACTTTCCATACTCACATTTCCAAACAAAATCAGTTACATCTGTACAAATTTAAATTTAAGTATCTAGTCAAATGAGGCTGGTTTTAAGACTGCTGGAAGTAAAGAGTGTCATATACTTTCCATTTTGACTATGGTGGAACTGTTTTCATGCAATTGCGTAGCGAGGTGGATTGAGCTGGTAATAGACTCCTATCGCTACAAGTGGAGCTTTGCAGAATTTAGGCTCATCTCTCCATGATGGTGTCTTCTTCAGAAAGGTTCTGTTCTTAGTCCGTGAAAATGCTCTGCACAATAAGTATGTAAAGATGGGAGATCTCACAAGAACATACTTGAAACTGCACCACATTTGTAAGCATATGTTATTCTGTGGTTTATAAAGATTAACTTATTTTTTTTCCTCCAGCTGTATGCCAGAATCTTACATTTGCGCACTTTCTGGATACGGTCAGAAGCTGATGTATCGATTTAGTAAAAACTGGTCTGTTCTCTCATGTATTGTGCCTAGTGTTGCCAAAGAGACTTGGATGCATTTGGATGGGCTTTTTCACTTTTAGATGCATTTTTGTCTGTTTTGCCATGTGATATTTTGAGATTGCATGTGTCTGCAAAAGTAGCAGCCAGAAGGAGATGAGACTAATCCTTAGTTTAAACAGTTCAAAGACTAAAGTGATATAGTAACTGCTTTTAGAATGTCCAAACTGCTTTGTTACTAAAATCATATATTTAACTCTCTCCCTATTTTAATAAATGCAGTTTTATTTAATCATCATCCCTGTCTGAGAGAGGGGAAATCTGAAAAAGAAGTGATTTGGTGGATTGCGGTAGAAGTTGATGTCAGTCTGGGCTGATGTCTGGCTTTTTTTTTTTTTTCTTTAGTCATACTGAGTCATGGTCTCTTCCTAGAAGAGTACTTCTCTGACAGCAAATGGTGGAGCTGTTCAGCTACAGAGATTGAGTCTGTGCGTGTATAGTTTTCCTTTCTGGGCACTATTTTCTGAAAAAAAATTTTTTTTTTTCTTCTTAAGGACAGGTACTTTTCCTCACACTCTCTTGTATTGCAGTGTCAAAATGTTCCTACCAGCAGGTGGAGAATGATTAAAAAAGGCAAATTGACTGGATGATCACTCCTCTTTATGAAAGGTGACCTTTTCAGAGGTTTTCAGAATACCTAACTTCGTTTTTCCTGTTCTAAATCCCACTTCAGCATATCCCATTAATTTCTGTTGGCTGGACAGTGTGTGCGGAAAAGGGCATTTGGAGGGAGATTTCCTGAGCCGCAGGAACTTTTGAGGAAAATCTGATGAATGGGCAGAGATGTTACAGCTGCCCAGTAAGACTCCAGTAACACTTTCTGTGCCTGGAAGAGCCTGGAAACTCCCTGCCTTTCCAGCTAAGTGCCACCGTGGGTATCTTCTCCAGAGGAACAAAAAATGTCCGAGATTTCTCCGAGCCCTGCTAAGTGCGATCTATTCCTTCGTGTACATCAAACTGACAATTCCTACTGTTAAGTGAGAGGAAAGGTTTGGGATTAGCACATTTACAATTAATAGTATCAGCCTTTGTGATCTGCAATCTTGCAAAAAGCTTTTTGGCCTTCTATTTTGAGGACTTTACAGGTTACATACCATAGGTGATCTGATGGTTAAGTTTTTATTTCGCCTAAGGGGTGGTCTGGTCTTAAACACTGGGCATGTGAACTAGATGTCGGTTTTGGGTCTCTTCTTGGGAGACAGCAGCAGCAGAAGCTCAGGGTGACCTGGAGCTGTGTTGGAGGCTGACCTCTTCCGCTCCTGTCTCCTTTCCCTCTCTGATAAACAGCAGCTTGCAGTTCTGCTGACTCTTCCTTCTTCCACACTTGAAGAAAACTGCAGTTCTCAGGTTTCTTGAAGGCCGTGACGTTGCGGGGTGGCAGACGCTCCCATCCTAGCTGTGCGAGAGGCAGCTGGCTGGGCTGGGCTGGCTGGTTTGCCTCGTCCAGGGAAAAGGCACTGGGCCAGATTCAGCTTGTTAACTTCCAGCTGGATCTTACTCGCTAGTCTGTCCCAGCAGCATGCAGAACTGGCGGCTGACATCTAGGAGGTAAGCCTGTAACTGCAAACTGTTAGAGAACAGAAGAAATTTGAAGCATCTCTTAAAGTATTGACGGTGGACTTTCATAGTATGGAGAACTCGTCCAATAATCAGTTGTCAATTCTGCACCTGCAACTGAGCTAGGAAGGACTTGAAATCGGCTAGCACTGTGAAACAGAGTGTTAACAAATGCCTTTGCTGGGCTGTACCTTGGTGTTTGTTTTCTCTTCCCTTTCCCACGAGGGCTTTGTTCTGCATCCATTGCCCTGCACACCACCTTCTCCAAGAACCTTTCCTTGAAGCCTGAGGAAGTGGTTTAACATTGGATACAGACGCACACACACAGGCACACACGAGCGTAACATCCCATCGTTAGAAAAGGAGCGTGACTTCCTGTACACAGCGGGATTGATGGGGGTGGGAACGGCACAGTTGTTAAAATGCAAAGAGCAGAACGGCCATTCCCAAAGTATATAAAATTCCTATAATTTAAATGTTTAAATCGGCTGAATGCTGGGAAATGTTCCACTGCTTCAGTACAGGGTCTAAACGCGTAACCTACAGCCTTGCTGACAACCAAGCTTGGACTGTGGAGGCAAGCAAAAAGAACGGGGGGATGGGTAGTGAAAGAAGATAGTAGGGATGGTTTTAAGCATACTACTACTCAAAACTAATTGTCATTTTACTGTCAACTAGAAATAAAGATGGGGAGCCTAGCTGCAGCATATGGAATTTCTCTGTTGAAATGTTACCTAGGCTTCCTTGTTTCAGTATCTCTGCTTCTTGTTGTTAATATGCATCTTGTACAGTAAAGAACTGAAGTAAGGAGCTCAAGTCAAATGCATCCTGGCCTGGAGTAAGGTTGCTTGCAGTACTTTTTGCTCTGATAAAAGAGGTGGAATAGCATAAAAATGGTGTGAATGTGATGGACTAATTTTCCTTTTTGAACATTTTCTTGTCTGTACTTCCCCCATACGTATTCTCCCCTTGTAAAACTGTGTTGCATGCTAATCTCCTTGTAAACTTGTTGAAATTCGCCCTGTATCCCCTTAATGTTCCTACGTGCCCTCAGACCAGCCTAGCTTGTGGCCCTCTGGGGTAAAAAGTTGATGTGACCTGCTTCTCTGCTACAGAAAACATTTAATCAGATACCCGGACATGTAAATATTTGAGCATCTTTGTTCCTAACTGAGGTGTTCCTAATCCTCTCTGCACCTAATTAGCGGATGTAGGCCTTTCCACAGCAGTCCATGCCATGCTAGGTGGTTGTACAGGGGCTGCAGGAGGACCTAGTAAGACAGCATTTGGCTGGAACTTTCCTTGATGAGGAAAGGAAAAGTGTAAGCTGATGATTGTACAACAGAGTTTTCTGATGGACCAGTTGAAGGCCTTTAGAGGTCTCTGTCCCTGCAGCAAACTCTAGTGGTACCTGCACCATCAGTAGGAACAAAGCTGTGAGAAAGGCCACGTTCATGTTTAAATGGAAAGGGAGACACCAGCTTAATCACAATCAGCTGGATGAACCCAGAAAAACACTTCAGCTTACTCATTACCAACCAAGGCACCTCTTGCTTCTCTGCCAGCTGTTTATGGGGAAGAAATCCATTCTTGAAAAGAAGGGGTGTCGAAACTACCATCTCTTTATCCAAGACCCCTTCTGAGCCTCATGGTAGTGCAGATTTCTAAGAGCAGAACTTGGACCGAAAGAGTTATGACAAGCCTTTCTTTCTCTCCACCACATTCTCCAAAAAGGCTGCCCCAGTAAACGTGTATTGTTCTGTATTCCTTTTCCCTTGTGTTTTTGAATATGATAAACTAAGTTTTACCCTTAGATAACCTTGTGTGCCTACAAAATTTTATTTAGATGTCCATGTTCCTAAAAATAGTACATGAATGAAGTGTTCCAAGCAGCAAACCGCAGCTTCCCGAGGTAGCAGTGGCTGTAGCACAGTTTCTAGTTCAAAGATTTTGTTTTATAAGTGATATAACATTGCAGCATCTGCGTCCAGTTTTACAGCATTGCTTTGCTGTGCACTGTTTGTTCATGTTCCTTTAATGATACTTGGATGCAAAGCATGTGTCATTAGATGGCTAATATAACAGAAGATTGCTAAGGCATATGTTTTGTGGTATGTGTGCCTACTCCACTACTTAACAAGGCTGTCTAACCTAGATGTTGTTTCTAGCCTGCAATGATCAAAATACTGCCCACATGTTTTAGTCACATATTTTATCACTTACATACTGAAAGTGCACTTACTTTTGCAGAATATATTTAAGACTGAAAGTTTGGGTTTAGAGCTCTGACTCTTGGTATGAATTGTTTTCCTGGTGTCTAAAGCCATGCTTGCTCAAACAAACCTTTTGGTAAAAAGGGATCTGGCTGGGATACGGTTGCTAAATGTGTTTAGAAAAGGCATCGTAAATGATAAATAATGATTTCAAGTTCATTTGTCTGGGACAAATCCAAGCACGATATGTATTATGTTCCAAAATTAATGCAGCAAAATAGGATGGGGGGGATAGAGAAGGGAGAGTGAAATGGTTGTTTGGCAATACCAAAGTACTTAATTTTCTTGACAAAGTTCTTAATATTTTAAAACATTTCCATCTTTTGGACAGAAACCATACACTCTCTAATTACTGGCAATAAAACTAAGGATTTAAGAGCTATGAATGTTACAGTTGGAGGAAGCTATAATTAAGGCTGGCAAGACTGTACTTCCTTGAGGAAACAAAGAGTTCGGACAGCTTTTAAAAGGAGATGGTAGTTATTTTCCCCATTGAACTTCTGTGTATTGATAAATGCATGTTTGCCAATCTTCAACCAGTAAGTTAAGCAGTAAAGTATATCCTAAGTAACTTCTTAGTTTGTGTTTCCCACTGTGCTGTTTCAGCTCTAAGACGATTTATCTAGTAATAGTTATCGTTCCTTCTGACTGTAAATCGGGATTCTTCAATTCTGTATCTTGTATCTTCTGCTGAGAAGGAGAGGTGTAGAACAAGGTAAAATTTAATGGATATGGTTAAGAAGTAAGCTGGTTCTAAAATACGGCACTGTGTGGGTATTTGCATGCACTCTCTTGTAGCCTGTCTGCTGCCAGTGAGCCAGGGAGACTCTGTTACTACTTAATACAATAGCGGGAAGATTGTTAGTCATAAAATAAACATGGGTGCATGTAAGTATTGCCAGTCAGCAGGCCATTACATGCAGCCAAGTCTAGACCATCTTGGAATCACTGTAGAAACCACTGGCATATAAATCCCTCTTAGTCTGGTGGGCTTCCCTGGGGCAGTATTTTGTAGCCAGGAAAGATGCTGTGGAGGCTGAAGCTGGGAGTGGTGTTTGCTGCAGCTCCTGAGTTCTGGGCCTTTCACTTTACTGCGATGTTCCAGTGCTGTCAGGACTTTGGCTGCCCCAGTAGCTTCCCAGGCACTGTGGGGAGAGCAGACTGGTGTGTCTCAGTGCTGGTCACTGGGGGCTTCCCTGTAGCCCACTAAATACTATGAAAGGGCGTGAGTGCCTGGGAAGCCCTAGGGATGCCAGTTCCCAAGTGCCTGTGTTCCTGGTCCTGGTGCAGTGAAATACTCTTGTCAGGTCGTCAGTGCCAGAGCTTGGCTTATCTTTGAAATAATTATTCCTACTTTATTCTGCACTGGAACGAAGACTGATTTTGAAACAGGAAGATCTTCTGTGAAGTGGGATTGTATTTTCTGTACATCCCTGCAAATGAGAGGGACCATTTTTGTACCACAGGGTTTTGAATTATTTGGTAGATTCAGATAAAGAGTTATGTAGTTAGGGAACAGAATACTTTAAAAACCTGTATTTAGAAAGTTGTCACACAACTAGTAGTGTGGAAGAATAGCATGACACATAAGATTCCCTTCTACTTTATATCACTCTTCTAATCAACTCCCTTTTTCAGAATTGTTACCGAATTGGCAGATTAGTTGTTTGAAGAGTCAGGCATTTGTGCTGATTTATTTGACTGTTGATGAGGCAGAGTTCATGGCTCTAGCATGTAACCCGATCATTTTGAGTGAATTTGTGTAACCAGACCATTTTGCATGTGAATGAGTTTGTCTTTGAGTCATCTTCATCAGAAACTGGTTGTCCCCTCTTAGAACTGTCTGCAGATAAATTGGTTGCTGCAGTGCTGTGAAGAGGACCTGTGGTCAACTGCTCAGTGTCCAGATGGAGATCAGTGACAAATGGTGTCCCTCAGGGGTCCATATTGGGACCAGTACTCTTTAATATCTTCATCAGTGACACAGACAGTGGGATCGAGTGCACCCTGAGCAAGTTTGCAGACAACACCAAGCTGAGTGATGCTGTTGACATGCCTGAGGGATGGGACGCTATCCAGAGGGACTTGAACAAGCTTGAGAAGTGGGCCCATGGGAACCTCAGGAGGTTCAACAAGGACAGGTGCAAGGCCCTGGACCTGGGTCAGGGCAACCCCCAGTATCAATACTGGCTGGGGAATGAAGGAATTGAGAGCATCCCTGTGGAGAAGGATTTGGGTGTACTGGTGGATGCAAAGCTGGACATGAGCCAGCAATGTGTGCTCACAGCCCAGAACGCCAACCGTACTATGGGCTGCATCAAAAGCAGCACGACCAGCAGGTCGAGGGAGGTGATTCTGCCCCTCTGCTCTGCTTTGGTGAGACCCCACCTGGAGTACTGCCTCCAGCTCTGGGGTCCTCAGCACAGGAGAGACATGGACCTGTTGGAGCGGGTCCAGAGGAGGGCCACATAAATGACCAGAGGGATGGAACACCTTACCTATGAAGAAAGGCTGAGAAAGTTGGGGTTGTTCAGCCTGGAGAAGAGAAGGCTCTGGGGAGACCTTATTGCGGCCTTTTAATACTTAAAGGGGGCTTTTAAGATGGAGGCAGACTTTCTAGTAGGGCCTGTAGTGATAGGACAAGGGTAATGGTTTTAAACTAAAAGAAGTTGGAATCAGACTAGATAGAAGAAAGAAGTTTTTTTTTTACAATGAGGGTGGTGAAACACTGGAACAGGTTGCCCAGAGAGGTGGCAGATGCCCCGTCCCTGGAAAAATTCAAGGTCAGGCTGGACAGGGCTCTGCGCAACCTGATCTAGTTCAAGATGTCCCTGCTCATTGCAGGGGGGTTGGACTACATGACCTTTAAAGGTCCCTTCCAACTCAAACAACTCGATGATTCTATGAATGTGTTCATGCATCCTTCTGTCTGTTTCTCCAGATATGAATTGAGTCATTTTTTTAAAGCTAAATTAAGATGAGTGTGTTTTACAGTGCTTGCAACAAAGCAGAGCTAAACATAGCACAATGTTTTTGTTCAGGTATATGGCACAATCATGTTTTTCTCTCCATCTTTGGAGACGAAGAAGGCAGCTGTTCAACAAGGACCATAACGGAGAGTGAGGTAAATATGTGCATTTCTGGCACCTGGAATTCTTTTTCGGTTTCTAATTTTTACATTTAACCAATCCTAAAAAGGCACACAATGTTAAAACATGAAGTGTTAAAAATTACTTTCCAGGTCACAGGTTATGTTTTATACCAGACTTGTGTTGTTATGGTTCCTGCTAATATTTCTGGAGTTAGAAACCTGTCACTGTTTCCATTTGGAGAGAAGGAGCTATAACTGTCTATAAAAATATGTTCCCAGCCAAAGCATGCCATGTGAGGTCGTTGCTGAAGAGCAATTAAAGTCTGGCAGCTTTGAAATTAGAGGCATGTCATCAAGACTGGGAAATAGGCTGCTTTCTGACTGTGCTGCACTCCTAGAAGTCGTGAAATGTACAATGATAGGTGTATGGTGGCTGTTTGGGGTCTGCTTTTATGGGCCGTTCTGTGCAGAATCGGGTCTGGATGGATGATTTTGGTTTGTGTAGATGTCTTTAGCGTAAGGTTTTGTTGTGCTCTGGATGTTATGCTCTCAGTGGATATTTGAACACCTTCTATCATCCTTTTTCTAAATCTTTTGTGCAATTGGTCCTTTTCCTCTGGTTCACCACAATTTTAAGTAGCTCCAGCACACTCTCCCAATTTACGACGTCTCCCTGACTCACCAGCTGGACTCCACACATAGCCTTGGTGCTCCAGGAAGGAAGACTTGGCATCAAGTGAGTCTGGGGTTAATGAAAGCCTGGAGTGGGAAGTTATAAAAATCAGATGGTTATAGTAATTGCAAGGGGCTATACGCTGAGTTTAATAGCTCTGCAGGGAATGGTGATATATGAGGAGTGTAGGAGGAGAGAATGGGCATAGGAAGGTGCTGTTACATATCTCTCTCTCTCTCTCTCTCCTTCTTCCCCCTCCCCTTTCATTCCCTCTTCGTAGGATATTTTATATCTTTTTGCCATGAATCCTAGTCTGACCTGACAGCACTGCATCATCAAACAATCCCTACAGAAAGCTTGTAGAGAGGGGAAGCTCTTTCCAAGATCCAGTCTTCTCCTCTGCCTGCAATGAAATATGCAAGTCTGATAATCACACGTGATATTATCTCCTGCATTTTCCGTGGTGATTCTAAATCATCAACTTTGTCTTTTATCTTGATCAGATACTTATCTGTTTCATTTTATGTTCAGGCAGATGTAAGACAAGTTGGTTTTTTTTTTTTTTAAAGGAAAACAGCCACGAAGTTAATATCCCCTTGTATTTTGATGTGTCCTGAGTTCAGGATCAGTCACATGGGCCAGTGCTCCTGCTCAGGTGGAAGGAAGGAGTAGCTGGAGGCAGGTCTACTGTAAAGGGTTGGCTGTAATCACAAACTTACCATCACTGTGATGACCAGCACGGAGGCAGTCGTGGCAAGCCAGGAGTTTACAGCTCCACATGGAGGCACTGGCAGTCGCTGTACATACAGGGCGCGATACTCCATCCTTCTCCCTCAATGGAGGGGATGCCAGATCCTTGGTCTTACTGAGTTGGACCATTGTGTCTTGTCCCATGACCCCGAATGTAAGGAGACCATGATGTCACTTACTAGGCATATGAGGACACTAAAATCAGGATCTGCCTTATGTTTAGGATCATGCTGTATCTGGATGATTGTAATATTAGCTGCTGAAAATGAGTGTTTAGGCAACAGTTAATAGTACTACATTGAAACACAGTGATTATATTTTGAATTAAAACCAAAGATCTTGAAAATATAAAAAAATCTTTCATAAGATAAAGTCTTTTCTCTGGGACTATCTTCCATGCATTCTCTATCATTCTTGCTTCATAGAGTTAAAAGGTGCTTGTTTGTCCTGTTGGCTTTGCAAGGCCAGCATTGTGACAAAACATGCTTTATATTCCAGCTTGCTTATTTAAAGAGTAATGAAATGAAATTGCACTGGCAACCTAAATTCTGCCTTTATTTACAACTCCTTTTAATTATGAAGGCTGTGCTTTTTAAGTGGTTTAATAGAAAGCATAGTGAGTACAAAACCTTTCAGGGAGATACAAGCACCTTTCATGACATGATTTAATTAGATGTTTTCTAGGGCTGGTTTTGGCAGAGAATATGTACGCGTGTGTATGTGTGTGCGTGTACACATTTACATGTGTGCAGCTCATAACTTGAGCAAACTTTGTTCTGGAATTCCTTGAGGCACAAGTGTGGAACACCACAATGTTGGTTTTGCCGTCATGTTTTGGAGAGGAGCTGTACTTTGAAGAATATTCTAACTGCATCATTTATTCCTTTTTTAAAAAATGTAGTTCACATTAGGATAGCCTATTTTCTGCATGCTTCACAATGTCAGAAAATAATAAAAACAAACAAACAAAACCCCAACACAGTAGAGATTATGTGAGTAACTTGAGGTTTCAGTTTAAGTAGTTAAATGTTGAATTATAAATTTAGATATCCATGTGTTTAATGATGGTTTTTTTCAGAGGCAAAAGTAAGTGTCATAACTTCCTAAAAATTTATCACTGGTGGTAGAGATGAAAATGTGCTTATGATTTTCAGCTGCACCTCTGTGTATCACAAATGCTTCCTAAAAATCTTAAGGAATTACAAACTCAAGTAAATCTGAGATACAAAGTGAGAGATGCATTTAAGTGTTTTGCTTTCGTCCAGTGAAATAACTGTGTGAAGAAAATAGGTGTATTAGGGGATCACTTGAGTGCACTCTTTTTCTCAGTGCATGAGCTTGCATTAGTATATGTAATGAAGTAAATTTGTTCTGTCATTTTCACTTCTCATTTTAGAGCCCAGACCTTTCCACACCAATGCTTCTTTTTACAGATAGTTATGTCGATGAATATTTTTTTTTAATTTTTTTTTTTTTTTTAGGTCCTGGTATGTGACTTCGGACAAGTAAATGTGAAAGCGTGTTTAGTACTGCTAATTTTTAGGCAACTCTTGTTAAATGACAGTATGGCTACGGTTTTCTTTACTCATATGATGCTTTTTGGGCTTTCCGTGGGCTTTCCCAGTAGTCCAGTTCTTAAAGAGCTTTTGCCTGTCTTCACAGAAAACTCATATCATCTGCTTCCAGTGAGAAGATATGTTTTCTTCCAGTTAATTACTTTGAGTCAAAAAATCTAGTAATGGGAGTTATAATCATGATATGAATTGGCAGGCTTAGTTAAAGACCATAGTTGCAACAAGGCTGTACTACACAGTCCTTCCTTTCTGGAAGCTATCAACAAATATTTACCATTCAGAAAACTGTACCAGGAGACCCATAACTGTAGCAGTCCTGTCTCCTGCTGACTTATTTGGGAAGATCGGAGTCTGTTAATGTACGGCAATGTTGAAAATAAAAACCTGTTTGAATATTAGACCTGCCTGCAAAAGCCGTGCCCAGGCGGAGGACCCCCCGCCGCAGGTGGCTGAGCTGCAGCAGGTGGTGGGAAGACTGCGTAACATCAGGGAGCATGAGAAGGAGTTAGATAGCTGGTTCCAGGCACAGTCTGCAGTGGACCCAAGGTCAAGCAACCAAAAACTCCCCCACCGGCACACACAAAAGAGGGGACGATAGTGCATAAGAATGGAAGCTTGCAACGGCAAGGACCAGCAGGAGGAAGAGACTTCCCCATACACCCTGAAGCCTGAGGTGCCCTTGCAGAACCACTTCACCGCTCTGTAGACTGAAGGGGAAGGACCTGTCACACCAGAAGAGATGCTGGAGCTGAGTAAGGCAGCCCCATCTGCTCCCCATGTCACAGCCAGTACCTCCCCTATGAGGACAGGCCGAGAGAGTTGGGGTTGTTCAGCCTGGAGAAGAGAAGTCTCTGGGGAGACCTTATTGCGGCCTGCCAGTACCTAAAGGGGGCCTACAGGGAAGATGGGGAGAGACTCTTTATCAGGAAGCGTAGTGATAGGACGAGGGGTGATGGCTTTAAACTGAAAGAGGGTAGATTTAGATTAGATGTAAGGAAGAAATTCTTGACTGTGAGGGTGGTGAGGCACTGGAACAGGTTGCCCAGAGAAGTTGTGGCTGCCCCATCCCTGGAAGTGTTCAAGGCCAGGTCGGATGGGGCTTGGAGCAACCTGGTCTGGTGGAAGGTGTCCCTGCTCATGGCAGGGGAGTTGGAACTGGGTGATCTTAACCCAAACCATTCTATGACAATTCTGCGATGACTTAGCTGCCAAGTTTTAAGTGCCTCATTTGAAAATACTGGTCTGCATTCTTCAGTACCTGTTTTTTCAGTGGCTTATGCGGTTTTTACCTCTGGTGGTCTCTAGGATGAAGTGTTTAGAGAGCTGAGGGGAGAACTTTGGAGAAATGATTTCTCTTCTATGAAATACTCCAGAAATGAAGTTTTTCCATTTTTTTAACGGAACTGATCTCCGTGCCCCCCCCCCCTCCCCAGTGAGATATAGGCCCATGTAACTTCTTACTTTAAGGCATTGACACTCCTTTTATTCTGAGGTAGTGAAGTGCTATTATCTCAATTTTAAGAGTAAGAAAAGCTAAGTTACTTGCCCAAGTCATGAAAACAACTGTGGCTGAATTATTCCTTGAACCTAGGTGTGTCTTATCCTATGCTGAAGGCTCGCTTGAGTAGTTTATTCCTCCTCTCAGAGGTACAGCCTTTATAATAAAAGAGAATAAAAAATAAACTGATTTATTTAGCATATCCTCATTTGTTTTTTAAGATCAGGAAGGACTGTTATTATAATATATTGCCAAGTATTATTACCTTTTACTCAGATGTGTGTAGTCGAAAGACTCACTCAAACTGGCACAAAGCGCTTCAATTCACAGGTTACTAAACTATGTGTCACAGACCACGGCAGTGACCAAGCAGCCGCAAAATACTTCAGGTCCATGGAAAGGTGAAGCATTAACTAAATGAAAATTGCCCAGGCAGTCCCAGCAGGTAACCAGTGCCACATGCTACAGGTCTATGCTGATGTGATGGAAGAAAATTCCTTTCTGAATGTAATTCGTTAACTAGCTTGACTCTGAGTATTGGGGACATATACAAACTGTAGACATGAGTTTTGATCTAGCAAGTTACTTGCCCCTAGTTATGGCCAGTCTCTGATCATTCAGAGGAAGAAAAATGGTTTTTGCTCATTCTTGGGAAACTACATCTGCCAGTTGCATGTTAAAATCGGTAACCTTTTCAGGTTACTGGCTGGGCCCTGGAGCATGAGACTATATGTGGTTTATAACTAATGTCTTAACAGGCATGAGAGTACTGAGGGCAATCTGGCATATGTCTCCTACATAGGATCCGGACAGACTCACTGGCCATGTCTAACAGCGAGAAATGAGGCTCAGTGGGGTGCATTTGTAGAACTAAATAACTAGTTCTGGGGACCTTGTGTCCATGCTTTACAGGTTTCAGGGTTTTACTTTAGGCTAGCTCTTACCTGGTCCTGTGAACTGGATGCATGCTACTTGCTGAAGAATGTTAGGTGTACACTTGGAGTATATTTTCCAGTTCAGGTTAATTTGGAGGAAATGCAGCTCCAGGGCTGCTCTGGCATGTAAAGCAAAGCTCAGTCTATAGGTGATGACATGGATTCCTGTTGTAAAAGCACTGATGATCCAAACTGTGACAGACACTCACAATTCATGTATTACGAAGTGCTTGCATGATATCTCCAGGGGCGAGAACCACGTAGTTTATCCCAGAAGTGCCATGAAAGCATATGACTTCTAAAGAAAGAGGTGGTCTCCCTAACAAGGGCCTCAAGCCAGTCCAAACCTCTTCCCATTCCCTTCTTCCCCTGCCTCCATCTTATGGGTAGCATGTTCCAGTGTTTAGTTACATGGAGGACACATCCTGTTTTAGTTCAAGCCTAACTTCAGCTTCCAGTCAGCATCAGCAAGATTGACCCCCTCCCTCCCTTCCCCTGGGTGGTTGGTACTTTGTTCAACTGCGTTTTTTTAGGTTGTAAATGTTTAGTCAAGACTTGAAGGCCAGTAATCGTTCCTTCTGGTTACTTGTTACCCCATCAACTTTTGTCATCTGGAGACTGTGTCAGCAAAGATTTTGTATATTGTTTGGAGCTTCTTTGGTAAGCATTAATTCTTTCTTAATACAGTGGACATTTAGAGATTAGTTGGTGAGCTGGCTTTTAAAATCAAAATGTCATGTTGGACTAAGTCAGATGACTTGTAGATATCAAAGTATAACTTGCCAACAGTTTTCTTCCATGCTCATAGAGGGTAACAGTTTATTTTGGTCTAAACCCTTGCTTATTCTATCTATTACATATGTACGTATGTATATTTATTGTCTACTTCCTAGTGATGCAGCACTTCTTAAAGACTCCATTTTTTTCCCCCTGAAATTGATGTCAGGTGAATCAGTCTGTAGTTCCCTGTTTGGTACATAGGCTGTCCTCTGAGCTGTTGGGCTTTCCTCAGTCTTCAAGCATTTATTACAAAAAAAATTAGAAATTAGAGGGAAGCATTAAGGTAATGCATTTAGCAATTGACTGGCAGCGATAGTTGCTTAAATATTTTTCTCTTTGGCAAATGGTCTTGCATAGCTTCCTTTTGTATGGATGGCAAACTTTTGATTACAGCAGTGTTATCACATTGGGTGGATACATCCTGCTTTATTCTAAACACGAGATGTAACTGTTAGGCTCTTTTGCTTTCTGTCTGTTATTTTAAGTGTTAGAAATATGGTTTGTTATTCTGATCTGTATTCACTGTTGAGTTTTGGGATGTGAGGGTTTAGAAGGGTGGGGTTGGTTTTTTTGGTTGGGTTTTTCTTGATCCCTTTAGGTTATTTGTCAGTTATCTCTATTTCTTAACAGATTATTTGCTGTTTACATCTTGTTTTTCCATCCTTTGAAGCTGTGCCTTAATACCACTTCCACTTTTTTTGGTGGTGTTTTTTGTTTTTGGTTTTTTTTTTTTTAGTCAGAATGGTCTTTTTTGCCATATATTTTTTTTGTTTTGGTATTTGTGGTACTATGGCTTGTTATTTATCCAGTAGAATGTCCTTAAACAATAACCAATTTTAACTCTACCCAACATCTAATTTTTGTTTCCAGTCAATTATGCCGACAAGTAATTTATGCTTGGTAAATCTGGCCCTTGCAAGGTTTCCAATAATCACATTTCTGGCTTATGCTATGTACTGCTTGTATAGTAGAAACGTAGCCAGTCCAAACCTCACAGGTACAATGTCAACTGCTAATTTTTGATCAGCACTTGCCTGTTTTTTGTTTTAATAGTTAATCTAACTTTGAATTGCCCCATAATAAGTACACTAGCGTCATGCTCTTTATAAATACAAAAAACCCCCAGCTTCTTAGAGAAACTCTAGATAATGTTCTTTAAATGCTCATATCAGACAGATATCAGATTTCTCCAATGCCAGTTTCCTGGGATGCCATTTTTCTCTTCTGATAGGTGACGGCTAAGGAATAGTTTATCCTGGTGTGTTGGGAGGGCTGGAAGTCCACCAGTTTTAGTCTTGTGAATAAGCTTTATAGGGCATGGAGCTGCTGTACTTCTGTGTGTGTGACACTAAAGGGTAATTGTCTGATAGAGAATACTGTCCCCATCACTGGTTATCAGAGTCTCACCTCCCGAAATGAGGGGGCGTGGGTGGGATTTTCAGCATTTGAACATACAGCCTTTTCTCCTCAGTCTTGATAATATGAAGTGGATATCTGTATCCAAATTCTTGGTTTAGGAGTGCCATAATGAAACCTCTGTTCTAGTGTCAGAGTAGGGCAAGGTGGCTTCTCCTTGTGGGGAGGTCCTCTGCTCGCAGGAGGCAGGAAGGTGCCACCTGTCTGTCTGGAACATCTGTGCTCTTTTCAAACGAAAGGTATCTCTGGGAAGAACTTTCAGGGTTTTTTGGCCAATGGTGGATGTTGTCGTGGGCTTTCCTGCATTTACTCTAATTTGAGCTGAGCTGCATAGCTACCTATAGGTCTTTTCCTCTGGTGAGCTTTTTTCTCTTAAGGTGGCTCACTTTGTGCAGGAAAGGACACTTCCAGCTGTGAAGATATCCTTTAGGTTCCCTTATTTGCAATTACAGCACACTTCCAAAATGCTTTGTTTCCATTTCATTCATTGATACTTGTTGCCTCCTCCCATGGGATCTCCTGTGAAAAGGAGTATATCTGGACATCCAGAAAACTTTCCATATCCCCGTGTGCTTTGTTACCTGTTCCTCCTCCATCAGAAGTGTGTTGCACATCATGTAGCTCAAGCTGCCTCCTTCTTCAAGCAAGAAATGAAATATGATACTTCAGATGCAGGTCAGAGGACCACAGGAAAAGTCGGTCTGTGAGAGACCTCCCAAGCAGGCGGTTCGACCTCCCTTACCGATCTCCTGCTCAAAGCAGGGTCAGCTGTGAGGCCAGATCAGGTTAGCTGGGGCTTTATCCAGCCGGGGCTAGAAATGGCTGTGCCTTCCTTGACCTGTTCAGAAGAGCTGTGATGCCACTTGGAGTCCCGGACTTACTGAAACTGGGTAGCTGTCGGAGTAACCACAGCATCCATCTAGCTTTGAATTTCTTTCCTGGGCAAGGAGGAAACAGTATCTTCTCTCTGCCTAGTGCTTCAATAGAGTAGAAATGGATTCAGCCCAAGTACCCCACCTGGGACCGCGTTAAGTGCTATCGGTTTTCTAATGCAAACATAATCAGTAACTACTCTGTCAGCTGCTGTAGCTGAGGAAATGCAGTGCTGTGTCTAAACAGTACACTAATGAGTTTCTTGTCATATCTACCTGGAGACTACCA
The DNA here is from genome assembly GCA_035590195.1 of Aviceda cuculoides. Lineage (NCBI taxonomy): Eukaryota > Metazoa > Chordata > Aves > Accipitriformes > Accipitridae > Aviceda > Aviceda cuculoides. Next base: position 34,528,108 of record JAVJGG010000029.1, on the reverse strand, counting down.
GCCTGGTCCTCTGCAGTACTGTGGGGAGCAATTTTACTTCTGTGTGGTCCAAGCTTCATTCTCAACCTAATGCCTAACCTGAAACCCAGGTTGCTTCCATCAGGCTTGGACATCTGGCAAATCTGCTTGTACAGACCCCCACTGAAGCTTTGCTCAGAACTAGCTTTTGCTCAATGTAAGGACCTGTACAACATTTCTCCTGCAAAACTTACGTTACAGTGATTATAACCTTACATGTATTTTAAAGTTTCCTACTCAGCTCCTTATGTCTGACGCCATTAAATCTTCCAGACTATTCCCAGCTATCTAAACCTTACATTTCTTCTTTCTTAGAGGGTATCACTTTCTGTACCTTTCAGTTTAATGATAATAATTTTTTTTTTTTTTTAAAAGGGGGCAAAAAGCTCCATTTACATGCTGTTCAACATTTCAGAAGTTTGGTATTTATGAAACACTAACCAGTGAGTTCTCTGCTTTGTAAATTGGAGAAATAAGGCATGTTCTCTTCACTGTTACAGATTTACAATCACAGTCAAATATTTATTTGTTTGGCATTTCCTTTACATGCCAGTTCCTGTTGTACAATAAAATGTGATAGTAAACAATAGTTAAGCATGTAGTCATTAGTTTAGTGGTGCCTAATACAACAATGAAAATAACTATAAAGTATTTGCCTCTGTTTATTTCTGTTGGAATTGCTGTATGAATTATCTAGCTTCAGAGTCCAGAGTTGATATCTATCACTTTTAAAATAAGTTGAATTTAATCTTCCAGGAAGTGAAAAGGAAGACTTGAGCTCCTTCTCTACTTTTTTTCTGTTCCTCAATCTTTTCTACCTTTTTAGGAATTGTTCAGTAAAACTATGAAAAGGCAAAGTGAAATATGCATTGTATATAAGGTCTTCTTGTATGTCGTTGTACTTTGTGTCTTAATCAGAGTGTTCTGGATCTTCACCTCTTTAGCTTTAGTGCTTCCAATAATGTTTTCATTGTCTTCAGTGGTTTGGGTGGATCTGGGTTTGGAACTGTGTTTTTGTTGGAATGCTTCTATGTTGGATCCCTGCAGTTTTCGGTGCTTGGAAAAGTTATAGCTTACAATAGAAGACAAAGCAAACATGCCATCAAAGGCGAAAAAATTAAATCTCTGTTTATTCACCTGCATGCTAGAGATGAATCTTATTCACAGCAGCTAGCCGAAATATTCTAGATATTAAAAGGCTTGGAAAAAAATGAATTTGTTTAAATGCCTGGGACTTTGTTCCAATAGGATTTGTGTCCCAGATGTTGATTTGCAGCAGCAATATGCTGGATGAAGTTTGCTGTTGAATGTGCCATCAGATAGTAGCACACAGAATACATACATGGGGAAAATGCATTTCTGTGCAATTTTGTAATTGGCTGTGACAACCTGTGCATTTCTGGATGACTGTAGCATGGGAACCTGAAATGGAAAGGTCTGAGACTGGTGTCCAAGTGACTTTTAATCACCTGAGGGGCAGAAATACACTGCCGTGTGGCCTCCACTGACTAGGCCTCCCTACCAGTGTGGTGTTATGAGGAAAGTAAAGGAGTGTTTGTTTTTTATTTTTGTTTCTCTTCGCAGCTTCCCAATGAACACCATATATAAAGAATTGTCGCAGCTTCCCAATTAACACCATATGTAAAGAATTGGCCCAAGGTGTAGTGAGTCTTTGGAAGGAGCACAACTATTTCTTCTGTATTAGAAGTGGAACTACCAGCCTCTGTTTGAGTGTCTGCTCATGCATCTCAATGCGATTTATTTTCAATGGAGGGCAAATAAAGTTCCCACTTGAAATAGGCTGGGAACATGGGGGTTGTCATGCACTGTCTTCCTTGCTTCCCTCTTCCTACATACAAAGCCTAGAAAGAGCTCCTGTGCCTCACAGGTAGGTGGGATATGGGAGATATAAGTGAAAAAGAGATAAAGCCTTAGCTGAGGAATGTGATTTTCAAAAGCCTGTTTGGGAGAATACAGCGATTGGTTTTGAAATTTCCCGATTCCTGCTGTGGATGGTTTAAGGTCGGCTCTGTGCGGGCGCAGAGCTCCCGGTGCTGAGCAGCTGGGCTGCTCGCTACTCGCGCTCTTTTGTACTTCACTGGCTGCGGGAGAGCTGCGGCTGCTGAGTGAGAGAGTGGTGACCTGGTGGGAGGCAGCTGTAGATGTCCCTTCATTGAAACCAGTCTGCTGTGCCACTAAGGCAAAAGAGCCCTGCCACTGCAGGAAGGGCATGCTGGAGGGAGCCAGATCCTAGGGGTAGAGCAGAGTGGGGGTCTGGTCTCCGTCCCATCAGTTGATTTATGCAGTTTTCATCAGATGTAATTAATCTGTGCTGTTGCCAAAGGTAATGACTTGTGGAGCTTCACCTCTGTGTCTGCGTTGCTGGGGTTTGGGGAACAATGCAGAATCTCAGATGTGATATTCTTTTGAAGTAGTGGCTTTGGGGGATTTCTATGTTTTACTCTATAGACCTGAAAAAAGCTGAAAGTGTAATTAACGTAAAATCTAAATAAGGTAAATTGGAAGACAATTTATCCTTCAAAAGTATTGCATGTTAAAAATCCTCTTGGGTTTTATGGTTGGAATTTCTTGAGGTTACTACACATGAAGCTACCAGCATTTAATCAAATTATCTGGGGCTTATAAAGTATCCTGTCATAAAACTACCTGATGGAAGTTTGTTTAAATTTTATGTCATGGATATTTTTACAGAGACTGAAGATGCCAAGTAAGATAAAGAATTTTGAGATTTGGAGTAGATAAAACTGCCCACAGCTGTGCAAACAGTATAGCAATGGGCATGTATTGGACATGTTTCAGTACTGCTAGACTACAGGGTTCCTAAAAAATCATTCTAGCAACTCATAAGCAGATGAAACAGAGGTCATCTTAGAGGTACTCTTTTCAGCGTGATAACAACTGAAGCAGCCAGTTTACAAATCAGCAACTTGAATGGATTAAAGGAAATGGCTGGTCTGTTTGTTGGTGTAATGCAATTTCTTCCTATAGCTGAAATGAATCGGCCTATAAATTAAAACTCAGAAGTGGGATTGGCAATATGCACATGAATGTGCATCATGTAAGACTTTTGAACACCAAATGTAAGTATTTGGGGCGGGGGGGGAGTTAGGCTTCAAAACACATAACCTGTGAGTGGTATTTGTGAACCAGTTCATTGGTAAGGCTGTTTTTTGTTTTCTTTTTTTTTTTCCTGAACAGGCTATGTAGCTGGCCTGTATGCATGAACACAAGGGAAGAGGGATTTTTTTAGTATATTTTATTTTATTTTATCTTTTTTTGTCTCTGCATGCACTTTGTGACAGTGATGCTTGGACTTTTTATCCCCAGTGTTTCAGGTGTGAGTGTTGAATTACTCTGTCAGTGACAGCAGGAAGACCTAGGATAAAACTGGTGAATCTGTGAACAGCAGACAGCAATAAAAGCTAGTATTTCCTAGGACATTTGAACAGGGAGTGGGACGCTTTCCTCTCTGTGTCTATTTCTGTACTTGATTTTTAGGATGGCAGGTGATGGAATGGTGTTTGTGACCTGCAACAGGATGTTCCTTTCTTTCTTCTTTTTTTTTTCCCAATCCAGTAGCCAGAAGGGACATCCTGTGCATAAAATGTAAATTGTTGACAGTGCTGGATTTCTGGATTGGAAGGACAAGTACTATCACTGCGAAACAGTGGGGAAATGGAAGAGGTCTGAGCAACCAGACTGAGGAAGCATTGCTGCTCCATTTTCACGGAGAGAGGAAATGTCCCCCATGAAACTGAAGAGAGAAATTGTGGAGGAGGATTCACATCAGAAGTGGTAGGAAAAAGCAGCATTCAGTAGAGTTGAATGCAAGTGAGGACTGGTAGACTGTGAACAGCAGACAGAAGAAGACAAGGAGAGTTAAATGTTTCCAGTTGATAGCAGGTATCCAGAAAGTAAACTGTGAGAGATGCCTTTAAAAGCTCTAGATGGTTGAATGAAGAAAGATGGATGAGATACCTCTGTGACTGGCAGTTCATCCCACCTGGAAAGAAAGTCAGCAATGTTCTCAAAATGTCTAAGCAACTAAGGCATCCTGAAACCAACATACATGTCATTTTATTGATAAAGTAGGCTTCTGAATTTGGTAGTCAGTATGCAGTGCTGATAATGCCTATCATCACTAAATATTGTGAAATAGCTCAATATGTGGGTGACTTCTTGAGACTTGCCAGGGTGCCAAAGGAGAATAATATCTAGCTGATCTTCACAGTGATTCTCCCGACCATAGTGGTGGGGAAAAGAGTACAGAAAATTCTGAAAGTATTCAGCTGTTATAGGCATGGAGCAAAAGTAAAATGTTTTGATTTTGAAGTGGAATAAAAGTCCACTGTCTTTTGAATATAGATGTAATGAAGACAAGCCTTCTGAGGCCTAGACTAGAATAATCAGAAGGACATTATAACAATGAGAAAATGAAATGAGAGACAAATGAGAGTAGCTTAAGCATAAAACTATGATATTGAAAATACAATTAAGATGTCCAAAGGAAGTGAAGAAATGTTTTCATAATAAGCAGGCAAAGTTGTTCACTTACAAGTGTAAATTTGGTGAAATTTATACAAAACTCACTTAAGTGAAATGCCACCCTACAGTTAGTCTGTCTTTAGAGGAAGCGTGGGGAACATGTGGGTTTTCTGAGTTGTGGACAACTTCAGAGAAAATGATCCCAAGTGGTTAAGACCCAGTGTCTTGTGAAAGATAGCACTGGGGGATCTCCTGCGTAACTCCTAAAAAAGGCTACTGCCAGCCCAGAGCAGCATGGTACTTGGGAAATGATGTCTTTGCGGTCAAAACCCCTTACATAACACATGAATGTTTTGGGAGAGTAATATGTAGGAAAAGTAGAGAAGTTGTATCACTTCTGTGTTTGGCACTGGTACAATCGCTTTCCCATTGCTGAGCTCTTTTTTTGGTGTCCCTAAGCCTGTTGATAAAATGGTAAGGGATTGATCAAAGGACTGGATACTTTGCCTTGCGGTGAGACATTCTGGAATCTTGCTCTGTTTATCTTACCCATGAGAAGGCTAAGGCTTGACCTGATCAGAGTGTCTGCATTGGGGGGAAAAAACATTGAAAAACTGTTAACAGTCTGGCAGGCAAAAATATAAAAAGGTTCAGTGGTTGCTATTTGAAGTTCAAAATTCCACTGCAGATTTTCAACAGTGAGAATGATTAGCCCCTGTGATATCTTAACAAAGGTTGTGGTGGTTTCCTTACCACTGACAATTTAAAAATCAAGATCGAATGGTTTCTTAAATAATACGTTTTAGTAAAGCACAAGTTCTGTGGCTTCTTTGTACAGGGCATTGGGTTAATTGTTTATAAAAAAATCCCCTTTGACCTTGAATCTTTTAATTCTCTTAAAGACAATGACTAGAATCAAGCTAGTCATCCCTGCCCCCAACCCCCCCCCCCCTTTTTTTCTATGGTTATTGAAGTTTTCTGTCCAAAACTTACTTCTGCTTTCACAAAGCTCTAATGAAAAGTAGGTATTTTTCTTGGCCAACTCCTGTTCAGAGCCCATCAGATGGTTTTTAACTATAATAACCTTGCAGTCTTACAGCGTTAGTACATTGGTATACTATGTAATATTGGTGTATCTGTAAGGCTGTATTCTTTGTTCCATTCTTTGGTACCCTGAAGACATATGCCAAACATGAGTGTATTTTAGTTGGTTTTGTTGAGATATGTGTGGGATATCTTTATAGCATTAATTGAATTCAGGATTATGAAATCTGCTCTTTCTGCAATAAGAGCAGTTTGTAGTGGTCTCTTAGTTGCTTCCCTCCTCTGAGCCCCTCATGTCTGCACACCTTATGTTTATAGTGATAAGTGTCTTGGAGACATTCCTGCTAAATCTGAACTAAAATCCAATTACCAGCACTTATGTGGCTATAATCCCAGTTAGGGCAAGAGTGCCATTAAGCTGGCCGTTGTACCATTGAGCCCAGTTTCTGACTTCAGAGAGTTCAAAAGACCAAAGACTGCCAAATAGAGACACAATGACCAGGCAGCAAGTGATATTAAGAACATAATGAGCATGTTAGCCTGGCCCTCTAAAGAAACTGTAATTAGGAAATGACTTTTTCTACTCTTTGTTTCTCTGCCAGGCCCTCCTCTTTCTCCAATTGGTTTTGGAGTCATTTGTCCATTTCAGCCTGGTTTTTACACGTTTTTACAGAAGTGTAAAATTTCCAGGTTCAGTGTAGAAGTTCCAGGTGAGCTGAAGCACCAGGTTCAAAAGAGGTTTATGATACCTAACAAGTGGGTATACCAAGAAGGACACAAATTAGTAGTAGTTGTTGTGGTATAGGCTGCAAAACAGTAAGATCGCTGAAAATCAAATGCTCTTAGTTCTGTTACTTGCAGAACAACTTGTATTCTTGTGGGGAACAGGCTGGACTCATTTTGTACTGTTGATTCTCTTGTGATTTCAAATAGTCATAACAATTCACTTAAAACTGCTTCAGCAATATGGCTGAAATACATTTGATCCAGACAAGAGTTAAAGTAATTAGCTGACATTTGATTTGACTTGATATGAACCCAAACCATGAAACTTTGAACACCCTTAGAGTTCAGACATGTTTCGTTCAGTGTTTGGGTACTAGTCTGTGTTCTCAAGTAACGTTTTCAAAGTTGGCAAATTTAATCCCAGGTTTAAAATAGAAGCTCAACATAGGGAATCAAGTCTGTAAAAGCTTTTTCTTTAAATATACAGATGCCCTAGAGTATAGCTGTAGAAGCAGCAGCCAGAAGGAATAAAAAATGCATTATCTGTATAAAGGTGTGTGTTTGTGTTTATGTGCAGTGTTCAGACCCACGTACATACTTATGTGGCTGTACAAAACATTACTTGTGCTGCAAGGACCTTACGATCTTAACAGACAGCCAGCGCAGTCATGCGCTTTGAGACCCAGAGGATGGTGCTAACTTAGAGCATGTGTGCGTTTTCGGTTTTATGATGTGACGACAGCAGCGCTCTGACACTGGTTAACATTTGTGGGCCTTGTGGAAGGAGCAAGTTTCCATGAGGGATTTGGCTGGAGGAAACCTGCCTGCCTGGCACACAGTTGAGGAGGGTGTTCCAGGCAGGGTCGGAATAGAGATGAGTAGCGTGATGTTTTACATCGTGCATGATGCAACTGGTAACTTGGAATGTGATTGACCGCGTCTTGTACGCTTGTTATTTTCTCTTGCAGTATAATACAGAAGGAAAAACAAGAGGTTATGAAGAAATTCAAAAGGAAGTGTATAGATATTTCTGCTGAATGCACAGGCGTTCACTTCCTCCTTCATAGAGCAATTACATGAGAATGAAAAAGCTGTATATCATAAGAATACATTGTATTTGCTATGTTAAGAAACTGAGATGGAAGGGGAAGGCTTTGGGGCAGGGAGGATTTTGTAGAATTTTATTATAGCCTGTGTACATAGGGGCAAAGAGAGAAAGTTAAGTTGGTATCTTCAAGATGGCATGCCTATGTGACACCAAAACCAGTGCTACAGTATTTGATTTGTTAAAGTGTATGTTCAGTGTCCAAGTAATTTAGTAGTAGAGCATATCATGATTTTCCCTGCTTTGGGACAAGTTGAACTGACAGAAAGGTCACAGAAGTCAGTATGCTTCCCATGAAGCTCTGAAAAGAATATAAGCAACAACAATGTGGAAGAACACCAATTCTGTGAAATACACTTCAGAATAACTTACTGTATGCAAAATACCTGAACATTGTTCAGTTTGGTGACTAAGCAGCACAGTGGGAAGTTTTCAGATTCTTTAATAAAGTTTACTCTCTGTATTACAGCATGCAAATCATATTGTCTCCCCTTACCATTGTATAATTCTTCAGTAATTTTCTTTTATTTTTTTTTTTTGCTTAATGTGCTAAAGAAAGAAAAGAAAAATATCTGATGCATTTTTAGGTTTTTGTTATAACTTAGTAACTAGGAGAGCAACAGGGAAAGTCATCACTATGTGACCATTAACCATGTGACCATCTTGAACTCTGTTATCCAAATTCAATGTGTGAGTTTAATAACAATTCATTTAAGTAACAATATGTGTCACATCTATAATACTTCATATCTGAGGATTTCAGAGCAGTTTACAAGTTCTGATGAACTGAATCTCACAGCATTCTTATAAAAGGAGAAAAAATGTGGTTGTGGAAATTACAAATAATTTAAGGCTGCTCAGGAGATGAAGAAGGAGAGTCTAGATGTCATGGTCTGGGGAACCTACACACAAGTTAAAATTTTGGGATAAATATACACAACTTACAAAATTACTATATTATTGAACTCTTTCATATATCTTGTGTTGACCTTAAGCTGTGAAAGATGTGCTGTCCATCTCCTAAACAAAGGATAAGGCAGGATAATGGAGGATCATTTTATGCTGTTAGCTCCTTTTCATGTTAGAGTATATTGGGACAGAGCTATGGTCAGCATAATTAAATTTGCCTGCAGAACAAAGAGTTTTCAACAAAGATATCTTACTAGAAATAGAAAAAAGAGGTACTTGATGAGAGTAACATGTGGGTAGTCATAGATAAAGGAAAGTTGGACAGTAGAGTCAAACTGAGACACATTTTGCAGCCAAGAAGCCTGAATTTTAATGGGTGTCAGTGAGGGAAGGTGGGCAGGAGACCTACATAGACACTACAAATGTATCTGCTCCAGATCCTAATCCCTCCTCCCTAAGCCACACTATTGAGAATAGTCGCCTTTAGCTATATCCATGCTGTTCAGCAATTGGCCTGGCCCTACGTAACACTCATAAACATACTGCCTCTGAGACCCTGACTTCAGCTGACTCAAACTCCAAAAACCATTTTGAGTGGTGAATAAATACAGGCATCTTGCATCTTTACTTTTGCTTAGCTCCTTTTAATTCTTTTGTAGTACAGGCTTCTGTGAGGATCCTTGAACAAGCTGGAGGTACAGATTTACTGAGAGCGAGATGCAAGGAGACTAAAAGGGGATTCAGAAGTCTACAGGATTGCCCACCATGTGTTAAGCAACAATTGTTTTGGAGTACATGGTCACGTATTATTTGATGTGGTTACAGATAGGCAGTCCCTGCCGACAGTGCGATGAGGGATGATGCATCCAAGCCTAGCTCATCATCTGTTTGTTTCTCTTCTTGTATGTCTTTGAAGATGTGGATTGTGAATGAGGATAGTTGCAAGATGAACTATAGGAAAAGTTATATCTGAGGTCTTGTGGGCAACAGGAGATGGGAACTTGTGTAGGAATATAAGGCAGTTGGTCTGGTAGGGTGTGCCATTACAGAAGGGCTAACAGAGCACTAAAGAATCGTACATATACTGTAGAGAGTAAGGATGCCAGAGGACTCCAACACTCAAAGTCTTCCACTGGCTGAGCTGTTCCACACTGGATCACTTGGCTTCTCATCCTGCCTGCCACCCACTAGGATTATTTTGTACAAGATCGGAGTTGAATGCTGTCGTGCTGAACTTGATGAGGCATGTGTGGGGAACGGGAGCAGAGAGGGAGTGGGAATGTGGTGTGCAGATGTGTGAAGGTGAGAGTAAAGCTTATCAGCTACTGGTTCCGGCGGGTGGTGGGCTTTTCCTTTTTTCTTTTTCTGGCTCCGCTGGTGAAGTCATCCATTGAACAACCTCAATTATCCATCCATACAAGATAAAAGTACCAGAGTACTATGTTAGGGTGTGAATACTTTTAAATGCTTTAAAATAGAACAATTAAACATAGTCCTTGTCCTTTTGGCCAGCTGCTCACAGGGTGGCCTCTATGAAAAGCTTGAGACCCCAAAGACGCTTTCCTTTTATTGCATAATACTTTTCTTTTGTTTCCAGTAAACCAGGTTTGAACTGGCAAATTTCTGTGAAGTCCTGCAGCCAATTTAATATTTAAAGCAGACCTGTTAAGTTATGCTGGTTTCAGGAATGTCTTGAGACATCCTCCCTCTGCTAACCTGCTGTGCTGACTCAGCGCCTGAGAAGGAGTTGACAGCCCGTGGGGACAAGGGAGTGTTCTGCAACTCTGCAGAAATGCAGGATAATAAAAACTCATAGGGGCAAAGAGTGATGCTGCTAAAGTTTGTGTTGCAGTTGTCAGCTAAGTAATTTAAAAGAAAAAAAGGAGACACAAAACCAGAGAATAGAATTGAAGGCATAGCAGCTGGTAGCTTAAAATGGTAATCTGCACTAAATGCCTTCCTTTTGTAATGTCTGTGCATATGATTTTCAGCCTATTTTGGGTAGAAACTTGCAGAAAAAGGCTCTTAAGAACTGCTACTCTTCTTTTCCAAATAGTTGTCTTGACATTCTCGTTTGAAAGACCAAGAAAAGAACTGCATGAAGACAGCTGTCCTAGGACCTGAGATCTGTGGGACAGCACGCATTGCTAGTGCTGTATCTGTTCTGCAGAGTTCTCTACTCTTAACATTGCTCTCTTCAGAAGGCAGAAATTGCATTAGTGTGGTTGCTGGAGTTCCATGGATGTATTCCAGGTGCATATATCAGGGTGCTGTTCTTATATTTTGTTGCTGTTGTGTGGTTATGTCCCCAGCTTCAAACTGGAATTCAGCACCTGGGTTTTACTTATGTTATACTGATAAACTTTATATAGCTTGGTCTCTGCTTGCCTGTACCTTTATTTTAAATGTGTGTAAATTCATTAGATTGCCCTACGTACAGTTAAAAATAGAGATTGCATTTCTTTCACTTGCCGGTGCAGATGTATGAGAGCGAGTGTACTTTCAGAGCATTCCTTTCAAAACTACTTGTAATCATGTGGTAGATAAGTAACACTTTAGAGGGAAGAGGACCTCTAGCCTAAATAATTTCCAAATGATCCTAAAGTGTAATTTATCTTCTTATTTTGCAGCTAGCTATGGACCAAATCCAATTTGCAAAGGCTGTTTATCTTGTTCAAAGGATAATGGGTGCATCAGATGCCAACACAAGTTATTCTTCTTCCTACGAAGAGAAGGAATGAGACAATATGGTGAATGCTTGCATTCCTGCCCATCTGGGTACTATGGACTCCGAACGCCAGATATGAACAGATGTTCAAGTGAGTTTTTTTTGAACCCTTACATTCAATTTTGTAGGAAGGCCATAATTCATGCTCCGTTCTTAAGATGATATATTGTGGAACATCGTGATATTTTCACAGATGTCTCAAGATCATCATAAAACTTCTTTGCTAAAGAACATCCTAACTCATTCCAAGAAATGTAACATTCAGCAGATTAAACAGTTGATGCATTAACCTAGTTTTTATTGGTTTTGTAATTTTTATAGTTAGTATTGCTTTAGTTAGAAGGGAAATGTAGGAAAGAATGGTGCTTTAAGCAGATATTCATAGTTTTAACAAACAAATTCCCACTATATGAAAACAAAAAGGATTAAGTATTAATTTAACAGTGCTTCATGTAGGTACTAGTCAGTATATGCACTAATATATGGGTGGGCTTCTTGTCATGCTTTCTGTTCCCACACAAATTTCATCTGACCAGACACCTCACACCAGACATGCTTTAATATGTCAGGGTTGCTATTTTAATAAAACAGATGTACTATTAAAAAACAAACAAACAACCTTTCACTTTTAGTACTGCATTTTATTTGGAAATTTACAACCTGCTAATGTTCAACAAGATTCCCTGTTTGCATGTTTGTGCCTAGAAGCACAACTGTTAAAATCAACGAGTGCTCTGGTATCTCTACACGTTATTTCACCGCTGTCTGGCAGTTGTGTCGCTCAGTATTGATTTTTCCATAAGCTCATATGTGGAGTATTGCCCATATGGATTATTAATCATTGCTATTACCTCTAATTTGTATTTACATGGGGGGTTGCATGTGTGTCACAGTCTAACCAGAATTAGGTCACTGAACCTAAGAACCTGAAGTGAGAAATAGCTTTTCTTTGCTTCCTGGAATAATCCAGTGTCTGTTAAATGTACGGCACTCTCCCCCGCAGCACTGTGGCACGTCACTGGGACGCCGCGCGTTGTGAGAAAGCGGGTGCTGGCTTTCACATCGCCTATAATCTTGAGACCCACGTGAGGTCACTCGGTGGCATTCCGAGCTGGAGGAGGAGCACTCATGGCTGTGCTTGGACCCCTCCCAGCCCGTGCAGTGACGTCCCACCTCTTTCTCCCCATTCCCTGCGCAGGCTCTGTGGATATGGTATTCTTCACCTTGTGTTCCCAACTGCTGTGGAATATTGCCGAGTGCTGCCTAATCTATACCAGGTGGCTAGGTTTTGATGAAAAATTAAATGAGACCAGTATATGGTTTATGTATCCCTTTTGTAAAGTAATTTAGGATCTTGGCCTTAATTTTTGTAACACGTTTGTGAATTCAGCAGCTTGTCCACTTTAAACCTTTCAAAACTGGGCTGTAAAAACGTGCCCATGTAAAAATGTCTTCTTAATATAGTTACAGCTTTGGGAAATAGATAAATTAATCTATATTAGCCTGTACTGTGCTTGTGAGAGAGGAAAAATAGTCTGTACTGGCAGTCTTTGTTTACTTTCTTAAAAAGAAAAAAAAAAAAACCCCTATTTGCAGAAGGTGGATGGTGAATTCGGTATGACTTTTTTTTCATTTTTACCACTTAGAGAAAGTGGCCTTTTTCCCTGAATTACAGGATTGGTTTTGAAAAGCATAAATGCAAGTTGAGTCCAACCTGTATTGGCATGTGTTGAGAGCTGGATATTTAACTCATCTTCATGTGTTTGACAGTGTCCCCCTGTGAGAATAATGATGCAGTTGCATTTACTGCCCAGTCCTGGTTCTCCTCCAATGATTTTTGTATTGTGTATTTTTATTTTAGTGTAACTGCCAACTGGTGTATTTATAAATCACATCTTCATTTTTTTTTTTCTTGGTTTGGTGGTCTTGCATAGCATGTACATTGCGTTGTGGACAGACAGACATTTTGTGGATTGAAGTTGAGTTAAAATAAATATTCTTAAAAAATAGAATAGAACATTCCTACTTGATGTTAGATACTTTTAGTTATGCTTAGTGACAGACTCCATTGCTCAGTATTATCTCAGCTAAAAATGATAAAAATTCTGGCTGTGTTAAAATCCTTCTGGGAGTTACAGTGCTTGAATTACCTAAATTGAAATGATTTCTGCCCTATTAATGTCTTTATAGGCACAAAAGCTGTTGAACATTTTATTACTAGAACACTTGCCCATTTTTGTAAGAGAAGCTATAGAACATATTTTTATGGAAAATGTTGACATGATTTTAAAAGCCAAATGTAGTTAGTGCCAAATGTAACACAACAAATACTACAGCCAAGTGCAGCAGCTCTAAAATGATGGAAATTTTGAATTTCAAGACTAATTTTCTTTTCTACATGTAAGCAGTATGTGTGTCTTGAATTTGCTAAATGGTTCTAGGCTGTTTTTCTAGTAACAGTGAATCATGTAATTTTGAGATTGCTTGTCTCTAGAAATCGATGTGGAGTTTCCTGCTGGAGATGTTTTTCATCTTGAACACTGCAGTATGAGAGTGCAGTACATTTGGACATGGAATTGGAAAGTGCTGAGTCTCTTCTGTAGAAGAATGCCCAAGAGAAGAGTTACACTTTGTTAATTATCCAAGAAATTTTAATAATGAGTTTGAACTGAACAGCTCCAAGAAGAAATAATCTCATGAGAAAAAAAAACCAAAACTGAATTAAAGAGTAAGATGTAATCTGTCACCTGGGTGGTTGGCTTAACATTTTTCTGATTAATGGATCAAGCCTATCTTGAACCTTTCAACTTAGTCTGTATCCATAGTAACCTCTACAATAATAGGGGGAGGAAGCACTCAGAATTTAGAAATTACAGCTCCCTTCAGCTTTCGTTGGCTACTCCAGTTTAGGGTCACCTTCTTTCTGATAGGAGGGCCCGACATTGCTAAAATTGTAATTTCCTCTTCCATGCACTTTCAGTATAGACAAGATAAAGAGAATCTTTTACACAAATTGAGTATTTATTAAACGCGTATAGTTGATTCCCTGTATTAAGAAAAGTAATGGTTTATTTGAACTTTTTTACAAAATAGGAAGACATCATTAATATATCACGGCTTGACTCTTATGTAGCATAGCAGAGCATATGACCTTCTGAGACTATTGTACTCAGTACGTTTGTAACAGTCTGTCAGGGGGTTCAATTGCCACAGGGGCAGCACTATTTGCTTTAAATAAAATAATTTTTCTGACTTTTTAGAAATAGTTGTCATTACTTTTGTGGGGTTTTTTCCTTCAAATATGGCTTTATCTTTTAAAAACAAGCTTAATGTTGCATTTGGGATTTCAAAAATGAAGTTGGATGGCCAGAAATTGAGGTCTGCCTGTCATTATTTTATAGGCGTTTATTTTTTTCTTATCTCTTCCACTCTCTTTTCCTCCTTCAAATGGATTTGGATTTTTTTTTTTTAATATGGATTTTTTTTATTTTTGCCCTTAATTTTTATTTTTACGGAACACTTTTTTTCCATCTGTCTGGCAACAAAAATCATCTTAGTACTTTGAATTAAGATTTATTTAAATCTGTAGTCAATTTAGATTTAATAGAGCAATTGTATATTTGTAAAGTACTAATTAAAAACACTGTGGTTTGGCATTTATTTAAAAGATCTCAACTAATAATGAATCAAGATTAGAACATACTGGAAATTTATCATTAAGTGTTTATTAAGTGAATTTATTTTAAAAAATATCCTCACTATGGTATTTTATAATTAGGGTGTTGTATTTCAACATTGCTCAAAATGAAATGGTAGACCTGTGGTAATCTTCAGGACCTGTTACGGTCAAGTGACAGTGTATATCATTCTCTAGTGCTCACGTTCAGCCCCTGCCAAAGTTGTAGCTTAAAAATCTTTATTTGTAATAATAATAATAATACCTGCAACTACCAAAGCCACATCTGTTTAGTAGATTAAATAGATATTCCCTTGTAAGCTAAAGCTCTTTTGCTTATGATTTTCCTCCTCTCCTTACTGTCTCCTCAGTGACTTTCCTGAAAGTTTTGATCTCTCTTCTCTTTCCATTGGTTTTTCAACTGATACTCCATCCACTGTAAGAACTGCTCACATCATAGTTTTCTCCAGCATCTTGCCTCTGTCTCCTGCTCTTCTTGGCACTAGCACAGTCTTTGTCCCTTACGTGCCTTTGTGTCCTCAAGGTGTAAGCTGTCTGGATTTTTGAGGTCTCTCCCATCTTGGGTAGTTCTGGGGAGGATTAGCACAGGAGGTGGTGCTGGTCGATGACGGACTGGTGCGCAGTGCCAGCGGACACATCAGGATGGCAGCGTGAAGTTAAGTCTGTAGCACCAATCCTGCTTTACTGAGCAGCAGAGGGATGGGAGCACGAGTCAGAAGGAGTGAGTGTGATGGGCCTGGGGACGGTCTGGGCACAGGTGAAGTTAGGAGGTTCTGGGGTAGAAGAGGCAGAGATCTGAGGCAAGAAGAGTAGGGCGCTGTGAGTCAGAGCTCGCCGTGAAAGACCAAAGTATTAGGTGCTTTGGACCAAGCAACCGTTGTCACTCCCCAGGATAACTAACCTCACAAATTACAGGCCCAGAGGCTCCTCTGGAATGATGCCTCAATGGAAAGACTGGTTTTGACCTTCAAAAAGAAAACACTAACTGTAGTGAATCATCATCTCTGACTTCTTAAACACAAGGGGATGCCTCAAGCAAGGACCCAATTTCAGTGCAAAGATTACCAAGCCCTTCAATTTAAGAATGCCAAGTTTCCTTCCCCAGCTTGAGTCTGCAGCATCGCTTTGCAAAATATAATCATTAGCTCTCCGTCTCGAAGGTGTTGTTCAGTACAGTTCCCTTTCTTATGCTGGTGGTTGCTGGTTTCCACTCATGCACATCCCCTCAGCAGATCCCCTCACGTGTTCTCACTCCCCTTCCCCATCCTAAACTGCTCTTCACTGGTGCACGCGTTTCATGCGGAGCAGAACTTACTGTGAATCGTCATTGTTATTAACATTACTGGGAGTTGACCAGCTGTCTTTCCCGCTACGTGGACTACAAGATAGCTTTGTTATGAAGGGAGTTATGGATGGATAGTCAATCACATTGATTATGTTTAGAAAAGAACAATGTGACAATGGCGATGCTACAGAATATGTATCTTTCACAAAGGCAAAATAAGGCTTGTGTAAAATTTTCAAGATTATGCATATCAGTAAAAATACTTTACGAATGAGTAACTACTTTTTACCATTGAGGTACACATCTTTCGACCTTAAAATTCATCATATTGCACTTAGTATGAGAAACTAATATAGTAAACCTTTCTTTTTGTTAAGGTATGAAGCACATGCATCTCAATATGGAGCATTTTATGCTGTATTTTGAGCTTCAAAGGCATTATATTTCTCTACAGTTTACCTTATTCAGCATCACCTTATAAGCTGGTGATAAATTTACTATGGAAGGATAGTATTTGTTTTGGTAATGTTATGCTCTCTGTAATTAAAGTACAGAAAGAAGCTGTTTAAAGGAGCACACACTCTTTTTTACAATAACAGGCACATGCACCTGAGTCTAAATTTAATTCAATTTCTGAATTTGTTTGAACTCTGGGGTTTTGATTCCTTCTCTAAAATGTAAGTCTGTCAATTCTTTAATACTTACTTTAAAAGGAGAATGAGTAGGAGTGACTTATCATGACTGTCAGGAAGCCAAAGCAGGTCACAAAAATCTTTTAATATCACTGTGGTTTATCTGCTTAAAATGTAACTCTAATTTGGGCATGATTTGTAATCTGGGCTTTCTCCTTCCAGAGTTCTTTAATGCACCGTTTATGTAGTTTTCAATAAATATTGTAAATTTTATCCATGTCAATCAGATTTGGGTTTTTATGATAGTCATGTAAATAGCAGAGGAATGATTGGGTCAATATAAATGAGATTATAAAGCCTAAATGCAAAGGGTTTATTGCTGGCTAGCTAAATGCAGTTCTTGTAGATCAGATTGGTTGCCCTAACCTTGACTGAAACATGGCTCATAGCTATTACTTTTTTTGAAAATCCGGTGTATGTGCAAAAACGCTTCAGAAGTAAATTATTTCTGAAGTGCCACAGGTTGCTAGAGCTCACTGGAAATTAAGGAAAAAGGGCTGGCTGTGAAGTCCTGTATATAACTTATCTTTTGCCACTCTGTTTCAGTAAGCAAAGTTGAAGATGTTTTAAACTTCTGTCTCCAGATTCTTTTCTGGCATTGGCCTTTTTTAAGGGAGATATTATTATCCTTTTTCTTGTTCTCCACTGTAGAACCAAAGAATTTGGTCCTTCAGTTTGGCAGGTTTCCTGGCCATTGACTGAGGAGTGGCACAGTATTAGCTCATGGAGTTTGTTTCTTTCTTGAGCATATTCTGTAACTGCTCTCAAGCATGGAGGCACTTCTACGTACTATAAGCTACCCTCATGCTCTACTGAAGTGTCAGTCATTTAAGTACTTTCTTGTCAGCCTAAATTAAGAGATTGCACAGTATCAATAGACTTTCCATTGGAGAAGTTATATATATTGCCCCATAAATCAACATTTCAGAGCTCTGTCAAAGGGATGAGTTTTTGTTTCTCTTTGTTTTGTCTGAACACTGAAGATACTTGAGCAAAAGCACTTCTGTCTAATTTCAGTCCAGCTCAGCTTCACCAGACAGAGTAGTGATTTCTTTTCCACCCATTCCCTTGGGAGGTGAAGTCATGGAGCTCTGAATTTATAACCACTCCTGTGACAGCTTGTGATTGAAAATAGACTTCTAGAAAGTTAGCTTGTCTAACTTGTGGAGTACTGCTCTTCTTCAGTTCTTGCTTTTCACTTCATAAATATGTATTTATCATGAAAGATTGTATCTCTTTAGGGTTTTTAATATAATTTTGCCTGTTAAAGTCATTGCAGTGGGCTGTGGTCTATCTGATGGGATAAGAAAGTTATTAGTTTAAAACTGTCCTTGCTGAAGCAATTAGGACCTTTGCCATGGATTTCAGTGAGGTCAAAATGTTGTTCTTTTGCCATTTACACACAACTCTTGTGGGAAGTATGAAAGTGTAACATTTTTAAAAGTGTCAACTGTTTAGAAATGGGCTGTGCTAATGAGACATACCAGCAGATTTCTCTGGGCCTCCGTGAGTGCTTTTTGAAGTCCGCTTACGTGAGGATGGTACCAGAGGAAGATGTGTGGTCTTCAAATGGGGGTGGCTTTCTTGGGTGTTTTATACCTTTCAAGTGGAAGGATGGAAGCAAATATTTGACTTTCTGACTTTCCCAAGATAAAATCATTGGAAAGAAGATACAATACTGTGCTAGAAGTGTTGCAGTAAGAGTGTCATGAAGTCTGAGAGGTCCTGGCTATGAGCAGTGGGTAGTAGGGCCAGTGGGATATAAGGAGACGTGGTGCTGAGCAGGAATAAAAGGGATTTGAGGTCTGGTAGGAAGCACGCCCTTGATGAGACACTGCAAACTGAGTACAAGGGAAGGAGGAGGTAGGGACTCAAGTGTCTGCCCTGACCTACAGACCTCTTGTTGCTAGCTAAAGGGGAAAAGCAGCGATGAGGCACCCTTTACTGCTTCACTCTCAGGTTCTGAAGATGAGGTTTCCAACTCTGTCATTGTTGCCTTGCTAGTATGGTAGGCCTGCCAAAGGTAGGCGACTGCTCTTTGGGGTTCTTCTGCAGGACTGAGTTTAGCAACTCTTTATCCCCTCGGCACCAGTCTCTGTGCCCCCAGAGCTTCCACTTCCAGGCTCCTCCTCCTTACCGCTTCTATAATTTTCCAGGCAGTTACCCGTGTCTATCTGGAAACCTCCAGTAGGCACTATTTTCTTCTTATTTATAAAGGGGAAAAAAAAAAAAAAAAAAAAAAAAAGGCATTTCTATGCATTTTCTACTTCTTTCCTCTAAAGAGCTCTTTGGGTCTAAAATCTTAGCTATGTTTAGCTCAAGTTTTTCGGTCTTGTTTCCTTTGGGGGTGTGTTTTGTGTACACTTCTAGGTAGTCTTTTAAGTGGAGTAAAAGGAATACACTGGTCGCATGGTTTAGCTACTGAAATTATACTGAAAATGAAACCACTGAACTGGTGAGAAAAGCAATTGGATCTATGGCTAATAAATTGAAGTAATTACATTGTTTTTGACAAGAACCTTCTCCAGATGAAAAAAGAATCTCTGTCTTGTTCCAGTTTGTTATAATTATATCAGTAAGTTAACTAGTTAATTTAAAGGGAATTTAAAAGGATTTAGATAGGAATTTTTATAAGTAGGAAAGATTTTGCTTTCCTTCTCCAGAATTAGGCATAATATGCTGAGATCAGGAAAATTCAAAGGGTTGAAAACCATGGCAATTAGAAGAAAGCAGTTCAGGTCATTAACTTTAAACATTTTTTTTCTTGTTTTTTATTATATTATTTTGTGTAAAGGATAAAACAGTTTTTTAAAATGCTAGTTTTCTTAATTATTGAATATTACATCACACAGCTCTTCTGTAGATTTTGTACTAGATTATTCTTTTATTATCAAATTTGTTATTTAAATAATAGAATGCAAAAAATGTTAAGAATCTGCAATACATTTCCATTAAGACCTATATTTAATAAAGTTTACATAGATAATGATGCTGATTAACAAAAAGAAATAAAAAATTCAACACAGTTATATTTATTTCCAAACCAAGGTATCTTAATATTCATAATGGAATATCAGCTTTCTTTAGGAGTCCAACTAAAAATGTGTACGCTTTCATTATCTCTCCACAATGGTATATTTAGCTTTAAAAGCAGAAGAATTTAAAGAATTCATTTATTCTAATTTACTAACCTCAGTCACAGTTAAAAGAATTAACTAATAGCACTTTTATTTAAAAAAGAAAAGAAAATAAAATTTGCCCTGAAAGCATTTAAACTGCGTAATAAGATGAAGCTGGGCACCAAAAATAATAAACTCTGTAAAATTTTCTTTATTTTCTAACCACTGCTGTGACAGTTTGTGATTGAAAATAGACTTCTAGAAAGTTAGCTTTTCTAACTTTGGGAGTACTGCTCTTCTTTAGCTTTTTAGTTTAGTTTATTTTAAATTTTATAAAAAATCCATGCAAGGATGAGCGTATGGAGGACTGAGCGTATGGAGGACATAAAAAAAGGAGTTGTTGTCATTCCTAGTTATCTTCAGCTATAGTGTGGTCTATTACCGAGTTAAATTATCATTACAATTAGCACCCAGTAACCCCAAGCATTGTGCTGAATATCACTCTGGTGAATTAATGTTTTAATTTCAGAATTCTTAAAGTATTCCTAATATTCTTTCAGTGTTTTCCCCTAAATTGCATCTGATGCAGATTAAATAATAGGCATTTCATGTCTGGAGTAATTTAACCTCATAGGAGAAAATTGAAAATAAACTGCCTGCTGAACTTCAAGACTAAATACTAAAATCTGTTTTATAAAGATTAGCTAAATTTGAAGTGTCGTTAGGGGATATTTACCAATATCTTTTTCAGAAGTCCTTATGGTTTGTAATTTTTTTTAAAATTTTTTTTAGAAAAGAATAAAGAATAAATGAATGACATAAGTGACCAAAAAGATTACTATATTGTTGCATGACATGAATAACAAATGTTTCCTGCTGTGCCTTCAGATAGCTGAAGAAAGGATACAGTTAATGTAGTTTATATAAATTGTTAGCTGAAGGATTAGATTTTTTGAAAATTAATTTTAAAGTGTTCATTACTGTTCCAAATATAAAGGCTTTTACTTTTTAATCTTTGGAACATTTTTCCGTGGCATTTTTTTGTAGGTATGTATGACTGACTTTCATAAGCCTCCATGTAAGTATTTCTGCTTTTCAGGTGTGCATGTGAATGTTGGTATCTAGTTCATTTCACAGTTGCAGGGTTTTAGTATGGAATAGGAAATTTCTGAACAGTCTGCTTCTGAGTCTGTAACTTATTGCAGACAACATTTCTCTTAAATTTTCACAGAAATCCAACATTTCAAAAGGCATTAGTTTGATTGGGCTTTTTTTGCTATTGATTATAGCTTTATGTCTTTTAGTCATTTAATAATGGTTATTTTTTATGGATTAACTGCCTTAATAATAGTGAGGAGTTATATACAGAAAAATTGGGGCTTTTTGCATGGTAGCACATGCATATGTGTACATGTGGACATCAGCTATACTAGATGAAAGCATTCATTCAGCTATTTATAGGGTCAACTCATGGAAAAAAAAATGTATCCTGCTTTTAATGATAAATAATAAACTGAAGACAGTACATATAATACATGCATACTTCCCAAAATAATTTGTTGCATCTTAGTTTCCTCAAAATTACTTAAACACGATAATAGTTTACACTGAATATTTTTCCTCCAAAAAGATGTAATTAGCTCAAATATCACTCAACTAGAGGTTTTATCTACAGTTTTGATTAAAAAAATAGGATTTAAAGGATGTAGAGGTAAATGTGGTAAATAATAATTACATTTAACTGTAATTTCTCTTATAGAGCAGAGAGATTTAAGGATGACAGTATTCCTCATCATAGTACTTCTGGGTTTGCTATTGCTTTCCTTTCATTTTTAGTCTTACCCTAACTTAGTTGTCTCATTGTTTCTTACAATCCTTTTGATTCAGGATGCAGAATAGAAAACTGCGACTCCTGCTTTAGCAGAGACTTTTGTACCAAATGCAAAACTGGCTTTTACTCGCACAGAGGCCGCTGCTTCCGAGGATGCCCCTCTGGATTTGTAGCCTTGGAAGAGCTTATGGAATGTGTGGGTGAGTCTTCTAGCACAGCAATGCTGCTGAAGCAGCTCTTTTACGAGGTGGCAAGGTTCAAATATGGCGCTATTTTTAAGTTGATGCTTAGCATTTCCTATCAAGAGATATTCACTAATGAATTGTGTCTGGATTTCTTTAATAATAATAATAATAATGATAATAATCGTTTTTTCCAAACTTTGAAGTATTGCATTATTGGGAATGCCACTCTGTTCTGCTTCAGAAGGTTCTGTCCTTTTAACTGTAAATCACCTTGTATGAGGATTTATACCTCAGAATTTGCGAGATTTCAGGAAGGCCAGTTTTTGCATTAGAACTTTAAGTCAGTGATGTACTTGTCGGATACTTGCCCTCATAAAACTACCTGCTCATTTTGCCTTTTACCAAGGCCATAACCCAAAGGCAGGGCAGACTGAATTCCTGTAACATCTGGGCTTCAAATTCACTTTTAGTTTCCCTGCAGCTCCCCACTTTTCCATTAGCAAGTAACAAATATAAACCACCAGGTAAGTGTTTTTAGTAGAAATTTACTTTATACCTCTGAGCCAGTGTTGGCAGTTCTCACAATATTTGTCGAGTCTCACAGTTTGGTGTTTTCTCTTGAAGCCTGGGAATTGTGTCAGAACAGACTCTTTCTTTCAAGAGTATTCCTTGCATTTCCTGATGGAGAGGACCTGGAAATGTGAACTCTTGAGCTTTGCAAATCCAAGTGACAACCAAATAGAATTTATTTATTAAAAAGAGAACAATTTAAATCAATCTCATGATTTTAGGAAGGTTTTTGAATATTTGGGACTGACAGGATGTCTATACGTACAGATTGATAGTCTGATGGTTTTATGCTGAGGTTGAAGTCAGCTAAAAGGATTCTTTCAGGTTCTGTAAGAAATTTTAATTTTGTTTCTAAGTTTTTGCCTGTTAACAGTAAAACTTTCAAGTGGTGCTTTCTAATAATGTATTCTAATTTTTTAAAAAATAAAAACAAAGAAAAGCAAAACCCAGAAGAATTGCTTACTTGTGTTTTCTTTTGCTTTATCAGAAGGCTGTGAAGTGGGTCAGTGGAGTGAGTGGGGAACTTGCAGCAGAAATAACAAAACCTGTGGATTTAAGTGGGGCCTGGAAACGAGGACAAGACAAATAGTGAAGAAGCCAGCGAAAGACACAATACCATGCCCAACCATTGCAGAATCCAGACGCTGTAAAATGGCCATGAGGCATTGTCCAGGAGGTAAGCGTAGTCCATGCCACAAGAATCTTTATGAGCTTTCCTTAACTGAAATCCTATTTCTAGCTTGAAAAAAAGAGCTATTTCATCCTAGCTGAAGGGGAAATCCTGTCTCTGCTCTGCCAGCCACGGCTGAAAAGCATTTTCAGTCCTAATTTGTGCAGCAAGACTCCAGGGAAAGGCTCAGCGTGGGAGTGATCAGTCTCTCAGTAGACTGTGACTGTGTTTTTTCTAGTGTGGTACTGAGGCTTTTTCAAAGAGGTGCCTCATGAAAGAACCATAACAGGTTGCAGTTTGAGTTTCAGCATGAAAATGATAGTGATGGTGGAATAACTAATTGCTCTGCACATGGCAGGAAAGATTATGATTCTAAACCTTGCTGCAGGCGGCACATCCAGTGCTGGTGTGATGGGTGTTTAAATTAAGTGAAGTTGGTTACACATGGCATTGTTAGCTGGAATTATTAGCTGAAATGTGTTACTTGTACTGAATATTGCAGATCAAGGCCAAACTATGATAGGTGTGATACAAGCAGAATAGTGATAGATATCAAGCTTTTCAGCATGAGACCAGCTTATGGCAATTACCACAAGTAGATAAAGTAAATGATGAAATTTCTTTATCATAATGTTCTAAGACTTAAGTAGTGAAGCTGATTTGAAAAAGGAAGTGGAGTTTCAAATTTGTGTTCAGTTTTGTAGACCCCGAAGTGGAGACATGCCACTGGTAGAGAGGAGATTTTGTTATCTTTTAAATTGAAGTTATTAATCTTTCACTTGTGCAGACTGAACGCTTACAGAGTTTTCAGAATTCGTAGGAGAGGTGGGTGCCCAGCAGTATGTGTGAAAATTATACATAAAGTTTTAGCTTACAGATTAAATCTGTGCAAGCTTCATTTTTGTCTCTAGCACGCTGACAGAATCTGGAAGAGAATATGAAGTTGATTCTCTGTTATCCAGGTTAACTGAGGCTGTTATGCACTTTTCCTCCCTATCCCACCCCCTATAGCCATACACATGTCATAGTGCATAGTCATAGTGGAACTGGGGTGCGTTGTACAGCACAGCTAATCTGCAACCTAAATAAACTTCTCAAAGACACCAAAGAGTGGAACCTACAAAATGAACATCTCTATAGGAAGGATTTGGGCTGCCATGGTGTGTGTCTCATGGTATCTTTGAATGCGAGTCAGCTGCATCTACCTCAGGGTAGCTAGACTTACTAGTGCTTGCAGCCTGCTGGTGGATTAGCTGTTCCAGTTACTTCTAACAAACTTTGAAGCCCACTTGGGGTTAGTGATCAGATCAACTGGGGAAACGTTTTACTGCTAAAATGGAAGGAAGAAAAAAGAGCTTGTGCGAAGTCCTACAAAATATCCAATCAATATTTTCTTTTTTTGCTGTTGAGATGCATGAAGTTTAGCTTGTAGTAGAAAATTTGAGAAAACTGCAGAATATTTTCAATTCAACTCCATGTGGTAGAGATTTAGTCATTTATGTACCCAATGTGCATAGAGGGGAGGTATGTCAGGGATGAAATGTCCAGCTTCTATATAAACTCCTGGCAGGTAGAAATTTACAGGTGTGGGTTTAGTCTTGATAATTTAGTTAGGATATAAGTTAGTCAAATTATTGTAAATAGTTTGAGAAGTGTGCTTAAGTGGACCACAATATTTATGAAAGCTGTAGCATGCTTATGTAACTGTGGTGATCTGGAGCTATTGAACGTGCATGCCTTTTTGTAGCAGATTGTCTTAGAATGTTTCAAATTTTCTTGTCCAGCAATTCAGGTCACTGATTAAAGAATTACCTCACAAATTTTATCTTTTCAAAGGCACAGTGGTGGGCTTTCCTAAGAGTTAGGAAGTTTATTGCCTAGTCTACGTCAAGATTTTTGATCAAATGTCTGCATTTTTTTCACTACGTCTCAGGAAAGTTCTTGCTGCAAATACAAATTCAGTGTGAAAGGCTTGTAGTACTCTTTCATAACCATGGGCTCCAGTAAATCCTAAAGATGACAATCCTCTCCTGTCCTCCCATGGTGTGGAATTCCCTGCCTGTGTTTTCAGAGACAAAAACAAATGCAAATAAATGCATCAAAACTGCAGGTTTGAACTCTTCACACTGAATGCTGAGGCTTAATACTGTGTCTGTGCCAGCATATAAACTCCTTTCTCTCTCCCAAGAAACTCCTGGGAGGGAGTGTGTTAGTGGTGTTTTAAGTGCCTCAGGTAAGTCTTCCCCAGGCCTGGTTATTTCTGCAGGTGAGGAAGCCACAGAGATTATCCTGTTCAAAACTCCTACTTTGTAGTTTGTTTTAATTATGATTATATAAATGTCTGGTCTAAAAACCCATATCTTTTATCATACTTAATTTAGTTAGTAGGTTGCCCCATTAGACGCTCATAATGTTCTGTTGCTTATTTATTCACTGTGAAGTAGTGGGAGGCAGAGACTCTGGTTACAGGGAAGCTCAAATCAAGCAGGTCCTGGCTGCTAAGGAAGAGAGTCTGTGTTTTTAAAAATATGGTGTTTTCCTAATGTCAGAAATTTTGTAATTGAACTTTTAAACTGAGGAAACAAGAGAAAAATTTAAGGTTAGCACTAGTGGGGGACTGAAGAACTGTAATCACTGTAAATGTCAGTTGAGAAGCTGTTAATAAATCCTTTCTTCTTAATGTTCTCAGTACATAAACTCATGCGAATGTGTAGGATACATATTGGATTATATAGCTAAGATGGTCGTAGATTGTAATGGATTAAACTGAGCAGAGGAAGTAAGGATATTTTTGGTAGAACAGGGTCAAATATAGTGCTTTGGACACATGCTTTCTACTTCTGTACATTTTACAGTTACTATTTATGGTCTTTACAGTTACTATTTATGGTCCACACTACAGAAAAGCTTCCGAAACATATTTTTACATGTTTGCAGAAGTGGAGTTAAATTCAGTTTTCCTACTAAGTACTTCAGTTTCATATTTATCAGGGGTTGAGATGTTACCCATCTGGCTGTGGTACAAATCATGCTGATGAAGAATTCTTTATCACTTTCCCAGTATTTGCAAAGTTGTAGAGATAGAAGCTGGAATGCAAGTGAAAGATGATTTCACTTCTTTCCTAGTGAAGCCAGTAACATGAGAGGATACTCTACTTGATTTCAAATATGTTACTCAGTGATATTTTCTTATTGTCAGTACTACTTGATTGAACTGTTATTACCAGATAGGAATGTCACATTTGTGTATCTGTTCACGTTATGTATGTTACCCTGTGGCTTGGGTGTAACGTGACTCATACTATGAGAGGATAGACTTAGAAAAAGATGACTTGGATCATTCAGGATACCTCCTACCTGTGTTGGTCTCTTGCTGATAAGGAATTTTCTCCTTTTCAGCTCAAAAAGAAAAAAAAAGAATTTTTAAAAAGAGTGATTGCATTACAACCAATGGGGAAATTAGCAGGCAGAAATGTTCCATGGACTGATAAATCTTGCCGTCTTGAATTTTTCCCATATATTTATAATAAATACTCTCTTTTTACCTCTTATTTTTACATGTTCCCCATGTTCTTCTCAATAATTACTCCTCTTTTGTTTGTACCCTTGAGGAATTTGAAGGTTGCTGTCATGTTTCATATTAAGTATTACAAGGCAAGGAAAGCAGCTCTCTGCTTCTTTTAGTCTTCCATCAGACTGAGTTCTTTAAGCTGATATGTGAATATTACTCTGTGCCAAAGTCTATTATTTCTAGTACAAATCACGATGCCATTTATGAATGCTTATTTCAGACATGAAGAAAGAGAGATGAAGATGGGACGTATGTCTGCATTAATTTCCTGAGCTCAAAAGGGGAAGGCAGCAGGACAGGTCGTGAGGTTACAGTGGGAGGGAGTTCTTGCCTCGACGTGGGCATGTGCTTGGATGGACTTGGTGCTGGTTGACTGGATTTGGGGGGCTTTTTATGCAGTAAGCTTTCTTCTTTCTATTGCTGCAATAGAATTTAAGACTTCTGGAAGAGCAACAGTAGAATGACCCAATCAGACTTTCTGTCCTTATACTGCAGTTACGTTTCATTATTAATACTCAGAAGTTATGACTGAAAAGACTAAAAAAATAAAAGAATATATACTGAAATACAGAAAGCTAAGAAATATGCAAAGCTGCAAAATGCACGTTAACTAAGTAGTGTGATTTTTTTTCTTTTTTTTTTTTTTTTAGTCTGATAAGCTACTAGTGATATGGCAAACAGGGAGTTAATGATCCTGCTTTGCAAAAAATATTTAAGGTAGGATAGACAATATTTAGAGTAAAACTGTACATAAACTTTGGTGAAGTCACTACGTATATACTTAGAGTATACTAAACTAGCATAATTTCTAATAGAAGCCATGTTACAGGTATAGATATTTCTAGTAGGTAAGTATTTTACCCTTCTTTAAAATGACATATTTTGTCTGAGAGTGAATGTTTTAAAATTTCTGGCTTTAACTTGATGACCTGCAGTAAAAAGGGTCAAAAATGTTCTTATGTCATCCCCCTACTCCTCCCAGAGATTTTTCTTTTGTTTTCTTTTGAAACCTGTCAAAGGAAATCTGGATTTCTCTCTAAATATAAAGAAAGATTTATTTAGAAGAGGCTGAGGAAGTTTTTAGTTGCACAACAAACTAAATCATAGAACTATTGAATAATACAGGTTGGAAGAGACTTAAGGAGGTTACAATATCCAGCCTCCTGCTCAAAGCAGGGGCAGGCAAGGTGGTATTGAAAATCCCCAAGTGTGGAGCCTCCACAATCTTTCTACACCAATGTGTTGCACTGCTTTACAGTCCTCATGATGGGAAAGTTTTTCTTTATATCCAATCTGAACTACTCTTGTTTTAATTTGTCTGATGTCTCTCATCCTTCCCCCATGCACCATCATGCAGAGCCTGACTGTGTGTTCTAGATGACCTCCTCATAGGTACTGGAAAGCTCACCAAAGCCTTCTGTTCTCCAGGCTCAACAAACCCAGTTCCTTCAGTCTCTCTTCACAGGGCAAGTGCTCCAGCTCCCAACCGTGTTGGTGGCTCTGTGCTAAAGTCTGTCAGTATCTTTCTTGAGCTGGGGGACCCAAAGCTGCATATGGTGTTCCAGATGTGGTCTGCTGAATGTCAAATAAAGGGAGATGATCACTTCCCTTAATCTGCTGTCAGGCTGCATTAACAGGTCAGCAGGTTGAGGGAAGTGATCATTGCTGCTAGGGCACACAGCAGGGTCACATTTAGCTCAAGCTTCATCAGGACCCTTCAGGTCCTTCCCAGCAGAGCTGCTCCCCCGGCAGCCCAGCCCATATGTTTTCAGGGAGTACTTCCTTCCCAGATGCAGGACTTCACACTTGCCTTTCTTGAATTGCATAATGTTTCTTTCAGCTACAATGAATCTCTTAATAAGCGTGGAAAAAAACCCCACCCCAAAAACCCAAACCTCAAAATAAATGTAGCACCAGAACTCAGTGAGTGATCTTTTTGATCTGACAGATGATTATGTTCTTTTGAGCTTTTTGACTACATCTACACTATAGTGCTCGATGTTGAAAAGTTTGTAAGCCACGATGCTTTTGAGACCTTCGTTTATACAATGCACTTGTAGTCAGTCTCGGTGCACAATACCTACAAACACCATCTGCCCTTCGAGAGTCAATGCTAGGGCTTTCTCTAAGTGGTGCTCAGTAAACGTACCACCATGTTTTCTGTCTCCTGTTGGTCATGTTACGTTGCCACAAGAGCAGCCTAAGTGGCAAAGACTGGTCCAGGAACAGCAAAAGCTGTTGCCTCCTCCATGAGGACAGTCAAGCACTTGGCTAGATTGGTCCAGTAGACTGTGCAGTCACTATCCTTGAAAGTTTCTAAGACCTGACTCAACAAAGCCCTGGACAATCTGGTCTTGAATGGTCCTGATCGTACTGAGAGCAGGAGGTCGGACTGGATGATTCTGTGGCTGTGAATGGCGGAATGTGCTGTGTGTTTAGGCTGAAAGAACACTGTTCTTCCTGTTTGGGCTTTGCAAAATTTTTGATATCTTCTACTTCCAATTAGAGAGAAACTGGAATGACTGGTCATAGGGAAAAGGAGAAAAACAAGTCCTTACCATGTTTGTTATAGTGCTGAGATCTCTTCATATGGCCTATTTTATTGATGTTGAAATAATATGCATGTCTGATGTTCTGAATGTAATTCTAACTGTTGTTTCATGCATTTCCAAGTTTAGCTTTAATCAGGATGAAAGCTTAGTTGGAAGTGATGATTTCTTAATTTACTTTATTATTATTTGACCTGTTCACTTAATCGTCTTTGAATGCTGCTCACTTGTAATTCCAAAATCTTACGTAGGATCTAAAAGATATATAGCATAATGTAACTTTATTTTAAGTTAATGGACTATGGCAGTCTAAGAAAACATTGAAAGACTAGCAGAGGAACTATAGAGATTCAGATATAGAACTGTATTTTAGTTTTAGAGTTCCTTTGACTTTTCAAATCTTAAAGAAAGGTCCAGCCTAACTTGTTGACATTTTTAGTAGCTTGAGGATTTAATTCCATTGTTAGTTAAGTCATGACATAAATGTATGATGTGGCAAGTTATAGATAAAAGAAAATGATCTTACTTAGAAAAGATCATCTTATAAGTTGAGGCATGATCTGAAGAGGGATGGTAACAAACAGAAAGCATTGTGGTTTTGGGAAAGATGACAAGATTTACAAACTGTAAGATCTTACTGCTTTGGTTAGTATTGCATGAATCTTGAAGACGTTAGAATATTATTACCATAATACTAAAAACTAGGGTTTACACATCTTATCAGCATTTTAAATGAGACTGTAGTACATAGAATTTACAACAATATACTGTCATTGCCTACTGTGGCTCTGTTAATTTTGCAGTAGCATTGGATCAAATCTGCCTTTTTTTGCCCTCAGCAAAAAGGTAGAAACTGCATGAAGTGTACCTCCACTGAGTACTGGCTCAGAATATTGGTATCACCAAGCAGGCTTGCCTCCTTGATGTATGTTTTGAGCACCTATTACACTCTGACCAAGAAGGCTTGGTCTTAGCTTGTCTGAAAATACAACCCATAATTTTCAGTTACAAAGCATGACTCAAAGCTTCTGAAGGAAAAAAGGAAAAACCATTTCAGCATCAGCAGAGAGCTTACAAGATGTAAACTCCACCAAAGACACTTATTTGCATGGTGCCGGTTGGGAAAACAGTACTAATAAGCAAATATTTTTGTGAGTATTTTAGTCGATGGCCATTCTGCACATTTTGTGAAGGAGCTAGCAAGTAGGAGCAAGAAGGGACGAGATGAACGTAGTTTGGAGGCTTTCCAGAAAACAATAACTGTTTTATAGTGTGGCTTAACCCTCGGAGCCTGGCATGCTTGTTAGTACGTTTGTTCAGGAAACAAGCTTTTGTCAGCTGCAGAATCTGCTCATCTGGAGTGTCAACATCTGGTTCATACAGCGAATGTTGTGTTGAGAGTATTACAATTATTTTTTTTTTTTCTACCCTTTAGCTGATCACATTGAGAAGGGACTGCTGCAAGTGAAAACTAATAGTAAAGGATATCTAAACATTAAGGAAAATGGAACCCATAATACTGCTCACTTCAGTGAGAGTGCCTGCAACTAGACTTTAAGTATTTTGAATTAAGGCACATAGGCAAGAGGTATAGTTATATTATCAATAGTCAATAAGTTTATGCCGGCTTCTAAAAGGAGCACAAAGGTTGTCATCTCTGTTTGGTAATAATAAAAAAAAATAATAATAAAAATTGAATCATAAGTAGTTCAGGTTGGAAAGGACTGCAGAAGGTCCAGCCTCCTGCTCAAATCAGGTCAACTGTGAGAAAACCAGGATAAGCTATTCCTCTGACAATCCTCAGAGATTAAATATCTTCCCCTTTTTCATCATAACTCTGTTCCTCTTCATATGCTTATTTGTGAGATGATGATTTATAAATTATAGGAAAAATGGTGGTATTTTTATTTGTTTCAAAGTGAAAAATACAGAAATTCACAGCAAATTTCGAACTACATTTTCAAGACTTAGCTGTGCATGCATGTATGTACCTGTATTGGAACACTGCTCTGCCTGATGCCGCTTAGATTTGCAGATAAATGTTAGGCAGTGTACCTCTCAGCCAACACGATACTATAAAGTAACTGAGATATAGCAAGAAACTGTTTTTTCTTTTCTTCATTAAAATATAGTATTTTATATTATTTTTTTCTTAGAAACAAAAAATCTATACTGCTATTTCTTGTGTGTTTGTTTTCTCTTTCCCTCCTGCAGCAGGGATAGGGAAATTAGGAATCTGTTGATGGAGGAGTGTTCTCCTCTATACTTTCATATCAAAGCAGTAAAGAAAATTAAGGTGTGTTAATGATGAAACATGAACAGATAAGATCTTTCCTTAAGGCTGATGAATAACAAATCTGTCGGCTCTTGACAACCCAGTATGACATGTTAATGATCACAGCTGTAGGACAGAGATACAGAAAGATTAATATAAGTGTTATTTTTCATACAGTATAATTTGTGTGTTATTTGGTCACATGAATGAGGAAATATGTGATTGAATGAATCTATTTCTCTCAAAATGTCTCAGCTGAACTCGTGTTGCAGCACTTGTTGCTCAGGTGGAGGTTTGTTTTTTTAAAACAAAAACCCTGAATACATGCAGAAAAGAAAATGGCTAAACATGTGTGAGCTGAGATTAAATAACTGTATTACACATGCATTTGATTTATAGTCATTAAAATGAGTTCAAGTATAAACTTAGTGTGACTTTTAAAAAATTGCTGTTATTTTTCTATTACGTTGTTGGAAGGAATCCATTCCTTAGTTTTTTTCTAAAGGGAAAATGCAATCCGATTAGACTCGTGTCTGAGAAGTAGTTAGAAATAGTTTTTATAAGCTACATAAACTTGAACATCAGTTTGAGTAGCAGTTCTGTTAAATTCTAAACCCAAGTACTGTCTGGCAAGGACCAGCATCCAGGTTTCCTTTGCAGATTTTATAGGAATGACTCCTTTTCACTCTTGTTATATTCCGTCACATTACTTGATGGTCTAGGTGGCTCTCAAAGCTCTGTGAACAAGATATGGCTGTTGACTCATCCTCCTCCATTTTCCGTGTGTTTGAAATAAGAACAGTTAAATTAAGCAGCTAAGCAATTAAGTGCTCTGAAAAATATCAACACTTACTGAAAATAACCCTTCCAAGATTTAGGTAATTTAGGTTACTGTTCAGTATTTGGGTTGTTAGTTTCTTTGAAGCTGGTATGGTGGATCTTGCATGGGGGTTGAGGCAGCTTGATATTAAGTCACATTGCTCCTACAAAACTTTTTTGCTACTTTAGTCCAGATAAATATTACTATGGGTTACAATTGCAATTATTAAAATTTGTGGGTTTGTGTGAATATGGTGAAATAATACATTACTTATACTGAAACCTGTAACTTAGCTTAGATAGACATAAGTAGCCTAAATTTCGTTGGAGTGCTGTTGTAGTGGAGTGTGGTATTGGTTTGTTTGCTTATTCAACTGATGGGTCAGGTTTTTAAAGATTTTAAGATGCTCAGTTCTCTTTGACTTAAGCAGAATTTAAAAATGCATTGTTCTTCTTCAGACTAGAAATAAAATCTGTCTAAAGTGACCTTTAGAGGGTACCTTTCACAGCATTAGCAAAACACTTTTAGTGAAAAAGTGTTGTTACCTGATTTCAGGTTTGGTTTTCCTTCTTCAGTACCACTGCCCAAAGCGTATCTTGTAAAGGACTATACGTACCCGAGTGCAACGTTTCAGCTCTGCGTACCTTATCAGGATAATTCAGCCTGTGGAATTTTAAGTATTGTTTTATCATATTGCAGCATGATACATTTTCAACTTTTTTCAAAGGATTGTCAGGGAATTACTGGCAGTGCAGAAGAGCCAACTCAGGCGCATTTTTCCCTTCTTCTGAATATAAATTATCCTTCAATCCTACTTTTTAGTTAAAGTACTAGGAAGTATTTTCTTGGGAAGACTTTCGTATAGCTTAGGCCAGATAAGTACTTTCAACATGTGTTTCCTTAACTATATTGTATTTCAGAAGTAGCATGAGTATCATGTGATGCAGTATCTCCTATGGGAGTTATCTGTTTTTAATGAATAACTGAGTGTACCAGAGTGAAAATCCTTGTAAATGACCAGAGTGTGACGTAGAACTGTCCCATGGCAATTATACAGTTCACGGTTGTTTAAAAATGCTGAAGGAAAGCCAGCTGCTAATCCACATGGAAATACAAATACTGAAAAGAGCTGTAGTTGGTCCAAGTGCACAGATTGAATTTGTCCATAAAAGGTACTTGACAAATTTTATTGTGCATGCCCTTATGAAGTAACTCCTGTTGTTTTTTGTCTTTTGCTCATTCTGAAACTACAGTCCACCTGTAGGAGGAAAAGCCGTACACTTACTCATTTCTGATTCTCAACCAGAGAGCTATTTTTGTACATTTTAGTGTCAGCCATTTCAGTCACAGCAGAGAAACCAGCAAACGCTCATCTACCTGAGATTATATTTTCCTCCCTGAGGATCAAACAGTAAGGCACAGTTCTATGTGTACCCTTTCCCAAACCACAGGCCTGGGTATGGCAGGTCTGGAGAGCCAGCTGCTTCAAGTGTGGCATGACTAGAGAGCAATCAGCCTCGCTCATTTTTAAGGATTCACTAAGGCTTTCCTTGCATAGAAGTCTCTTCTTAAGTAATAAACCTATTAGGCTACACAGATATTATTTGTTTTCACAACATTGATACAAGGGCCACATCCTAACACAATCCTGGCAGAATTTTTGGTTGGGTGTTTCCGATACGCCTCATCTCTTGTACAGTTCGTCTCTCCAGCAGAAGATGTACTAACAGTGGCAGCATTTGAATATTGGAAGTTATTCCATAAATAATGGCAACTGTGACTGAAGTAGAAAGGCTCCACCATACTATAATATTTAGAAAATAAGCAGTATTTGTATGCAATATTTAGATTCTATCTTCCTCATCATTCTTAAGGATGCTATATAAAAAAACCACATGTATGACTCTGAATGTTGGGCCTTTCTCTGCAGGACTTGCTTGGTGTTCTCTTAACTGACTGTGACAGAAATGAGATTCTTTGGACGCACATGTGACTACCAACAGTTAAATTATCAGTTTAAGTAGACAAACCTTTTCAGCTGAGACATAACTGGGGGCATACTTCCTTGCACAGTACCAATGCAAAGTAAATTACCTGAGTATACATCACCCTCTGACTGCACTAGGCTACCAGTGTACATGTAGCTAATTACAGCTGCTTGGCTGTTAAGCTAGGGACTCATTACACTACTGTAACTTGATTGATTGTGATGGCCTGCCTGTACCCTTTACAATAACTTTCTTCTTCTGGAGAACCATTTTGAATGCTCTGCGGCCTGCTTGCTTGATAGCTAGTGGCAATCTAAGGTAGCCTACAAAAGGAGCCTCATGGCTTCAGGCTGAATTCACCAGAAATTGTTTGCTCCTATCCCATAACCAGACAGGGTAAATCTGGTGTGTAAAGAATCCACCAAAGAGGAGGAGAGAGAAAAGAATCTGAGAAATAGACAGTTATGGCTTCTTCCTGTTTTTTTGGCTCTTTAGACAGAAAAAAAATCATGTAGGGACATTTCAGTCCTAATTAATGGCTTTGCTAGCTGAGTGCAAAAGGTAACGCCTATCCATGCATACTGCTTCGCAGGCTGGTTTCCAAAGCTGTGCAGATATAATGTTTTCAGGCCATGACGTACTATGTTTGTGATAAAGAACTGTGATTTGCTGTATGGGTGCATAGCTTGCATGTGCTAACTTGGGGGACTCATTCTTTTGTGGAGTTTATTCCTGTCAAACAGTAATCATAGAAGGACTCACAAAAATTCTGGAAAGGGACACTGCTCAATTTGTAAATGCAACAGCTTCCAGTACTCTGCTGTTGTCCGGATTTAATTAAGTTAGCTTGTATCAGCTGCCTACAGGAGTCAAGGGGGAATGCCAACGAGGAATAGGTGGAGGAGCAATCTCCCCAGCTGCTCTCACTTGATCAAGTCTCTGGCCAGTGTTAGAACTAGCCTGGAGTCAACTGCACTGGTTTTTGAGGATGTGCTGTGGAAATCCCTCGTAGAGAGCTTCTAGATATGTCTGCATCTTTACCTCCCATGAGCAGCACAGAAGGAGGGGAATGGAGGAAAATATCTGCTGCTTTTTTTATTGTTGCTTGGTTTTGCTTGGGTGGTTTTTTGGTTTTGTTGTTTTGAGGTTTTTTTTATAGCATTCTCAGATAATTGGAGATACTTTTACCTCAGATTGTAAAGCTTGGACACCACTGATCTCTGTATATTTTTTCCTTTGCACCTCAGAGGTGAATGAAAAGAACTTGCTCTTGAACAGTTTGAATTCCAGGTTCATTCTGAAGAACTACAAACATGACTGCAGATAATGTTTGGAAAAGGAATTTGAGCATGAGCAGAGAAAAAGAGCAATAGAAAGCAAGGGCTGCTCACAATGAACAGGGCATCCCTACTCTGCATTGATTTTACATGGCATTATAGCCTCACATTAAAAATGGGTAGATTTAAATAACTTTCTGGGCACAGTCTTAAGAATGAATTGGCCTAAAATCAGTAGTAAAATATAAAATAGCAATGCAATTCCACAGAGGTAACTCAGTATTGTACCTGTGTCAGTATAACATTCTGCACCAAATGATCAAGCATAGAAGCAGTATTAATTATGATGGACACAATACTGCACCAATATGTTTGGTTCCCAAAGGGACTTCTTTATGCCCTTGTGCAGTAAGTCCTCTTTCTTAAACATATTTATTTTGAACCCCAGCCGGCAACTAAACACCATGCAGCCGCTCACTCACCTCCCTCACAGTGGAGTGGGGGAGAGAATCAGAAGGGTAAAGGTGAGAAAACTCGTGGATGCGCTGAGATAAAGACAGTTTAACAGCTAAAGCAAAAGCTGCACATGCAAGCAAAGCAAACCAAGGAATTCATTCCCCACTTGCCATGGGCAGGCAGGTGTTCATCCATCTCCAGGAAAGCAGGGCTCCATCATGCCTAATGGTGACTTGGGAAGACAAATGCCATCACTGCAAACGTCCCTCTTGCCTCTTTCTTCCCCCAGCTTTATATGCTGATCATGATGTCCTGTGGTCTGGAATATCCCTTGGGTCAGTTGGGATCAGCTGTCCCTGCTGTGTCCCCTCCCAACTCCTTGTGCCCCCTCAGCCTCCTCGCTGGTGGGGTGGGGTGAGGAGCAGAAAAGGCCTTGGCTCTGTGCGAGCACTGCTCAGCAATAGCTAAAACATCCCTGTGTTATCAACACTGTTTTCAGCACAAATCCAAAACACAGTCCCATAGTAGCTACTGTGAAGAAAATTAACTCTATCCCACCCAAAACAAGCACAGTGTCTAACTGGCACATCTTAGATTCTGAAGAGGCCCCAAAAGTCTAATGTAAAGTGTCCTCCACCAAATTACAGTCTTACCTCATCTTTGCCATTTAATGTGTTTCTCAGTTTGTTCCTTTATACAGTGTGAATCAGGAAGAAGACTATTGGAGTTCACATGAAGGCTGAGTTTATACAGCCTTACATATCATCTCCAAGTTTAACACTTTAATCTTTACGGCATATAAATATTGCAGACACAGTAGCAAACTGTTAGCCCATCTTTTAAGACTATTCCTTTTGAGATCTTTCTTCTTGTAGAACCTGATTAGCTTGGATGTTCATGTTTGTCCATTTTAAGCCTTTTTACTCAAATTATAATTTATTGGTTACCTGTGAGCATTCCTTGGCATTGTTAGCTGATCAGACATGTAAGTCTGACGACTTATGCGAACCTGGTACCAAGTCAGACTGTGCTGGAGAGCAGAGAAGTGTGCAGGTATCTAGCTGCAAAGAGCAGCAGCAGTAGGACACCAATAAGAGTAGGTGCTTTACAACACGTCAGATTTATTAAGAACTTTGTTTATGAAGTTTAAACAAGCGGCATGACTTTCAAGCACCTATGTTTGAGTTCCACTATCATGTAGCATAAAGATCACAGGTATTTCCAATTACATCAATATCCCATGATAACACTATGGCATGCATTGTAGTGAACTCCTGATGAAAATAACAGCCAGCTCTTAAATTATTCTGCTTCTCTGTCAGATACAAATGTGAACGTCTTGAATGGGTTGCCAACCGTACTGATACAAAAAGTTCAGCACAGTAGAAAGAGTACTGTAAAAACTGTCAAATGTTTTTGCTTAATTCAGTGCTTTTAAAGCTGCACAAAGAAACCTTAGCTGTTGACTAGATGCAAGTGCCAAGCAGCTTTGATAAGATTGAGCATAACTTTCTTGAAGCTACATTGCATTTAGCTTTAATACTATAGTATCTTCAATACTGTCAAAAGTGCTACATTTATCTGCTACTTGAAATGATGAATGCCTAAAGGGTTTCTAAAACAAAGCTAGTTAAAAACTACTACAAAGATGGTTAAATTCCAGCTTTGTATTTTTGCTGTAAATTTATGTACCAGATTATTTTGTTAACTTGTGATTTACCATCTGTTGCTTATAACATCTAAACTAGAAGAAACAACTTTTTTGAGGCCTAGCAAAGAAAACTCGTAATTTGGCCAAATATAGAGAATAAATTTTAAGCATCGCAAAAGATTGTGCAGGAGAGACGCACTACAAATCAGTTCACAACTCTGCCATATAGCACTAGGAGTGATAGACGAGTAGGACTATTTGAGTGTATTTACAACAGAAGAAAAGAGATTGTATTTGGTAACTGATGGCTGAAGAAACTTCTGGGCCATAAAAACTCTACAAGTAAAACGTACTGAGCAAGTCCTGTGTCAGGCTTCAAATCATTGCTCTGGTTAGATAGTTAGATATAGCTGGTAGAGGGTTTCTAGCTAAAAGAAAGTACCATGGCAGAATACAGGGAGATAAGTCTTGAAGCAAGAGGAAGCTGGTTTCAAGATCATTACAGACTGTGTCAGTTTGATAATACAAAATACTGACATTCTGATGTAATTGTCAGAATCTATTTTTCATAATCATTGAAGGTTATAAAATAGATATTCTCTGCAGGACTTAGACGCTATCAGCTGTAATTCGCAGCACTCAGTACATGATTATTCTGCCACCAGACTTTTGTAAGCAGCTCTGCAATCCAATGCCAGCTTGAGCATAGGTTGCAGTAATACGGCTTTTGAGAGCAGGGGAAGACGGTGGATTGTGAATCCTTGACATACAAATGGAAAAATCCTGGGAGTCAAGGTTCATTTTTTCTTGCAGCTGTGGCAAGAAAAAGGAGAAGAGGGTTTTGGCATTTCTGCAGAACTCAGTAAATAGAGATGGCCCAAAACCCAGCAAAGTGTTTCGTAAGAAGTTTTATAACATGCTGAATATTTCTTTCAACTGAAGTTTTTTATTAAATAAGTAATTGTCCTTAAAATTTCAAGCATTAAAAAAAGTTGATTCATATGTCTTTTCTAGAATAATGTTTTTCGGGTGGAGTATGTTGTGAAAGAACAATATATTACTTTTCTCTTACTTTTCTTCCAACCCTCTGAATTATTTTTTCAGGGAGATAAAAGAAATTCCGTTTCTTTGGAGGGGAACATCCCTTGCCTTTTATTACAGTGTCATAGGTTTACAGGATCTCAAACTGACTCAAGCTTATAAAGCGTTCACATCCTAGTTCTTTGGGTGAGATGCTTAATTGGAATAGGTCAGTGTTGTTCTATAGATGTCCTGCTGATCTCTCATAGCATTGATGAGCATGAGCTTCTCGATGGTTATTGCCAAAAGTTATAAGTTTCATCAAAGCCAGCAAAGTTTCATTGTTTGATTGGTTTAAATGAGAAGCAAATCTGGCAGTTTTGTGATCAGTACCTGTTCCACAAATTAACAAGATCTCAGAATGCGTGCGTTCGAAATGGACAGATGCGAGATGATCAATATGATCAAGCGAATGCCGTTTATTGCATACAACAATACTCCTTTTATATGATTTCTCTATGTCCACGTGCTCAAAGCAGCCCTCTAAATGGTTAACATCCTAAAAGCACGTGCCTACTCTCCTACAATGATTGGTTACCAGTAAGTGTTCACGCGAATGCCATCTTTGTTGTTTCTCCTTCTTTATCCTGTTTCAGCTGGCAGGAGTTGTTTTTCTCCTACAAACCATAACCTTGAACTTGTTTTGTCTCTCAGCTAAGCGGCCTGCAATATCTCTATTAGCCCAAATCTCACTTACATAGGCTGGATTGCTCACATGTCCTCTTTCCTCTAAGAATGCTTCCACAATTTCCCATAAAGGTATTTGGCAGAGTATAATACTCTCTGACCAGGTTCTTTTAGATAATCCACATATGGAGCGTGCAATGTTTAATAGAAAATGTGTGTATTTGAAGATATTTGATGTGGGATTTCTGATTTAGCAGAATGACATATTTGTATTATGGTTTTGGTATATTTTGTAAGTTACACATACCAAAATACAGAAATTGCAATACACAGTTCAGTTGTAATACCAATGTGATTCCCATTATCAGTCTCTGTAGTATGCTCACTGTCATGACGCTGGGCATCTTCAGTCACCGGGAAGGAATACATGGGTTGAAACAAGCTCAAGCCTATCGTTCTCTGAAATTTTGTTGGTTGTTCAGTTCATATGTTGGGCTGAGCCACATATGCATCCCCCCACGCTGGTCTGGCTAACTCAGGCATTCACATTCTTTTGATGAAATTGGGGAGAAGCACACCACCAGTTGATCCATTCAACTGATATAGTTGTTTATCCAAAGCAAAGGCCACCCTCCAGTCCCCATTGTGCTGAGGTAAAGTTAGCCTCTTTGCAGCACCTGTGGTTAGTCACAGCTTACATTATTTCCTGAACTTCATGGGCATATCACGCTTGCCCATCTCCTCTGAGCCTTCTGTTATAGGGGTTTATTGGTCAGTTACAGTATTTGAATATTTTTCATATCTAAATTTACAGGGTTTTGAGGCTCATTAAGAGAAATTGCTAGTTGAGAATACAGGAATTAATTGGTCTTCGTGATTTAATCACATATATTGTACGCACAACTGTATCAGTGCAGCCTGTATAGGTGAAGCCTTCCTGAATATAACTTCCAATTTTATGCACATCATTAAAATAAAGATAAATTAGTTCAAAAGCCAAGAATAAGAAATTAAAAAATGGAATTTACTTAAGGTAAGTTTGTAGCTTGTCTGCATTTATAATTTGTGAACATGATTGCACTGATTTTTATTTATTTTATTAAATCTGTATCCACACTCAGCTACCTCTGCTTGCTGCTTCTTAGCATAACTGGTGAATTTCTCTGGAGATTAAATTCCTGGTAAAATCTGGTGGAATTTCATGGCAGAAGTTGCATGATAATCACAGCCACTTTGGGTATTGCTTGTTCTAGAATGGTCTGAGGGCTCTTTGTGTGTTCTTCTCTGCCCTGCCCTTCTGGAATCCTGCTGTGCATCCAGGGTTTGCTTCTAGATGTGCACTTGGTCTAGGACTTACTGTAACTATTGAGCATGCCTAATGCGTTTTTTTTGTGCGTTTGGCTTTTTGCTGTGTCTTGTCAGCACTTGGTCACTATTCTGTGACTGGGACCTGTACTGAGGTTCTAGGAGCACCTTGCCTTCTAGACAAATGGGGAGGCAAAGATGGCAGAAACATCTAGTGGAACGGATATTTTTAAGATTGTTGTTATAAAGTGACTCTGTGGAATCACAGGCATGATGCTGAGCAATGACCTATTTAAATAGTTTGAAGATGGACAATAGG
Source organism: Aviceda cuculoides (assembly GCA_035590195.1). Lineage (NCBI taxonomy): Eukaryota > Metazoa > Chordata > Aves > Accipitriformes > Accipitridae > Aviceda > Aviceda cuculoides. Next base: position 34,487,105 of record JAVJGG010000029.1, on the reverse strand, counting down.
ATGGTTAAAGATCTAGATCTCCAAAACCTCTAGCCACCATGTCCTAAAGAGTAGGAGAACACTTTGCATTGATGCTTCGTATCTGGTGGAACTGACAGAAAAGAGGCTTACTTCCACTCTGGTTAGAGTCTTTTCCTTAAAGATACCTTTCACAGCCAAGAGTCTTTGCCTAGTGGGAATTGTTTCCAAAGTCCATGTGCACACACACAGAGACTTGGGCCTCTATGCCCACTGACATCTAGTTAATCTCTAGCCCTGTGTGCTTTCAGGATGCCAGACAGTGAGTGCAGGAGAGGTAAGCTGGGTATTTTATTATGTTACTTGTGTGCACATATGTCTACAGTAGTTGATTTATCTGTCATTACCCCTCCGCACCCAGCATCCTGGCTCCAAATTGTACAGAACTGGAGAAGAACATGTTTAGTAGTATCTGAGCTTTCTAAACCTTTCAGTATATAACCTACCTGAAGGGGGGTTGTAGTGAGGTGAGTGCTGGTCTCTTCTGTCAGGTGGTTGGAGATAGGATGAGAGGAAATGGTCTCAAGTTGAGGCAAGGGAGATTTAGGTAAGATATCAGGAAAAATTTCTGTACTGAGAGGGTTGTCACACATTGGAATAGGCTGTCCAGGGAAGTGGTTGAGTCACCATCCCTGGAGGTATTGAAAAAGCGCGTAGGTGGGGTACTCCGTAACATGGTTTAGTGGGCGTGGTTGATGGTTGGACTCGATGATCTTGAAGGTCTTTTCCAACCTAAATGATCGTATGATTCTATATGTCACATACAGTTTGATCATACAGAGAATGGCAAGCTTGTAAGTTTCAATGTTTTGTATTCAGTGAAACAGCTTTTTATTATGTTGTTGAACACTTTTTTTTTTAGTGCAGGGAAGGTAGATTAAAAAAATGGAAGCTAATTCTTACAGCAGGTGAGAGAAGTGCTGATTCTTTCGGGATTCCAAAAAGAAAGGCACAAACACTTGCAAGGCAGATCACTATTAACTCAGAAAAGGTATAAAATTTTATGTCCTTTCTGATGCTGGGAACCCTGAGATGATACGGCTTTGGATAGATCTCTGGTCAGGGCATGGCACACTATAGATCTCATCTGCGTTCACTAGTACTCTTAAGTGGTTTTGCTCACAGTACAGATTTGTCAATCACTGATAGCAGTCAGGTCTGTAATGTGGGCTTTGAAGTGTCCCTTGGACAATGCGCTCTAATATCCTTATCTCATCAATAAAGCTGCAGTTCCTGAGCAGGTGCATGTAATATTTCAAGTGGGAAAGGCAATGTACTGTATATATATACTTAAGATTAAATGCATATTGATTAATTACACATTGATTATGTGTACATTCATTAATTTTACTGTTGATTAGACACAGCGTGATTCAGTAGCAATTGCATGGTATCTGTGATACAGAGGCATAAACCTGGATGTGGGTCAGTAACGGTACAGTAATAGTCTTACAGGTTGATCGCTACGAACAAGTTGAAAAGTCTTTGTAGTACTTAAGTTGGCTAGAAAGGGGTTCAGTTTTATAGGGACTGATGTGGCGGATTCAGCTGACTTAATCAGCTGTTCAGATGGACAGGAAGATTCACAAGACAGTGATAGGTATGCTTAAGAGGCAAATATTGGAAAGTGTGCTGAGTCTAATGCTTCTGGTCATCTTCTTCCATTTCCAGTTGTGCCACAGTGTTTCCTGGGAATTGGCTGTACTAACCTGCAGTTTGCCAGTGAGACTTCTTGTGTGGTAGGGTAAACAAAAGTAGAGTGCTTAAACCCAGATGTGTTCCTGTCTCAGGTTTCTGAAGGAACTTACCAAAGAAAGAATCAGCATTTCTCTTTAAGTACCTCAACATAAATTTCATTGTTGTGTAAACATCTGTTTTTTTGTCACTTTTACTGTTCTCTGTAGTTTTGTTTCTATACCACCTTTGTATTTTGCACTTGTAGGTCAGTTGAGTAACTGCGTGTAGCATTTACAGGACTTTATATTAACTAGTTAGCCAAAGTGTTTTGGTGACAAGTTTGCCTAAAAATAGGTCTTGCTATGAGAGTGTTGAAAATTTTTTAGACTGCTCTCACTGAATGTAGGTCCTGCCATTTGCATTCTCTGAGCAAGAAGAGCTAAAATTTCCCCTTAAATAATTGTAAAAATGTCTCAGTGTCAGTGAGCACATGGTAAAAAGAGGGTCGGCAGGCTCTTGTAGTGTATGAAGAACAGTAACACATTACTGTTAACTAGATTTTTCTTTAGAGAAAATGGAAGGGAACTCTGAATTTCTGCTAACGTAGAGCCTTCTAGATGAATTTGTATTTATTTTGATAAACATTCTTTGGTCACAGTTCCATGGTCATATGGTTGATGCATATTTCTTGGCCTAGAAATGGAGGTGTACACATTGGAAGTGGTCCAAGAAAAGTCCTTCCTGAGGCAGCTATTTATTTTTGTTAGTTAGAATCCTGCTTCTTTGTTCCTTGGTAGAGTTAGCTGCAGGTGGGGAATGAGAAACTGTAGTCATAGCTCCAGAAG